>JAGDYQ010000197.1:932284-1023156 GCA_021962125.1 Bulinus truncatus | reverse complement strand
GCTTTCTCAAAGTCTAGAGGTTTTAGGGTGTTCTTTTATACTCACACCTTTGAGCGGGCAAGAATGTTGTATGTACTATTACTAAAGTGTAAGTGTAAAGATCGACAAGCTGTAAGAACGGCTAAAACTACCGGAGTTGGAGGGGGGGGTCACATTTGAGGTCAATGATAGCTACACTACGATTTTGAATTATAGTATACCAAATACTTTGAGGATCTTCGCCGTATTTAAAGACAAAGTAAAAGAAAGAATAAAACTGGCTTATTTGGGAACCGCCCTAAACTCACTGAAGACTTCCATCTCCATTGAAAGACTGAACATTCTTAAGAGCCTGAATTTCTACGCCATTTTTCGTACGTGTTATTGTGATACATGACTCAATCTTTATGTAAAGTGGACATTGTGTTATTGTGGTGCACGACTCAATCTTTATGTAAAGTGGGCAATGGGTTATTGTGATGCACGACTCAATCTTTATGTAAAGTGGGCAATGGGTTATTGTGATGCACGACTCAATCTTTATGTAAAGTGCACAGTGTGTTATTGTGATACACGACTCAATCTTTATGTAAAGTGGACAGTGTGTTATTGTGGTGCACCACTCAATCTTTATGTAAAGTGGACAATGGGTTATTGTGATGCACGACTCAATCTTTATGTAAAGTGGACAGTGGGTTATTGTGATACATGACTCAATCTTTATGTAAAGTGGACAGTGTGTTATTGTGGTGCACCACTCAATCTTTATGTAAAGTGGACAGTGGGTTATTGTGATACATGACTCAATCTTTATGTTAAGTGGACAGTACGTCACACTGCGGCACGTTACCACCTTTGACCTCGATACATTCATAACACGCTCGTTTCAAATGGACGTTATCAACTCACCGAACACGTTTCTGTGGTAGTGTTCTCCTGGCAACTGTAAATCACTAGAATTGAGCCCACCTGTGAGCCCACCTGTGAGCCCACCTGTGTACTGAAAGGTTGCCAGGTTGCAATCAAACGCCCTGTGGAGTTTGTAATTTCTTCAATTCTAAAATTGATCACATCTTCAGAAACTGGAGGAAGAAAAGTTTAAAAAATTTTATATTGGCTGTAAATTATACATCAACAAAAAAATATAATTAAATTTCAATTTATCAATGCCGGCTCTAACACTCGCGAGCTAGTTTGAGGCTGTCTTGAAATTTGCTTATGGCCAACACTGTCATTAATTATCTAATAAAGATATTTTGCTTAGAAAAAAAAATAGCTCCAGAAATCGATTACTGAATATACGTATATATTAAATCGATACAAAGAAATTTAATTGTATTAATACGTAGATATCACCAATATTTTTGGTGGTGTATAAGTTATGTTATACCTCCCTACCCCCCCCCACACACACACACACAATCAGCAACAGCGCCAACTTACTTTTGTTGTACTTTGGAACAAAGATGACAGAAGGTGACTGAGACCTTCCAACTTCTGTTGTACTATAGACCGAGATGTTGTACTCCAGGTCACAGTCCAGTGACAGGAAATGAGCGTAGTTTCTAGTGCTCACCAAGTTCTTCTCAAAGCTCACTTTGAGGTCAGGCTGAACTTCAACTTCAAACCCGTTCAAATGACCCTGTAGGTCACGTCTGTTGGGTTTCTGTCAATACGGAGCCACAATTGATAAGAAACGTTTACATTCTTGATAGTCTTATAACTACATCAGAACAAACTCAATCAACCGAAAGAATGTCGGGAGTGAGAGCCACTGTTATGCCCGTAGTTATGTGAGGAATGGGGTTTATAAACAAAGATTTTGAAGCCCTTATTTATATAATACAAGACCATTCAGCGTAAGTGAATTCAAAAGGTTGCCTTGTTATTGACAGTCCACATATTGAAGTGTATGGAGCTATCTCCATAAAAAAAAAAACAACTATAACATGAGCTTCATGGTCACCTTAGGTCCGTGGCAGGACCCGCTGACCAATCATTTTTATATTTAAAAAACTTGATAAAACATTTAACACTAATTTAAAAACACATTTATTTGAAACATTAAATTGATTCGAGATTACAACTTTTAAACTCTTAGCTTAAGCAAAGGCGAAGGAGCTATTGTGTTATGGGTTTAGGAAATGTATTTCAACAACAATATTTTACATGCAAAAGTCAATTTTTTTTAGAAGATTAGTTAAAAACAGTAATACAGAAAAGTGAGGTTACCTGCCAAAAAACAAAGATTTCTCTTTTACAACTGGAACAATCACTAGAATTAAATGAAGTGCTGGTTAGGGGTGGACCCTTTAGTGGCCCTGAAGTATAGATGAAAGAGTGAATTAGTGAAGCTTTTACAAATTTACACACACACACACACACACCGAGGCAGCCTTATGTCGGAGTAAACTAAATTCACACACTCACACATGATGACAGAAGAATTATGTAATAAACCTATCACAATAATGAAACATTTATAAATCTAACATAATGATGACTAAAATGTGTAATAGCAAGTATTAATTTCTTTTTTTAATGACAAAATTTAATACGGTGTAATTGAAAGACTCACTGTCCTGTGCTGTCTGAATATCAACATAGGACCACTCACTCCAGAATTGAGAGCTGTATCGTCTCAGCCTGACACTCACGTTGTACTCACTGAAAGGTCTCAAGCCACACAAGGTGATGGGCAGAGACGAACTGTTGTATCTCCCGTACAAAATTTTCTGCAACAAATGAAAAAAAAATCACACGTTTACTAATGATAACTGTTGTACTAATCTTTCAAAAATAATTGTCCACATTCTACACAATTATCAATGAGAACTTTTTTAAAAATAAACACAATAATGCACGTAACATTCAGATTATCGTAAAAATTCACAGTTAAATTCAACGTGAAACGCAAACCCATTTCTACACGTAACTCTTCAGATATAGATCTACGTAAAAGTCGTAAACCTTCAAATATAGATCTACACTATTTGAAAAACATTTATACAACCATACACCTTTTAAAACCTTTCCTACATAATTCCCTATTGTAAATATGTACAGTTTTCTTATCTGTTAAAAGAAAGCAGCTTCCAGTATTCACCATTATAAATGTTTACATCTATTTAAAAAAAAATATATAATTATTTTCAAAGAAGAAACTTACGTTTATCGGCCTTGGTAATTGTTTTTGGTCCTTTTTTTAATTTTATCTTCTCCGTATTGAAGAGTGTCGGGATGAGCTAATAGCGACATAAAGTTCAGATCCTGCCTTAGACCGATTAGACCGATTGCTCCCAATTGGGCTCCGTGCCTGGCAGGGGCCCGCAATTTACATTTAGCATTAATATTAATAGTTGTTATTGTACAAAACTTAGAAGAGGGGCCTCGCAAGCATCCGTTAAATTGGGCCCCGCAATTCGTAATGCCGGTCCTGATAAAGCTATACAGATTTCAGCCCCTTTAAAATATTGTATACAGTTGAACTTACTGAAGAGTTCATCGAGTTTTCCAACGTGTAGTTGATGTTGTATGAGAAGTGATTCGATCCTTGACTGTGCCTCAAGTATTCGGGGTCAGACCACGTGACGTAGATGCAGGAGCCGTTACGGCTGGTGACGTTGAGCCCGAGAGGTGGGCCTGATTTCGCTGCGGTAAACATAAAAAAAATGTATTCAAGGCAAGAAAAATTGCAAATGATACCAAGATGTTATGTTTACAAATCATGAAGTGACGTAGTAGTAACAACCTATAGACACCGTGCTCAAAGAAAAAAAGGAAATGTGTTGCAGATTGTGATTTATTTATATTAAAACCGAGTCACGTTTTTGAGACATATCCTTAAATACATAATCGTCTAACCCGTGTGTCTTCCTCAGATAGTTTTCATATCGTGCGGTGTACGCGTTGTAATTTTATGTCTCCCTTGCAGGTAGTTTTCATATCGTGCGGTGTATGCGTTGTATTTCATACGTTTCTTCGTTATTTATGTTCATAGTTCATGGCAATAAAGGCCACATGTTCTTTTCTATTGCAGCATTTCGTATATTTCTTTGTTATCCCTTCTGTCGGATTTAGTTCAGCCAGCTTCAGCAGGCTTTTCCACTAGTTTTAATATAAACATTGTGGAAATCAAAGTATGCTGGGGCTTAGACTTAAACATCCAAAAAGTGTTATACAATCAAAGCTTGATATACAAGCAATTTGTTTACGAGAGTTGAGCGAGACGAGAAAAAAAAACAGGTCAAGGAAAAACAACTAGGATTGGTCAAAAGTGGATGTCCTCCCCTTCCCCTCCACACTTCATGATGGGAACATTGTTATATCCAACCACTTCATTTATCTATGTATCATGCAATGTGCTGGCACCTATGATGCACCAAATCAAACTATCGGCTCACTCACTAATATTTATTATATCATTCAATCAATTGGTGTGCCAGCAAAAATTGTTTTCCACTGGTCAGCGCAGACACCGAGGGGGCCCATTCCATGGTCCTCAAAGGGACCCTTAACGTTCGTTTCAATTTTATTCTATGAAGAGAGAGAGAGAGAGAGAGAGAGAGCCCTTCATAAAATTCGGGCGTGTCCCTGCAATGCAAACATCAACAACCTGTAGTTCACAGCCTGTAGTTCACATTGATATTTATCTTCCCTGGTTTACTCTCAAGGATGTTTTCATGATCTTTTATTATTACTCCCAGCGGCCCCACTACAAAGGGTGTGGTGGTGGTGGTGGTGGTGGTTCTCATTCCCCCCCCTCCCCCAATTCTCTTGATTTTGACTTCCAGGTCTTCCTGAACTGACATCCATATCAACAATTTGCCAAGTGTTATTTATTTTTTTATGTTTGATGACAATACCTGACCTCAGGGGTCGGCAACCTGTGGCTCGCGAGCCGCATGCGGCTCTTTTGATGTTAAGTTGCGACTCTTTCGATGTCAAATTGCGGCCTTCCAGTTCAATGCGCAAATAATTATAATGATATTATTTTATATACCTATTCCTAATCAAATACCATAATATTGAAAAAACAAATTTGAGTGCAACTTTAAAAACTGAGAAAATTGTAAATTTTAACTTTTGGCTCTTCCATCTCAAAAGGTTGCCGACCCCTGCCTGACCTATTCGCATAATTATTAATGTATCTTTTTTTTTTACGGAATTAGTATAATTAAAAAAAAAAAAACTAATTAAAGTAGCTTGACTTACTTGCATTGAAGACTCCTACCATGTATTCAGACGTGGCGTTGGTGTCAAACATCGTGAATGCACATTCATCATTTAGTCGCTTGTACCATGATTTGTGATATACTGTTATCTTAACGTAGATGACTTCAGTTTTTGCTACCGTGGTGACATCATTGATGTGAAAAGATTCCAACTCAGAATTGGCGCAACTGTTTAATTATTGCAAATAACGAACGTGAAATTCGGTGGGTTCAACATGTAGCGAGCAGTAAGTAATAAACACAATTGAGTAAAAAAAAATTAATCACATGCAGTTTAATTATTTATATTTATAAGTCTTTAAACAATTAATTTAAAAAAAGATTAGAAAAGATTTTTTTCTTCTGCGAATAAAGAAAAAATAAGTCGTGAATCTCGAATAGATAGTTTCTAGTTATATTATCCCCTTCCCTGGAGTCTGAAACACCCGTAGAGACACATTTTCTTAATCCTCTCTAATCGTTCTTTAAGCCCCCCCCCCGGAAAGGGCGTGGGTAAAGGTGGCATTCAGTATGTTATTGGTTTTTTTAATTGCTAACAAGTGTGCCACGGTCAAAGTACATTTTTAGAGCATTTTCAAAAAAAAAAAAAAATGCTCTATTGTCCCCGTTTTGTCTGTCTGTCTGTCCGTCATCACCCTAGATCTCAACAACCATAAGTCCTAGACCCATGATGTATATATCATTTTGTAGGTCTTGGCCTCCATGTGTGCATCAAAAGTCCATTTCGCGATCTGACCTCTGAGGGCCGAAAAAGGGGGCTTATTAAGTACCGTTTTTTTACTATATAAGCTTTATTATCAAAGGAGCGCCCTATATCTAAGCAACCATAAGTCCTAGACCCATGATGTATATATCATTTTGTAGGTCTTGGCCTGCCATGTGTACATCAAAAGTTCATTTTGCGATAGGACCTCTCAGGACCGGGATTCAGGGTTCCTAAGGGGTTATATATCATATATAGATTATAAGCTAAACAAAGGGGCGTAATCATTATTTATTTTTGTAACAGGTATTAAACATGACTTACTTCCCTCTCTATTTATACATGAAAATGCTCTTAAACGTCCTGTTTTTACAGGCTTCATTTTTGCTTGTTTTTTTCTATTTAGCATGACTAATCTCATTTTTTTTTCTATTTAGCCTGACTAATCTCATTTTTTTCTATTTAGCCTGACTAATCTCATTTTTTTATTTAGCCTGACTAATCTCATTTTTTTCTATTTAGCCTGACTGATCTCAATTTTTCTATTTAGCCTGACTAATCTCATTTTTTCTATATAGCCTGACTAATCTCAATTTTTTTCTATTTAGCCTGACTAATCTCCATTTTTTTCTATTTAGTCTGACTAATCTCCATTTTTTCTATTTAGCCTGACTAATCTCAATTTTTTTCTATTTAGCATGACTAATCTCAATTCTTTTCTTACACCTGGTTTGTGAAACTGAAATTTTCGCTCCAGCATAGTTCGACTCCAATGTTTTTCAAATTCTTATACTGCTGTTGAAGTGACCATGCCATTTTAAGGTGTCGTTGATACAGGTAATAGGCTGTGAAATTTGTGACGTTCTGGATTGGACCTGGGGGGAGGATTTGAAAGACGGCTACAATATTAGTTAGACACACACACATACACACACACACACACACACAGACACACACACATACACATACACACACAGAGAGACACACACAGACACAATTACTATATGATTTGTTGTCGATGAATTTGAAATAGCATTTGTGGTGCTTGTGAAGGCGGTAATGGTGCTGGTGAAGGTGGTAGTGGTGATGGTAGTGATGATTAATATACATGTCAGTGTAGACCGGGTTTAAGATACATGCTTTGATCCATGATGAAGTCCATGATTGAATCAATATTATACTAATAGGCACAGAATGTATCTTAGAATGACTCCCGTCCAACTATAACTCGAATGAAACATGCTCCGTACACACCATTCTCTCTGAACTGACTCTACCCCCTCCACCCCCCACCCCCAGACTCACATTGTCCACTCTTTCATCCATTCACCATGCACGCCTCTGACCACTGGGCACTCAGCCTAATGTAATCAGAAGATTTCATCAGCTGGTGTGCGCTGATGTTATATATTTCAAATAATACACGGAGTTCTGGGAGCAAAGCGGTATTTTATTTTTCTGGTTTTTAGGGCCCATGCGAAGATTTTTTTTTATATCCACAGGCAGAGACGAAATAATTGGGGAGGGAGGGGAAGGGGTTCTTAGGGAGAGACATTATCTTTGGGTGATTTTTTTTTCGTCGTTTCCCTGGCAGGGATTGCGTAATGCCGTGAGTTGATTAGATATAACTCTCTCTTTAAGACACAAGTATAAAAATCTGGATCCAAATCGGCTGCACATATTTTAAAAAAAAGAGAATTCGACATCAGATGAAAACAGATTAGTCACGTGACCATTATTATGTCTATGTCATCATATATAACAGGCTAACACCCCCCCCCCCCAATGTACTCACGTTCAACGGTAATGAAAGCGCTACTCAACGTACTCCCTTCGTCTCCATCCATACACTCCACATAAGTCCTCTCACTAAACTCGTCTTTGATCTCCACATTAACAGTGACCGTTCGGTTGTCCAGAACGTTGTGGTCATCTTCAGGAACCTGCGAATGGATTGCCATACGGACGCTTGTGATACTGACGTTGGTTGTTTCGTGCAAGGTGCAATTGAACGTTCCCCGTTCTCCCACGAAAAGTAACGTATGGGTTGGCTGAATTTCCGCTGAATGAACATTTAAAGAGCAATATTAGTGTTTTATTCGCCTTAAGATAAAACAATGACCTCGCTTATTGCCTGGACACATTGAATATGGGCTGATGGATAGGATAAAAACCTATGATTACCCTCCCCTGATATTTAAAAAAATAAATAATTAAAAATGAAATAAAACAATTCAGTATAATTTTTCGATACATATAAATAATATCATTTTTACTTTCAAGAAAACGTGCAATGATAATTTAACTTGAGATAGTTTCTAGATTACAAAAAAAATTAACAAAAAAATTTATTCTTTAAAAAAAATATGCAATATTCTTTGAGAGTATATTAAACTAATTATTACTATTTTTAGATACACAAAAACTTGACTTAGGCACATATTTTCTCATTAGAGGAACTACTTTCATTTCATATACTGTATAGTATTAGTCCGTGCTCGATTTAAGAAAAAAACCAGTGCCGGGGATGAACAAAATTTTCTGCAGAGCCGGTGATAAATGTCATCCCCGGCGGGGATGAAAAATAGCTAAACCAGAGCCCGGGATGTCAATTCTCATTGCCCGGGATATCCCCGGCATCCCCAGCGGCAGCGAGATGCCAACTATTTTTTTGAGGATCTTCAATTCACAATACATGGGCCAACAAGTAACTAATTTATTTATTTTCATAGACAAAACCAACAAAAATATTTTTTTTTAAAAATGGTGAAAACATTTGTCTTAATTAACATAGTTCACGTTGGTTCAAACAAATTTGAAGTAAGTAGTAAGTAAAGTTCCCTTAGCCCTAAAGGGCCATCGGGGCAGATGATGTGTAGAATTCATCTGTTTCTATAACCTCGGCATATGAAGGGATTGTGTGGTTAGCACAACGCCCAGCCGCCTTTACTTCCCCAACTTAAAGTCAGGTACCCATTTAAAGCTGGGTGGACTTGTGGGACGACTTTGAAACACATTTCACCAGGAAAAATTCCCCATGGTGCTCACCGAGGATCGAACCCAGGGCTCTCAGGTTGACAGTCGAGTATCTACACCACTCGGCCATCCGTCCCACAAATTTGAAGCTGCACATTAATAGGACAAGCAATGGATTTTTTTTTAAATGCACATTTTTCATGTAGGCTATTCTCTGTTTGTTAAAATCATATATTCTATTACTCATAATTATTTCAATTATTTAAACAAATTATGACGTGCAGAATAAAACATTATGTTATAAATAGGCCTACATCCAGCTACTTAGGTATGTTGATTTCAACTTCAAATTAAACTTATTGAAGTCGGATAATCTAAACTTGTTAAAACAAATTATTACTACGGATATACTGTAACTCAGGGGTGGGCAAACTACGGCCCGCGATCCTATGTCGATGTTAATAGTGTCTTCATTAATGATAATTGTAATCTGTGTTCAGGTTGTGTATAAATTAAGTTCCTTTGTCTTCATATTTATTATGACAAGTAACAATAAACTATTGTTGAAATAATTATGCATAGTGAAGTCCGATTACCAAATTAGCAACTGATTAAGTTCGTATTTTAAAATGTAATGCGCAACTGTAATGGAGTGTGAATGTGAAATAAAATGACAAATTATCTTTAATTCATATTTTCATACGTAGTAAAATGTAATTAAGTACACTAAGTATATATGCGGCCCGCCGATAACAATCAAGTTTTCAATGTGGCCCTCCGTAGAAAAAGTTTGCCCACCCCTGCTGTAACTAATGATTTACACGCAGTAGACGTAGTATGAAGGTCATCTTTTTTGAGATTTGACTCCTTGAAATACATTTGTTTGTTTGTAAAAGACAACTTTATTTTGGGTTAACGTTTTTGCAAGACGGCTCTTTAGCAACTTAATTTAAAAATATAAAAATATTACCCGGTAATTTAAATCTTTGTCTGGATTTTTAAATAAACATAAAATTTTTGGAATGATAACTTGCGCCTTACGACTTACGAGCGACGAATTAAAAGTGAACATAAAATTAGAACCAAAGATTACAAAAAAAAAAATACTTCGAACTCTTACGTTTATTTCTATTGATTTGGTAGATAGAAATGCAGTACAAAATTATGAAGTTAAACTTTAAAATTTACCAGTACTCTCTCGACTTTAAAAAAAAAATCAGTGCTGGGGATGAACAAAATATAAAGCAGAGCCGGGGATGACAGTCCTAAGTTCCGGGGATATCCCCGGCATCATCAAGCGGTAAATCGAGCACTTGTATTAGTAAACCAATGATTGGTCAATAAGTTCTAGAAATGGAATCCATAAATTACAGGACGCTGTTCGGTCTTATTTAGTGTCTCCTAGTCCTAGCTAGAAACTTTATATTTTGAATAAAATACAACTGTTTTCTCACTCATTTATTGTATGAATGACTTATTGGAAGATAAAAAGTGATGAACAATTAACATTTTCAAGATTGGGTGAGTGCATATACTAAATAAAATAACTTAATAAACATAACAAATGTTGAAATCTCTCTCTTTCTCTCTCTCTCTCTTTCTCTCTCTCTCTCACTCTCTCTCTCTCTTTCTCTCTCCCCCCCTCCCCCCACTCTCTCTCTTTCTCTCTCTTTCTCTCTCTCCACCCCCTCTCTCTTTCCTACCACTCTCTCTCTTCTCTCTCTCTTTCTTTCTTTCTCTCTCTCTCTCTCACTCTCTCTCTCCCTCCCTCCCCCACTCTCTCTCTTTCTCTCTCTTTCTCTCTCTCTCCACCCCCTCTCTCTTTCCTACCACTCTCTCTCTTCTCTCTCTCTTTCTTTCTTTCTCTCTCTTTCTCTCTCTCTCCACCCCTTCTCTCTTTCCTACCACTCTCTCTCTTCTCTCTCTCTTTCTTTCTTTCTCTCTCTCGCTCTCTCTCTCCTCTCTCTCTCTCTCTCTCACTTTATATATATATTTATATATTTGTACATATTAAAATAAAAATCATATTAAGATTCCTTCTCTATAATAAAAGAAATATTTAGGTATGTTAATACAACTTACCATCATCGACACCGAGAAATTCAAATATTGCTGTTCTTGACGTAATCAAATAAAATATCAACAGCAGGGTTGGAAAACTCCAGCACGAAATGTTATCCATATTGTTATTTTATTCTCCATTTAAAAAAAAAACAAAAAATCTGACATCACTCATGACACTCCAGAATTTCGAAATAAAAAACAACAAACAAGCAGACGTGAGTTGATTTACTAATCACATTTGAGAACCCGGATGTCCTTGAGATTTCGGCGACACAACGTTGCGCGAGTGCTCACACCATCGAGCGCGCAAAACATCACAGACCTCCGAACACAGACTGATATGAATAGTAACTACACTTGCCTCTTCAGCGTAAAACCAACATAGTCTCCCCTCCCCCCCCTCCCATTTTAACGTATAAAATAACACAACATCTAGCCGCTAACTTCAGTAATGACCAACATAGATCCTTGTTTAAGTATTTAGTAAGACACTGACTTTGTAAGTAAGGGTTTTACTTCATAGACAAATCATCACGTTGACACTGTATCACAAACCCAAACCCAAAAGTTTATTTGTTCTTTTATTTTCCCCCTGTTCAAATTTTATTTTCTCATAACCTTCAAACTGGACAGTGTAGAAAAATACAATTCCGGACCCCCTTTCTGAAAATTGTTAAAAAATTGTTTGTGTGCTCACTTTTAAAAATGTCTAACAATGACTAAATTGATCGATTGAGAAACACACACACACACGTATTTGTGAACTGAGAAAGCAACATCTCCAAACATCAGTAGTTCAAATGCCTGGTTCCAGGATTTATAAAACTCGCAAAAGTGTATCGGGATCATTACTAGCTATAGGCAGCGTAAACGTAATGATATCAGCCATTGTAGAAATATCTTTCCAAATAAAGAGCCATGTTGGCTTACAGTCATGAATAGAAATATCAAGATGGCTTACAGTCACAACTAGAAATATCAACATAGCTTACAGTCATAAATTGAAATATCAAGATGGCTTACAGCTATAAAAAGAAATATCAAGATGGCTTACAGTTATAAATAGAAATATCAAGATGGCTTACAGTTATAAAAAGAAATATCAAGATGGCTTACAGTTATAAAAAGAAATATCAAGATGGCTTACAATTATAAAAAGAAATATCAAGATGGCTTACAGTTATAAAAAGAAATATCAAGATGGCTTACAGTCATTACAGAAACGCCTTGATAACTTTACTTTCTATAACAACACTTTGATATCGTATCTCACTACGTTATATTTTTAAACAATAACAAACCGGTGTAGAGGAGGACATATGTATAGTGGAGGATTGGCTGGGAATAACTGTAGTGAATGCGTGGCCGGGCATAATTTGAGTGGAGTGATGGCCAGGCATAATTTGAGTGGAGTGTTGATTGGACATAAATAGAGTGGAGTGTTGGGCGGGCATAATTTGATTGGAGTGTTGGCTGGGCATAATTTGATTGGAGTGTTGGCTGGGCATACTTTGATTGGAGTGTTGGCTGGGCATAATTTGAGTCGAGTGATGGGTGGGCATAATTTGATTGGAGTGATGGGTGGGCATAATTTGAGTGGAGTGATGGCCGGGCATAATTTGAGTGGAGTGATGGGTAGGCATAATTTGAGTGGAGTGTTGGCTGGGCATAATTTGAGTGGAGTGTTGGCTGGGCATAATTTGAGTGGAGTGATGGGTAGGCATAATTTGAGTGGGGTGATGGGTGGGCATAATTTGAGTGGAGTGATGGGTAGGCACCCCCCCCCCATGTATGATGAAAGCAAACATAGTGTCGACTGGATGTAATAACCTGATGCAGATAAAAAGTAAAGATATTTTTTGTTGGCGAAACCTGAACACAAGAAACCATCCACGGCTTATCATTGTCTACCTCTTACACTCACCCTGACCAACACGCTCTTATATAGGTCAACACAGATAATGAAACCCGGAACTTTCGGCAAGTATCTTGCACGTAGATACCAGCTGTATACAGCTTACGTAAAAAAAAAAGAAACAAATATATTGCTGACGCAAAAAAATAACTAATATTTGTATATTATAAGTTATGTTTTTTTTTTAAAAAAAAAGATACAAACACAATGCAACAATAACTGAGTGAATGACATGGTATTGACTTGTTGAGTTCATTCTGAGTTAGCATTGGCTGGACACTGTTAGTCTTATGTTGTCTATTTCGGTGTTGACTTGGTTCTCACATGGCATTGGCTGGACACTATTAGTCTACGTATGTCTATATATATATATATATATATATATATATATATATATATATATATTATAAAAGAAAAAAAATGATAATGCTCCTAAACCTATTTTATTACATACGAAACTCTTAAAGTGAATTAGACATTTATGTTTTCCGATTTACTGAAGTGAACTAGAACAGGATATTTATGTCTTGTGAACATCGGCACATACAAACACACATACAATCACACATATAAACATATAAGGCTGCGACGTACTATGGAGCAAAGGGATGCAAAACACCCGGGCGTCAGCCAACGAGTAGCGGTGAAATATTTTCTTTAGAACAGATCTAAAATAAAAAAAAAAAGAATTCTTTAAATGCATCTAAAATTCAGTAAAATCAAAATTCATTAACATATTATACTGTACTGCTGCCATCTATTTATATTACCTTTAATACTTGAAACCTATAAAGTTTATAAATATGTTGTACACTTTTTTTTACAAATGAACAATAATTGGGTAATAATGGCTCGGATTTTGTAAAGGAAACACAGCAAGTAATTTAAAAAAAAATATAATTGTGCAAAAGTTTATTAATTGTCCACTTCACATTTTAATTAGCCCTTCTACCTTGTCTGTCGTGCACCCCCACGGATAACAAGGCCTCCCCCCACGGGTATCATGCACCCTGAGGTTAACATGGACCCCACGGGCAACCTTGACCCTATGGGTAACATGCCCTATAGACAACCTTGACCCAGCGGGTAACGTGGATCCCACGGATAACATGGACCCCAGGGGTAAAATGGACCCCCAGGGGTATGCTGGAACCCACGGGTAACGTGGACCCCTAGGGATATATTGAAACCCAAGGGTAACGTGGACCCAACGGGTAACATAGACCCCTACGGGCAACCTTGACCCCCACGGGTAACATAGACCCCTACAGGCAACCTTGACCCCACGGGTAACATAGACCCTTACGGACAACCTTGACCCAACTCAACTAAAGAGCACAACTAGCGGATTCAATGGGGTATTTTCTGATGTGTATTTACTTGATAAACTAGAAACAATAAGAGGTAGCCCGGTAGAACTTAAGAGTACTCTTCAGGGGTTTTAAAATATATCCGTACCAGTGAAGTGCTCATGTTTGTAGACAGCGGCCTTTCACTAACACTGCCAAGAGGCCCGTCACGAGGAAGTGTGAAACTGAACACATGCCAGGAGTCACGGAGCCTTATGCATCCTTAGCATTTCAAAATGTCGTGCTATAAAACGATGGGAAGTCTTCGGAGGTGACCCGTTATTTAGAGACTGGCAAAGATTCCAGCCAAAGGTCAAAGACGTTCTGGCGGAGATCCAGCTGCCAATAACTTAAAATGACCGAAAATTGAAATCCTTTCATTGATTACAGCAGTGGGTCTCATAGTGTGAGTTGCGACCCACCTTCGAGTTTTAGTCCGGTCACGACAACGTTAAAATTTAGTAGATCAAGAATTCATTTATACATAAATTACAACTGTATTAAATCTGAAGTCATGATAACCTGCAAAGGGGAAACTACAATTAATGAAGCATGCTGATTTCATTTCTCTCTTTTTTTCACCCGCAGTATTTCTTTACAGGTTTGTCGCGAAAACGAAACAGTTTGAGAATATTCAATTATGAAATCTCGAAAAAAATATATTTCAAGTCTTAAAAGTCATCCTTACTTTCTGAATTACTATAAATTCTATTTTCATTATTAAATAATGCAACGTAGGCCGTATCACATAAAATAGATTTGTACCAATATATATTGTGGTCATTATTAGATAATTATAATACTGATTTGAAACAGTCATGCTCAGACTATCTCTAAAACAAGTATTCTTAAAAAGACAATCTAAAGCGTCTTCATACAAAGTATGCATACTGTACAAAAATAGCAATTCTATTATTCAAAAATTAGAAAATTAGTTATCAATTACTTTTTTTCTTGGTGGGAGGGAAGGGAGGGAATGCGGCGAAATCCTGTATCGCCCTGGCAGCAGAAGATGTGATAGGCGTGGCCTTGGGAACAGAACACACACCCTTGGAAATAAACTCAACTGAGTTAAGCGTTGAATGGCAACTTTAAAATTCGAAACTTTCGAAATATTGGCTTATTATGTTTTCGTTTTGTTTATTTTTAATTTACTGCTACCGCTAGCTGCTTATAAAAAAATATGCAAATGCTGAACACCATATGTATGATTCATACATGACATAATAAACCTGACTGAAATACAATAAAACGCCGTGGCCCATTAGTTCTGTACATCTCCGTTATAGTACATATTACATGTACCATAACTTCTAAACATTTATGATCTTTAATCACATTCCAATCTCGCGTCCAAGTATTGAAAGCATGTCTAATCTTTAAGTCTCGTTTGAAATATGTAATCATGTGACTCATTATTTAAAATGCATCTTTAAACTTCCTTTTACAAATTTGTATTTAATCAAAGTTCGATTTTCTGTCATTTTATAATTAAAAACTTCTATTGCAATAAACTACTTTTAACTCTCTTCAAAATGACGAATAGTAAAACATAAGTCTCAGATTTAAATAAACATTCACAAAACCGTCAGTGCTAATATTCAACATATAAATAAATACCAGAGTCAATACAAAACATGTTTTGTTAACAATAAATCAATAGATAACCTATAATTATTTTTTTTTCGTTCTTGTTAGTTTTAATCCTGTAAACTGAGGTGTTAATAAAATACTTTTTGTTCGAGCCTATAAAATAAAAAATAAAAAATCGATGCACGAAAAACTCGTGACGACAAGCATGTTTCTGTATCTGGAAAAAAATCATCATCTTAAAATCAACTAGACCACGCCAAGTTAATCATTTCCCCCCCCCCCCCCCCAACCTTTGGCACGTCGCCTGGACAGTTGGTCTCAGTACTAAGAGCGAGCAGAAATAAAACGGCTGAGGCGCGTCGCGAGTAAAAGCTGACTGAGCAGGTTAAAAGGGCGTCTGCCGAGGCCATAGGGCAGAAATGGACTGATAATTGATATGTGATAAAAAATTGAAATTTATTTACTGATCTGATCATCGCCTGAGGCCTTCCTCAAGCGACAATTCCTGACTGCATATGCCAATTAGCTGACTAAGAATGGGGCTATGAACGTGTCATGATTATCCGGACCAAACTCAGCTTTCTCTTTGACCCGTCGGACTTGATCCAGTGCCTTAGACAGAGCAATACTCTCAGTAGACTTACTGTCCGCTGCAAAGTACCCAGTGTAGATTCCCTTTACCGACACTGCAGAGAAGTGGAGGAAACCGTGAATCATGTGCTTTTTGAGTGCCTCAGGCTGACGGATCACAGGGTGGAGAGAATACTAAGACCCAGCTTTTCAATTATTATTGATTATTCTTGATAGATTGTATCCCGCATTAATGTGGTGTTAGCATAAAATTATAAAGGTTTAATTGGTAGATATGAAATGCTTTGTTCAAGAAATTCATAGTATCTAAAATATGAATATGGGCTTGTGAATTAGAATATGGGCCTACTGCTTATCAGGGCCGTGACGCACTATGGTTCCAAGGGACGGCCGAAATCTGTGCAGCCCTCCCTATTAGGAGCGGTAAAAGAAAAATTCATAGTGACCAATGGATGTTTCAGGTCATGGTTAAAGCCCCCACTTTATAGCTCGTAGCACCTTTAAGTACATTGCACCACTATCGGCTAAGGTGGGGGATGAATGAAGGGCACCTCAGAAACCGTTCCAATAGTGATTAATACCATCTAAGAAATTACATCTCGTCCTTACACTCCCATAAATAACGATAAATTTCAATTTTTTTTACCACATATCAAGTATGTAATGTAAACATTTTCCTGCAATCAATATTTTACTTTTATATGTGGTTTCGGTGGAAATTTATTTTTTAACACATAAATGGATATTTGAAAAACCATGCAGTAGTTACATATTGTATTAGACTTTCCCAAAAGCCATGGAAATTAACGGGAGTCAGCCGAGCATCAGTGCATACACCGCGCTAAATTAACGATGATTAAAAATAGGACGGAAACTCCCTCCGTATTCTGTGTATAACACAAAAAAAAAAATTCCGCATTTATCCCCTTCTCTCAATGTTACCCTCCCACACATTTAAATAAATATTGATCCACACTCAAATAAATTCGTTTTTACAAACATGTTACTATCGAAGACAATCACGGCGGTTGGTTTATAATTTATCAATCATGCTTAACTCCCTTGCTACAATTGCTCAGCAAGACACAGCAAGGGGTAAAGTGTGAAGCCTTGGAATGTATCATAAAAAAATCTTATTTAGATTGGCTTTAGTTTATATAAATGCAATTTTCATTCATAACTTGATTGTGATGACAGAAGTCCATTTGGGTAGTTTAAATCAGTGAAGTAATGCACCATCATGTTAGATCAATGTTACATTAATTGCATAACAAGAGCCACACCCTTTCACTACAGTTATCCCATGTATTATCAATAATTAAATGTATGTTATTCACATAACTCAGCATATTGCCAGTTGTTTATCTTTTCATGTATAAAATTCAGCTACTTTCTGTTTCTGACCTCTGTCCATCTTATGGCAACTGAAAGAATGTTCTATTCCAATATATATGGGGGCCATAAGAGCTAAAAACAAAAAAAAACAGTCGGCATGCCACCACAGTGCATTTGTGGGTCCTTAAATCATACAACTAATTTTGAACCTGTTTTAATTATTGACACGTCTCAAAGTTGGCACCTATGTAGATACTACACGACAATAATAATAATAATCTAATATCAACAAATTAATGTTTTTTTTCAGCGAATTTCTTTTCAGTAATGTTAATGATGGGGAAAATGTTAGCCCTGTTTACATAAAAATAAATACACATTTTTTTTAAAAGTCTTATATAGACGTACAAAATAAACAAAATTACATTCAAATAATATTATATTGATACTTAACTATTTCTATGTAGGCACTTGTTACGGGACCATACGTATGGTCTCCGTATTTTTTTTACTTCGGTTACCAGCCGTAGATAATATTGCTCCACACCCTAACCCTAACCCTATTCCTATCCCTAACCCTAATCCTGAAAAAAAAAATTCTGAAAAAAAAAATTATATATGTCATGTTCCTTATACCCTAATATAATGGTCACGTATGGTCACGTAACAAGTGCGTTATATGTATGTGTGTGTGTGTTGTTGTGTACAAGGATCTTAACGGGCCGTTAGTTCAATGTCGTCACTACGTCAAGTGTGTCAGCACTCTGACACAAGGACAACACACACTTAATTACACTGTAGCAAAACACTTCAAATGTCAAAAATCAGGGAAACAAGCCAAGTATTCCTTCCATAATAATGATCAACTACTTTAATATCAAAATACTAAAATACTAGTTTAACAATAACAACGTCGGCCTCTCGCATCATGCCCTTCTTCGTTCAACAACCGCACCTTGTGGGTATTACCATTCTTACTCTGTTACGTTTATTTCACACTTCAACTAGTGACCGTTATGCCATAAACTAATGCACAACACTCCCCCATGGCCCCTTTAGTGTCAAACATATTAGAATTTGACACTTAATACCACCAAAAAATATGACAATATTCACAATTACAACCCTCTGAACTACTGTCAATTAACTCATAATACATAATTTCCTCCAAAGTCAATAGTTCGAAACTTCCTGAACAATTGTCAATTAACTCATAATACATAATTTCCTCCAAAGTCAATAATTCAAAATCCTTTGAATTACTGTCACTTATTAACTCATGTACAACTCGATAATTCTTCTTCAATACAATCTGAGAAATTTCATTGGTAACAAAATATACAAATCAATATCCATGTGGTAACATTATTACAAAATCACCCATGAAACATATATCATAATCAATTACTTGAAAATATCAACTCAATTACATAAAAATATCAACTCAATTCCTGAAAAAAAAGGAACAATAATGTCATTCATACTAATCCAACAATATCTCCATGCAGCACTGTCACAAGATTGTTGACAAATAGTGAAGGAAAAAAAACAAATTATTAATAATACTTTTTTGGTCGGTGATATAAGGACGACTTTTTTTGAAATAAACATAAATAGACATTTTTTAAATTTGATATAGAAATTGATTCTTGATGACTGCACTAAATAACAAAAAGAACTATACACACACACACACACAACCATAATTATTTCATGCAACATTCCGTTAAAAAAAATTCTTGTCTTTCATCATTTTTTTCACGAAATAACAAATATATTACATATGCCCAATCATGGCTAGTGGTAAATAAAACTACAATGCCCTAATCTATATATTATCAACAGAGAAAAACGAAAATTATTCCCCGAGTGTTAAATATATATTAGATAACTAGATATTAAGCCCGGCGTTGCCCGGGAAATCTAGGTGTAATGTTAACCCCTTCCTAATCAATTTAATTAATTTAATTACGTGCTGATTTATGCCACCTTTCTAATGTGCAGAAATGACCTACATTTCATACGTCAAAAGATGTGGCTGCCATAACCAACAAACCATCATCAAAAAGTAATCCATCGAGGGAACAATAACCTCCAGAACACACTGTTAACAAACTATAATAACTGAGCATGATTATCAAATGCGCAGCCGATTTACGTGAAATGCGTAGCCGATTTACGTGAAATCAAGTGCAGAATTATTTTTCTATTTGACGTCACAGAGGATTTTGATTTAAAGCGTTTTGCCCTGAATTCTATTTATAGTTAAAATCAAAACAAAGCATTAAATAAATGCACTGAAAAGTAAAAAAATAACTACTTTACTATATCATTTTACAGCGCGAGGATTTTTTTTTATTTATAGCGACGGCGCTCCCATTCTGCAAAAAAAAAAAAAAAAATTGTATCATCGGGACGTCATAGGTTATTTACGAACGCGCTCGCAAGTGACCTAGTCTGATTAAAATGCTATCTGTTGCAATAAAAACTAAAATAATTTAAATGATATTATATATTACTATTATTATTATTTAATATTTAGGACTTTTACATTTCATAATAAAAAACCACAGAAACTGTTTAAAACTGTAGATTTTTGAAAAATGAAATATCGAATCGAATAGCCAAACGCCATTTTGAATTATGTTTTAGTGACCTCGCTGGTCACGTGATTACTTTATCAAATACTATTGTTTTATTTATTTCTGGAGGTCATTTATTCATAGAACGGATTTCCCACACACCGCGACCCAGACAAGCTTAGCGCTTTGTAAGTAGGATGACAGTGAAACGAAAAATATTTGAGTTCATCACTTAGGAAAATGTACGATAAAATGTTTTAAAAAAATATACTTAGAAAATATATTTAATACTGAACATAAATTATCAAAAAGGTCTTTTTGTTCTTTTGTACGTTTTGCATAACATAACTGTGTGTAAGAAAAAAAAAACATGATAAATTTAAAGGACAAAGGTAATAAAAACTCGTGAATTCAATTATTTGCGGAAATGAGTTCATAAATCGGGTGGTCCGTTGGAATCAAACTATGAATTTGTGTCCCTCGGTGGGACACTATGGGTATTAAATAGAACATTTTGGTCAATGATATAATAGCACCATTAAATAATGGGAACTCATTAAATCTCAATTTTAGCTACGTCATTTAACACATATCTGTAGCATTTTAATCTATGTTTGTGTCATTTCCAGTTGTTATATGCAATAGTATTTGATCATAGCTAGTTTCCACGGAGACGTCGGGCATAGATTCTGAAAGGACTTTTTGTTTGCCTTGAATGTGCAGCCTCGTTGTCCATTACATCTGAAATACGACAAAAATGTCTATGTTGTTTATTTGTTTTTTACTTATATATATATCTTCAAAATACTTAAAGACAAAGTGGAATATTCACTACAGAATATATATATATATATATATATATACAGTGGCGTAGCGAGGGAGGGGCAATGGGGGCATCATGCAATGGGGGCATGGTATATTAAAATATTATAAAGGTTTTCGAGTGGGGGGCGGGGGAATCGGTCCCCGGGCACGATTTAAGCTCGGTACGCCACTTTATACATATACAGGGCCGGATTTAGACTTGATACGGCCCTAAGCTATTTGAGATATGGGGCCCTTTTTAAGTCCAGAAAATATATGTCAGTGGCAAATATTTAAGTATATATGACTATTGCTCGCTCAGACGGTTTTTTGGGGGCCCCCAAGAAATGTCGGCCCTAAGCTATAGCTTGTGCAGCTAATACGTAAATCCTGCGCCGCATAAAGTACATCTCTATTTAAAGATTTCGCTATTAATGTCTTAAAATATTTAAAGCCAATAACAAGAATGGTGGCCTCTAACGAAGAACGTTTAGTAAATACATATTGTATAAACGGCAGTCGTATTAAAAAAATAAGAACTTCCAACAAATTGATTAGTAAAAGAATATTCAACTCTGAGACAACTGCGTCAATTAAAACAAATACCTCATTGAGAATTGAATAATATAAATGTCGGTCCTGCCTCAGGAAATTTAAATAACAATCATTTCAGAGACTTTGCCGATTGAGCATTAGGAGATGCTCGATGAACAATGATCTAATAATGAAGTGGTATCCAGCCCCAGGACCGCGAACCGGCACCGTGCTGTGGATCAAACGGTTGTGGGGCACCCATAAACATTATATTATGTCCATTTTATTTACTGTTTGGTATTTCTCTAGGGATTGTGAGACTTTCCATGGACGAGAATTTAACGGGGAGCTGAGCGGGCCGCGGTAAAAATATAAAACGTCGACCGGTCCGCGGCGAGAAAAAGGTTGTGGACCACTGTAATAAAGTATCGGGATAAACGATTAAAGTTCGTAAATAATATGGAGGAAAATAGTGAACGAAAAGAGTGATGCGTATTCATTAGACAGGGGGCTCTGGCAAAAGGTAAATTTGGGGCTCAATGCAAGGGCATAATTGTGTGCCCTAGGCAGAGGTAAATTTAGAGGGCAGGGTGAATGCATATTTGGTAGGAACCTTGGTAAATGTACCTTCGGGAGCCCTTAGAACAGGAGGGGGGGTCGGTCTTAGACAAAGGCGCATTTAGTACTCTAGGTCAGGGGTCAGCAACCTTTTGAGACGAAAGAGCCAAAATTTTATAATTTACAATTTTCTCAGGTTTTAAAGAGCCACTAAAATTGTTGTTCCGTAACTCATTATTCATTTTTGTAACCGTTATTCAACATGACACTCCCCTTAATTTATAAAACCCATAATACATAACACGAAAATATGCTAACACTCCTGGAACAGGCTTAATTGCTTATTTTATAACTTTCTGCTACTGAGTCGCAGGGGACGGATAGTCGTGTGGTAAAGCACTCGACTGTCAACCTGAGGGTCACTGGATATTTCAGGTCAAGGCTAAAGTCCCCGCTATATTTCCCGTGGTGCCTCCATGGCCATTGCACTATCGACTATGGTGGGGATGAAAGAAGGGCAAATAGTGATTTATAGGATCTAATAGATTTCATCTCATCCTTAAGGGACTTCACACACACTACCGAGTTGCCACTGACTCCTATCTCTTAAGAGGCGCCTTTACCAGTTGGCCCCATGCAGTTTGCCTGTTTGCCTACTCTTAATAACAGCTCATGTAACTATGAAGTCACACTGTCAAAGTACTGTCTAATTAGTACTGTCAAATAAGTACTGTCTATTGAGTACTGTCTATTGAGTAATGTCTATTAAATATTGTCTACATGTATTTAGTACTGTCTATTGAGTAATGTATATTGAATATTGTCTATTTAGTACTGTCTATTGAGTACTGTCTATTAAGTACTGTCTATTTAGCACTATCTATTGAGTACTGTCAATTAAATATTGTCTATTTAGTACTGTCTATTGAGTATCGTCTATTTAGTAGTCTATTGAGTACTGTATATTTAGTTCTGTCTATTGAGTACTGCATATTTAGCACTGTCTATTGAGTGTTGTCTATTAAATGTTGTCTATTTAGTATTGTCTTTTGAGATTCTAGAATTAAAACCTGACTTTTTTCATTCTGTTTTTCTATTTAAGATCTATTGGGGTTAAATACTTTTTGTTGCAAACCAAACTTTAGAACTAACACACTACAGGCCTACACTAAGTAACTTACCTTTTTAATACTCCAGAAGAGAGACATCTGAAAGTTTTCATTTGTTGATTGTCACAACATTTCTCGTCTATAGGTGGTTCATACATACCGTGAATTATTTGAAGTCGCTTATCTTTGGGGCAGCCCAGCTTCATCATTCCACCTATACGGGCAAAACGTGTCACTGGGGAAGACAGATATGATATAAATGTGTATGAATATAATTGGTAAAAATGTCATTTACTATGCAATGTCAAAATAACAAAAAAAATTATGGATACCATTTTATAAGGTGAACACTAGAGCAGTGGTCTCCAACCCCCGGGCTGCGGATCGGTACCGGGCCGGGGATCAAATGGTAATGGGCCGCCCAAGAGACATTATTTTTTTTTCCTTTTTTTGCATACTGTGGTGTATTTTTCTCGGAATTGTATGACTTTCCATGGGCAAGAGGTTGGCCGGGCGCTAAACTGCTGTGAGCGACAGAAATATTGTAAATCAAAGCAATCTAAAATTTATAAATAATGAGCTTCCCCGTGCCTCTCCCCACACCCAGTGGGCCGCGGTAAATTATCAAACGTCGCACCGGTCCGCGGCGAGAAAAAGGTTGGGGACCACTGCACAAGAGGATCACTTATAAAGGTTTACAGTGAGAAGTGCACGGTTAAAATAAAGTACTGCGCGGCCTTCGTTTGCACTGTACGCGATCGTTTATCTCCTATCAATCTCTCCCTCTCTCTCTTTATCTCTCTCTCTCCCCCTCTCTCTCTCCCTCTCTCTAGCTCTCTTTTTATCTCTCTCTCTCTCTCTCTCTCTCTCTCTCTCTCTCTAAACGTTAGCAAATCTTCACAGTTGAATTGGAGATCTTTATTTAATACAAATGACCATTTTTAATGTTTTATCGTGTTTTTTTTCGTATTTGTAGATGGCTCGCGAGAACAAAATTGTTGTCAATGTTGGTCGAGAAGCACAATAAATGTGAGAACCACTGCTGATGTTTTGTTTGATGTAGGGCTGGGGCGTGACGGAATTCTGTGCTGACACTGACATCCGATATCGGTTCCCCAGCTCTGGGGGGCAGCTTCATCAGCTTATTGATCTCTTTTAAGTATAAGTACCCAGTAATAGAAATTTCGATTAATAGAAGTAGTGGTTGAAGCAGTAATTCAAGTATTGGTATTATAAGAAGATCTTAGAACGTAGTGCGATGTGTGTGTTCTGGTACGTTTAATAAGGACATATTAAACAACCACAATATCGCTACTAAATCTACTGCATACAAGTAGCAGATGCTTCAGTTGAAATTATCTTTTTTCCTTCTCTCAAGTATTGGAACAATACTTACATGTCTCCTTCTCTAAACACTGGTATTGAACTATAGCCTCCTTATATGTGTCTTGTGGACATGTATGTTCAGTAAAGATGACAGCCAGGACACATTTTGATAGCTCGTTGCATCTTTAGTGAGAGTAATAACAAAAACTGTTACAAAAATAAATGATGAGCTACGCCCCTTTGTTAATATAGCTTATATAGTAAACAAAAAGGTACCCTTAGAAGCCCTTGTATTCGACCCTCAGAGGTCAGATCGTGAAATGGACTTTTGATGCACACATGGCAGGCCAAGACCTACAAAATGGTATATACACCATGGGTCTAGGACTTATGGTTGCTGAGATCTAGGGTGATGACAGACAGACGGATAGACAGACAGACAGACAAAACGGGGACAATATAGCATTTTTCCTCTAAAAATCGAAGAGTACGAGAATGGATTGACTTATCAAAAAACTTTAAACGATTTCAACATTTGTATTTACCCTCATAGGCGTAATATAAAGAAGCTTTTCTACCTATATATACTGGAGACAGCTGGTCCCGTGGTAAAGTGCCCCTCCCTGGTTCTATCTCCGGTGAGGAACAATGATTAAAGCCATATTTATCTATCCCCGTGGTTCCTCTCAGTACTACGCACTATCGGATATGGTGAGGATGAAAGAAGGGCACCATTAAAACAGTCCCGTATTGGTTTATTGTCTTAGAGAGATTTTATCTTAAAGGAAATTCACACACACACACACAAAAACACACACATACGTACCTGTAGATGTAGTAGCTGTAGTGTTTTTCATGTGAATTTTTTTTTTTCAAAAATACCTTCTTTATTTTTAAGGTGGTCCATGGGCCATTTAAGGTTTCTGCTAGTTGTTTTTTTCTATTTTTTTTTAATTTTTTAAGCTACACTAGCCATTTTTGACACATGCATACAACATACCAATTAATGAACAAAGAAATAAAAAAAATATATAAAAAATTATTTAAAAATGTATTTTGTGACTTTTTTGGGTAAAAAAAGTGTAATTTTAAGACATTTTCAAAAATGTTCAAAGAACCAATTTTAAAAATCTATTGTAGATATCATAAAATAACTTTGCACAAATGTTAATGAGTGTGTTTCAAACGTCCAATTTTTTTTGGTAATATTAAATAGAATTTTTTTAATAATTTTTTTTCTTACCCCAAAAAAATGCAACTTTTTCTCAAGTTCCCCCCCCCCCTGGTTGCGCCACTGTCCACCCATGAATGATTTTAGTTTTTATTCACAGCTAACAACGTGTTAATAGACAATACATGTTTTTTACACAGGTAATTTTGATCAATGTGCTCCGTAACTGAATGTTTTGTTTTTACAATGTGGTCAACTTCACTGACCACGAGACAGTTATCAGATATGCCTTTAAGTTTGCTGGTATTGTTTTATCACCAAAAGAAAAAAAAAATTCACCAGCACCCAAAATTTAAAAGAAAAAAAAATTGACACAGCGTGAATCAGCAGCATGTTGTTGACCTGATTAACTCATTATCTATGTAACATTATGACAGTCATAGTCAAATAAAAAGGCCTACAAAAAGTCTAGTTCACCTATAAATTGATTATAATATTTAATCAATAGTTTTCCAAAAGGAAATAAAAATCTTAAATGATAACGTTTTTCAAACTTACCTTCTTGCTACTTCTGTTTTCATGTCTACGAGACATGGCTCTTTCTTCACCTCATTATGGCATTTTCCGCTGTCGTTATAGCCATATGTCGCACTGGTAACAGAGATACTTTGATTGGATTCACATTCTAATGTCATCTTCATTCCTTCACAGGCGTATCCAACTTTAATAGGGGCCACTTCTAAAGAACCTTTTAAGTAGAGAATAAAGAAGAAATAGACCTGAGGGTCCCTGGTTTGATATTCGGTGAGGATCATGTGATATTTTCAGCTCATAGTTTAAGTCCCTGCTATATCTCCCGTGGTGCCCCCGTGACCATTGCACTATCGACTTTGGTGGGGATAAAAACAGTCCCATTAGTGGTTAATAGGATCTAAGAAATTTCATCTCATCCTTACAGGGACTTCACACACACACACTATGGTTGTTGTCACCAGGTGCGGAAAATTCAAGGTGTCACCCCTCCCCCCTCAAGACTTCCACCATGAGTAATGGTACATATTTTGAATTTTCCTGCACTAGACCTTAGAGGATCTACTTTAAAATACTTTAGCGATAAAAACGATATTATTACTGACTGCATTTCAGAAAGAGTAAATTACTTTATTAAACTGAGTTTGTAAGCTACTTATCCGATTTTGTGAAACCTTGTGCCAAGACTACATGCGTCCCTTTTTATTTTAGAACGTTTGCTAAAAAAAACTAGATTAATCCGAGCAGCTTTGAACTGTATTCATTTACCTAATCTACATACGCTCCATGTGCTACTGCTTTATATGGTGATGACACCATAAGCTATTGCCCTGCATGGTGGCACCCTGTGCTACTGCCCTGCATGGTGGCACCCTGTGCTACTGCCCTGCATGGTGGCACCCTGTGCTAATGCCCTGTATGGTGGCACCCTGTGTTACTGCCATGCATGGTGGCACCCTGTGTTTCTGCCCTGCATGGTGGCACCCTGTGCTACTGCCCTGCATGGTGGCACCCTATGTTACTGCCATGCATGGTGGCACCCTGTGTTTCTGCCCTGCATGGTGGCACCCTGTGTTACTGCCCTGCTTGATGGCACCCTGTGCTACTGCGTTGCATGATGGCACCCTGTGTTACTGCCCTGCTTGATGGCACCCTGTGCTACTGCGTTGCATGATGGCACCCTGTGTTACTGCCCTGCATGGTGGCACCCTGTGTTACTGCCCTGCATGGTGGCACCCTGTGTTACTGCCCTGCTTGATGGCACCCTGTGCTACTGCGTTGCATGATGGCACCCTGTGTTACTACTGCCTTGCATGGTGGCACGCTGTGCTACTGCCCTGCATGGTGGCACCCTGTGTTACTGCCCTGCTTGATGGCACCCTGTGTTTCTGCCCTGCATGGTGGCAACCTGTGCTACGGCTCATGTTTTGAACAATGATCGGTTATAAAACCAACTAAACCGAGTTTTTTTCTGCAATGAAATTTAGAATTGTTCATTTAGATGTAACTCCTAAAATGGTGTCACCCTTAAGGCCCGCACACCCCCCCCCCCCACACACACTCCAATAGTGACGCCATTGCTTCAAACTAAATTTAGTCTATATCACACATAAAAAAGGATCAAACTGTCTGCATAGCTTTACATGAGCTTTACATTCTTAAAAAAAACATATTAATGTTTATAGATGATGTTATATTAGATTAATTCATTTACCTGTATTGACTGCCATCAGAACTGTAGCCAGAGCAAATAGCTTTGTTAGGATCATTGCGTATTAATATTTAAATTTGAAACAGATTGTAGGTAATCAACAATCTGAAAAATGCGAAAGCAAAATAAATAAGCAATGAAAAGAAAATTTACTGACATACAATTTACATATAACATACTTCAGTTTTTAAAGTTTTGAGCAATGTAGACTTTTATTTTAGCGGCTAATTCTCAACCTTTACATCATAAGCACACAAGTAAAGGAAAAAGAAGCCTGTATATACCTTGAGTTATATTTCAGCAGCCAACATAAAAGAATGTATCGACCTTTATCCACTGTTTTTGGTACTCTAAAATAATTCCAAATGAAACAAAACTCCAGCTGAGATAACTCCAATGAGCTCAAAGAAATTCTGTTTTAATTTATATGAATGTATCTTCAAACAATCTCTCATTGCATCATTTCTATTTATAAAAAGATGAATGCTATTTTTATGTACACGTTATAACACCTCTCCTGCCCATGATGTTAAATACGCGCAACACACGCGAGTGACCCTTTTTTCTTTTTTTTTGTGTGAGCAGAAACTCCGAAGTTGTTGCAGATAATGAGCTGGCGTCAATCGGGAAAAACAAAACATTCAAATTTACAATTGATATTTTTATTCCTCAAGTTTTTCTGCTGTAAATCGGGATTGTTTTTTTTTTTGTTTGTTTGTTTGTTTTTAAGTCAAACTATTAATCTCGCCGCCGTGGGCGTCAGCCGAACTTGGTGCAGAGGCGGATTCCTAAATGGTGCGGGGGGGGGGGGAGGGGGTAGTGAGGGGAGAGTCTTAAAATCCGCAGTCTTACAGATTTTTTTTTCTGATTTTGTTTCGAATAAAAAGCTTTCCTCAGTTGTGGTCTATGCAGTCAACACTGACCAGACTCTTACTACAATTACTTATGATTTAGTATTGCAAATAATTAACTATTATTTGAAAAAAAAAACGTTTGATATTACGCTATTTTCGTTAACGGTGATAGAACTATTCTTTTGATTTTACGGAAATAAAATATTTTAGAACATATTTTCTCTTGCGCCGGGGCCCCAACAAAGCCAACCCCACCTCTGAAAGTATGCACTTAAGGACACGTGGGCTGTGGCGCAGCAAGCTAAACTCGCGCCCGTGGCACAATACCCATTCAAAAACCATATAATATGTAAAATGTACAATTTGGCGCCACTTTGTGAGTATCGCCCGGGGCATTATGCCCACCCCCTCCGCCAACCTCGTTACGCCTATGCACAAGGGCTCGTTAGTTGAATATTATAAGATTTATTAACGCTCCAATCACAATGTACATGTTATAAGTCAATGCCAAACCTAATTGGAATAGTTGGCGTGTTAATACCGAACTCGCTGAAACAACAGAGATTGGTCATCCTCTGTGTGTTGCTCTTGTGTATCTTTTGTTGTCTGCCCTGTCAATTGTGTCAGCTATTTATCGGGTATTCCTATGAACTCCGTGCCTTCCCCTGTG
This sequence comes from Bulinus truncatus, assembly GCA_021962125.1. Classification (NCBI taxonomy): domain Eukaryota; kingdom Metazoa; phylum Mollusca; class Gastropoda; family Planorbidae; genus Bulinus; species Bulinus truncatus. The sequence continues at coordinate 993,567 of JAGDYQ010000197.1, read as the reverse complement.
TGTATCTCACAATTGGGTCAGCTATTTATCGGGTATTCCTATGAACTCCGTGCCTTCCCCTGTGTGTATCTCACAATTGGGTCAGCTATTTATCGGGTATTCCTGTGAGCTCCATGCTTTCCCCTGTGTGCATCTCATCTCCACTGAAATTTCAGACCATGCCGACGTATAACATCAGCAGTTTTCCCGCCACAACTGTATGTGGAGGTCATTGCGTGCAAGTTTAGTTGGCGAAATGACACCATTTCCTCCCTGGTATCTAGGATGGGGTGAACGACCGGGTTGATATTGTTTTAGGAGTTGTACAAAAGTCATGAGCTCATCATTTATCTTGTGAGGGAGGGGGGTTCGAAAAGGGAGTATATTTCATCATGTTGACTCAGAGGTGTAGCGAGGGGTGGGTAAGGGGCATCGTGCCCCGGGCGCTACTAACAAAGAAGCGCCAAATGATATATTTTACATATTATATTATATGGTTTTCGAATGGAGGGAGGGGGGATGTTAAAAAGCTATTTAAAAGTTATTGTGCCCCGGGCGCGAGTTAAGCTCGATACGGCACTGGGTTGACTGTTTTATTCAGTGTTGTATTAACCTTTTCTCAAAGTATGCATCAAGAGAAGAGTGTGCAACACACACCCAAATACACACACACACACACACACTCACACACACACACACACACACACACTGGTATCCGAATTTACCTTTTAGAATATTGAATTCATAATCTTTATTACTTATAATGAAAGAAGAAATAACAGACACATTTTTAGAACAAGTTAAAATCGCAAATGCTCACCACAGTACTAGCTTTCGTTACGAGCTCATAAAAAAATAAATTCTCAGTCAGAAAGTCTAGAAATGGTATCTCGGAATAAGTCTGGTACAGTTACTACAAACATACTTCGTATTTTTAAAAGCACACTAACCGCCTGACGAAGGAGGAGGGGAGGGGGGAAGGAGCTAAAACAAAACAGCTTATCATTTTCGTCCAGCTGATAATCTGATGGGGGAGGGGGGGGGAGAGATGGGCACCGAAATTATTTGATACATGAAGGGGACTTAATCCAGCTCTGATATTACCTCATCTAACCTATATATTATTAAGTCAATGTTTCGATAAGATAAACAGAAAGAAATGGTCGGTATGTTAAATGTTCGATTAGATAATGGGTCTTGGAAAGGAAAAATAAATGCTAATGATAAAAAAGAAAAAAAAAACATGTTTCTCAAAAAAAAAAAATGTGCTGAATCGTATTTGGTATTGTCAATGACACAATTTCATCACTCGTATATTTAAGATGGAAATCTAAAAAGAATATATTTACTTTAAAAGGTCAATTATTTACATACTGGGTTGGGGGGGGGGGAGTTCACTATATATATTGTTGATAATCAATCAAAAATCAATTAAAAGGGGGAGAATTGATAATAAAAACAAATCCACTTACCAGTGCCACTGATCAATAATCTATTATCACCATAATCAGTGAACCAAAAAAAAACCAACTCTTTACGTTGTTCTAATTATTTTTTTGATTTATCGCGTGGCTTTAGGGTATTCTAAAAAAACATTTTATTTGTTAAGGGAATTTCATCGCAGATGTGAATTTTTTTTTTAAATATGGAATTTCCATTTAAGTTTATGGATTTGTTACTTTAAAAATAGAACTTTGTTTCCAGTTTGCTTTACTTTTGAAAATAATCTGTCCAAAATTAGCATAACCCAGAACACGTAAAGAAAATATCAATTTTCGGGAACACCCATTTAGACATTGTAAGAGAGTTGCTGTAAGACCCCCTGTTTATCGTGCTGTATACATTCCATGAAATTCCATCAAAGCGGAGCGTAATAGGAAACAGCGACAAACCATATTATCTCATCATGTAAATTCCCTTAGTGGAAGATGGGTGGTAAGTTGGTCAGGTATTTCACCATTTAAGTTATTATTATGTGATTTATAACAATAAAACAAACATTTATTCATTAATCTGTATGTTATGAATATTATTTCGATGTTTAATTTTATTAAACCATCCTCGATGTGCAATATAGTTACACTTGCCTCAACCTGAATGTAATTTTAAAAAATCCTTCTTGCTTTTTCCATAGATTGGCTCAGTGGGATATTGCGTTCAATTTAGTCGTCAATCCAAATTGAAAGTCGTTTTTTTTCCTTTTCTCTATTGTATTATTTTTACAACTGGTCAATCTAGTTGCAGAGCTTGTAGTTGGTTGCAGTTACCGATATCAGTATTTTTTCCTTTATTCTTAAGGCTAGTCCTTATTGTTGCCAAATTCATTGCAGCACCAATTTGAGATTTACGTTCTCTTTGTGTCTGGGTAACTGGCAAATGACTCTGATGTTAAATGTGTAAGGGGACGTAATTCATTTCCCCGCTGAAACATTGTTTTGTTTTTTTATGCTCGTCTTTTTCGGTTACAACCCTTAGGCTTACAATTACCTTAATATCGGATGTCAAATGGTGTCAAATGGGGCAACAGCCCCGGAGCCCGCGTCTGATTAGGGCCCCTGGCTTGGAGTATTTTACAATAAAGAATACATAAGGCACAAAATCGCACAAAAAAACTATTGTATTTTTGTAAAAAAAAATTAATTTTACAGATAATAAAAAAAAAATACATCACGAAAATATCATACTTGTTAAAACACATAAAAAAAATATAATATTCTGTATTGAATGTCATTGATAAGCACCAAACAAATGGTGAGAAAATTTACTTCAAATTTAATGGACGGCTTGTAATATTACTAAATATTTTTTTTATAAACTTTATAGGAAAATAAAATATTTTTTTCATTTAAATGGTTCTTTGAGATACAAATTAGAAGTTACAAATAATACTTGATGTCTACCTTAAAGTAGATTTTGTTTAGTTCCAATGCGACACTCAAACTGAATAAAGTAAACATCTTGTTTGCTTACCTAGGCCTACTTGAAATCGTGATATAAAAGTCTTCGTCACAAATTTTCATATATATATATATATATATATATATATATATATATAGAAATACGATTGTAACCTATTCAAAATTTGTAACTAAGCTAGTGTCGACTATCTATTGTGTGACAGATGAGACAATATGGTTATCTTGTGAGCATCGTGACAAAACATGGCGTTCAACAACAACAACAAGAAGTGAAAGAACAAGGAGATAAAAGGACCAGAAGTAAAAATAAAATATTGAGACATTAACGTATAAACCTAAGTGTGGTTTTACACTACTTTTACTAGATGTTTAAACTGTAAATCTGATTAAAACGAGATAGTCATTCATACTAATCCAACAATATCTCCATGCAGCACTGTCACAAGATTGTTGACAAATAGTGAAGGAAAAAAACAAATTAAACAAAAAAATATTAACGGTTTTATTTTACTTTTTTTTTAAATAAACAAAGACATAATTTTTTTTATTTGATATGGAAATTGGTCCTTGATGACTGCACTAAATAACAAAAAGAACATAATACACACTCACACGACCATAATTATTTCATGCAACAAGAGGTTTTAAAAAAATCTCCTTGTCTTTCATTATTTCATCATTCAATAACAAATATGTTGATATGCCCAATAACAACTATGTTAGATGTGCCCAATAGCAAATATGTTAGATATGCCCAATGATAAATTGCCATAGTTATTAAATACAACTACAATGCCCGAATCTATATAATATCAATATAGAAATACGAAAATGATTCCCCGAGTGTTAGTATATAACATAATGACAGTGAAACGAAAAATATTTGAGTTCATCTCTTAGGAAAATGTACGATAAAATGTTTTTAAAAATTATACTTTGAAAATATATTTAATACTGAACATTAATTATCAAAAAGGTCTTTTAGTGCTTTTGTACATTACGCTTATTGTTATACCTTGTGAAAACATGCATAACATAACTGAATGTTAGAAAAAAGCATGATAAATTTACAGGTCAAAGGTAATAAAAACTCATGTATTCATTGAATAGCGGAAATGAATTCATAAATGGGATGGTCCATTGGAATCAAATTATGAGTTAATGTACCTCAGTGGTGTACACTACGGGTATTAGATAGAACATTTTGGTCAATGATATAATAGCACCATTAAATAAAGGTAACTTAAACAATCAACATTTTAGCTACATCACTTAGCACATCTCTGTAACATTTCAATCTATGTATGTGTCATTTCCAGTTGTTGTTTTGTTCCTCTTTTTGAGAATAGAAGATGTGGTGGTAAATCTACGCTTCGCCTACTTATACGTATGTGCGTGTTACATGTAAAGCTATTTCATGTTGGTGTTTGTGTGCTAGCATGTTTCTTTGTGTGCCGTAAAATAAGGCAGATCTCTGCAAAAGTATTTGACCATAGCTAGTGTCCACGGAGTCGTCGGGCATAGATTCTGAAAGGACTTTTTGTTTGCCTTGAATGTACAGCTGCGTTGTCCATTACATCTGAAATACGACAAAAAATGTCTATGATGTTTGTCTTTTTTTACTTATATATATATATATATATATATATATATATATATATATATATATATATATTCAAAATACGTAAAGACATAGCGGAATATTTACTACACAATATATATATATATATATATATATATATATATATATATATAAATATAGTGACGTAGCGAGGGAGAGGCAATGGGGCATCATGCCACAAGGACTACTCATAAATGGGCGCCAAATGGTATATTTTTTACATTTGATAATATATGGTTTTTCAAATGGGGGGGGCGGGGCGCTAAAAAGATATTGTGCCCCGGGCGCGATTTAAGCTCGGTACGCCACTTTATACATATACAGGGCCGGATTTAGACTTGACAAGTTCCTAAGCTATTTGAGATATGGGACCCTTTTTCAGTCCAGAAAATATATGTCATTGGCAAATATTTTATATATGACTATTGCTCGCTCAGACGGTTTTTTGGGGCCCCTCAAGAAATGTCGGGCCCTGAGCTATAGCTTGTGTAGCTTATACGCAAATCCTGCACTGCATAAAGTGCATCTCTATTTAAATACTTCGCTTCCATTGTCTAGAAAAAAAATTAAAGCCAATAATAAGACTTGCGGCCGCTAACAAAGAACGTTTAGTGAAAACATAATTGTATAAATGGCAGTCGTATTTAAAAAAAATGACTTCCAACAAATTGATTAGTAAAACAATATCGATCTCTGAGACAACTACGTCAATTAAAACAAATACCTCATTGAGAACTGAATAATAGAGAGTTAATACAAAAAATGTCGGTCCTGCCTCAGGAAACTTAAATAACAATCTTTTTCAGAGACTTTGCCGATTGAGCATTAGGAGATGCTCGATGAACAATTATCAAATAATGCAGTGGTCCCCAACCCCCGGGCCGCAAACCGGCACCTTGCCCTGAGTATATTTCAGCAGCCCAAGAAACATTAAATTATTTCCATTTTTTTTTTACTGTTTTGTATTACTCTAGGGAATTGTGAGACTTTCCATGGACGAGAAGTTAACCGGGAGCTGAGCGAGCCGCGGTAAATATAAAGAACGCGTCGAGAAAAAGGTTGGGGACCACTGTAATAATTTTTCGGGATAAACTATTAAAGTTCATAAATAAATATGGAAGAAAATAGAGAACGAAACGAGTGATGCGTATTCATTAGACAAGGGGATCTGGCTAAAGGTAAATTTGGGGCTCAATGCATGGGTACATTTGGGGGCCCTGGTAGGAACCTTGGTAAATGTACATTCGGCAGCCCTTAGAACAAGTGGGGTCTTAGACAAAGGCGCATTTAGTACTCTAGGCAAATGTTTCCCATGCAAAAACGTCGTCAAGATATCGCTTTAAAAATCGCTTGCTTCTTTCATAATCTTCAACTAATGAGTCGCAGGGGGGGGGGGGGCGGATGGTCGTGTGGTAAAGCACTCGACTGTCAACCTGATGGTCACTGGATATTTCAGGTCATGGCTCAAGTCACCAATATATCTCCCGTGGTGCCCCCCTTGACCATTGCATCATCGACTATGGTGGGAATGAAAGAAGGTGGTTCATACATACTGTGAGTGAAACAAAAAAAAAAAGGTTATGGATACCGTTTTATTAGGTGAACAGTGGTTCCCCCCATCCCCGGGCCGCGGATCAAATAGTAATGGGTCGCCCAAGAGATTTTTTTTTTCCTTTTTGTATACTGTGGTGTATTTTTCTCGGGATTGTACGACTTTCCATGGGCAAGAGGTTGGCCGGGCGCTAAACTGCTGTGAGCGACAGAAATATTGTAAATCAAAGCAATCTAAAATTTATAAATAATCAGCTTCCCCTGTTTATTGATCTTTTTTTTTTAGTGTTAGTAATAGAAATTTCGATTAATATAAGTAGTGGTTGAAGCAGTAATTCAAATATTGGTATTATAAGAAGATTTTAGAATGTAGTGCACTGTGTGTGCACTGGTACTTCTAAGAAGGATATATCCAACAACTACAATATCGCTACAAATCTACTGCAATCTTTTAGTGTACCAGTACCAGATATTTCAGTTGAAATAACTTTTTCTTCTACTCTCAAGCAGTAACTTAACGTCAATTGTGCTAGAAAAATACTTACATGTCTCCTTCTCTAAACACTGGTATTGAACTATAGCTTCCTTATATGTGTCTTTTGGACACGGATCTTTAGTAAAGTTCACTGACACTTCACATGTTGATAGCTCGTTGCATCTGTATTGAGTGTAATACAAAAATTGACTAGTACAAATTTGATAAACGGATCAAAAAATTCGAAACGATTTCAACACTAATAGGCGTAATATAAAGAAGATTTTCTACCTATATCAACAGGAGACAGATGGTCGTGTAATAAAGTGTCCGTCCCTTGTTCTATCTCGGGTGACGAATAATGGTTAAAGTCATCGTTTTACGTATTTTCAGATATGGTTGGGATGAAAGAAGGCCACCACTAAAACAGTCCCGTATAGTGGTTTATTGTCTCAGAGAGATTTCATCTCAAAGGAACTTTACACAAACACACACACACACACACACACAGAGAGAGAGAGAGAGAGAGAGAGAGAGAGAGAGAGAGAGAAAAACACATACATACTTACAAGTAGATGTACTAGCTGTATTTGTTATTTTTTTTTAAAAAAAAGGTGGGACTCATTATATAATGTTTTTCCACAGATAGTTTTGATAATTGTGTTCTGTAACTGAACGTTTTGTTTTTACAATGTGGTCAACTTCACTGACCATGAGACAGTTATTAGATAGGCCTTTAAGTTTGCTGGTATTGTTTCATCACCGAAAGGAACAAAACATTCACAAGTAAAATTTGACACAGCGTAAATTAGCAGCATGTTATTGACCTGATTAACATTAACTCATTATCCATGTAACATTATAACAGTCACAGTCCAATTAAAAGGCCTACAAAAAGTCTAGTTCACCTATAAATTGATTATAATATTTAATCAATAGTTTTCCAAAAGGAAATAAAAATCTTAAATGATAACGTTTTTCAAACTTACCTTCTTGCTACTTCTGTTTTCATGTCTACGAGACATGGCTCTTTCTTCACCTCATTATGGCATTTTCCGCTGTCGTTATAGCCATATGTCGCACTGGTAACAGAGATACTTTGATTGGATTCACATTTTAATGTCATCTTCATTCCTTCACAGGCGTATCCAACTTTAATAGGGGCCACTTCTAAAGAACCTTTTAAGTAGAGAATAAAGAAGAAATAGACCTGAGGGTCCCTGGTTTGATATTCGGTGAGGAGCATAGGATATTTTCAGTTCATAGTTTAAGTCCCTGTTATATCTCCCGTGGTGCCCCCATGACCATTGCACTATCGACTATGGTGGGGATGAAATAAGGTGTTTCATACATACTGTGAGTGATTTGAAGTCGCTGATTTTTCGGACAGTCCAGCTTCATCGTTCCACCTATGCAGACACAACGTGTCACTGGTGAAGGCAAATAGATATGATATACATGTACAGGAATATAATTGGTAAAAATGTCATTTACTGTGCATTGTCAAAACAAACAAAAACGTTATGGATACCATTTTATAAGGTGAACACTAGAGCAGTGATCCCCAACCCCCGGGCTGCGGATTGGTACCGTGCCGTGGATCAAATGGTAATGGGCCGCCCAAGAGATATTATTTTTTTTTTCCTTGTTGTATACTGTGGTGTATTTTTCTCGGGATTGTACGCCTTTCCATGGGCGAGAGCAATCTTTTAGTGTACCAGTACCAGATATTTCAATTGAAATAACTTTTTCTTCTACTGTCAAGCAGTAACTTAACGTCAATTGTGCTGGAAAAATACTTACATGTCTCCTTCTCTAAACACTGGTATTGAACTATAGCTTCCTTATATGTGTCTTTTGGACACGGATCTTTAGTAAAGTTCACTGACACTTCACATGTTGATAGCTCGTTGCATCTGTATTGAGTGTAATACAAAAATTGACTAGTACAAATTTGATAAACGGATCAAACAACTTGAAACGATTTGAACATTTGTATTTACCCTTATAGACGTGAAATAAAAAGCTTTTCTACCTATATATATAGTGACATAAATTAGCACCCTTATCTTTACCTAATGGTGTTTAGTTTGGTTTGATTTAGTTTCTTGGTTTGGTTGGTTGGTCGGTTGGTTGGTTTGGTTAGCTAGTATATATATATATATATATATATATATATATATATATATATATATATATATATATGAGACAGATGGTCGCTTGGTAAGGAGCCCGTCCCTGGTTCCATCTCCGGTGAGGATCAATGGTTTAAGTCCTCGTTTTAGCACCCGTTGTGCCTCTAAGGACTACACACTATCCGCTATGGTGGGGGACAAAAGAAGAGCGCAATTAAAACAGTCCCATAAGAGGTTTATTGTCTCAAGGAGATTTCATCTTAAAGGAACTTCACACAAACACACACACAAACACACACAAGTATACAGAAACGCATACAAGCACACAGAAACACATACATATGTACCTGAAGATGTACTATCTGTAGTGTGTGTTTCATGTGACATAATAAAAAAAAATTACCTTCATTTTTAAATCGATAAAACAAAAAAAAAAAAAGAAAAATCATAGAAGTATTAAACAGTTTAATTTTTTGTCTTATATTTCAACATAATTCAGTTAAAGAAGTGTACTCAAATAATAAATAATGTACTACAAGCTGCGAACTGTATGTTGTTGATCCACCCGTGACTGATTCTAGTTTTTATTCACAGCTTACAACGTGTAAATAAACAAAAAGTGTAATATAATTATGTGTTAATTTTTTTTTTTAAAGTTGGGACTCATTATATTATGTTTTTCCACAGATAGTTTTGATAATTGTGTTCTGTAACTGAACGTTTTGTTTTTACAATGTGGTCAACTTCACTGACCATGAGACAGTTATTAGATAGGCCTTTAAGTTTGCTGGTATTGTTTCATCACCGAAAGGAACAAAACATTCACAAGTAAAATTTGACACAGCGTAAATTAGCAGCATATTATTGACCTGATTAACATTAACTCATTATCCATGTAACATTATAACAGTCACAGTCCAATTAAAAGGCCTACAAAAAGTCTAGTTCACCTATAAATTGATTATAATATTTAATCAATAGTTTTCCAAAAGGAAATAAAAATCTTAAATGATAACGTTTTTCAAACTTACCTTCTTGCTACTTCTGTTTTCATGTCTACGAGACATGGCTCTTTCTTCACCTCATTATGGCATTTTCCGCTGTCGTTATAGCCATATGTCGCACTGGTAACAGCGATACTTTGATTGGATTCACATTTTAATGTCATCTTCATTCCTTCACAGGCGTATCCATATTTAATAGGGGCCACTTCTAAAGAACCTTTTAAGTAGAGAATAAAGAAGAAATAGACCTGAGGGTCCCCGGTTTGATATTCGGTGAGGGCCATAAACTATTCAGGTCAAGACTTAAGTGCCCGCTATATCTCCCGTGGTGTCCTCATGACCATTGCACTATCGACTATGGAGGGGATGAAATAAGGTGTTTCATACATACTGTGAGTGATTTGAATTCGCTGATTTTTGGGGCAGTCCAGCTTCATCGTTCCACCTATACAGACACAACGTGTTACTGGTGAAGACAAATAGATATGATATACATGTATAATAAAGTGTAATAAATTGTACAAACGTCAATTGCTATGCAATGTCACAACCAAGCATACATAATTTAGACCATTTCGTAAGGTGAACACTAGAGGGTTCTTTCTCTCTCTCTCTCTCTCTCTTTCTTTCTCAATCTCTCTTTCTCTCACTCTCTCTCTCTTTTTCTCTTTCTTTCTCACTCTCTCTTTCTCTCACTCTCTCTCTCTTTCTCTCACTCTCTCTCTCTCTTTATCTCCCTCTCTTTCTCTCTCTTTCTCTCTATTTCTCTCTCTCTTTCTCTCTATCTAATTCTCTCTCTCTCCTTCTATCTCTCTATTTCTCTCTCTCCTTCTCTCTCGCTCTTTCTCTCTCTCCTTCTCTCTCGCTCTTTCTCTCTCTCTTTACCTCTCTCACCCTCTCTTTGTCTCTCTCTCTCCCTCTCTCTCCCTCTCCCTCTTTCTCTCTTTATCTTGTTCACCTACGAAAGATACATACAAAAGAACTAAATCTACTACACGTTTTTTTTAAATGTAACAATATCACATATTTCAGTCGAAATATTGTTTTCTTCTACTCTCAAACAGTAACTTAACGTCAATTGTGCTGGAAAAATACTTACATGTCTCCTTCTCTAAACACTGGTATTGAACTTTAGCCTCCTTATATGTGTCTTGTGGACATCGATCTTCAGTAAAGTTGACAAACACGTCACATTTTGATAGCTCGTTGCATCTGAATTATAATAAATTAAATTGTCGAGTACAAGATTTGATTGGCGGATTGCAACAGTTGTATTTACCCTCAAAGGCGTGATATAAAAAGATTTTCTACACACACACACATATATATATATATATATGTATATATATATATATATAAGTAAAGTTCAGTTAGCCTAACGGGCAATCGGCAGATGAAGTATAGAATTCATCTGATTCTATAACCTCGACGTGAGTCAGGTACCCATTTAAAGCTGGGTGAACTTGTGGGACTACTTGAAAACAAATTTCGACCGGAAAAATTCCCATGGTTCTCACTGAGGATATATATATATGTACAAAGACACCTGCAAAAAGAATATGAAAGAGTGCTCCATTAACCCCAACTCCTGGGAGAGCCAAGCAGCCGACCGCCAGTCCTGGATGCTCGCTGTCCGGCAGGGTTCATTGCGCGCAGAGGCTGAGCGACAGGAAAATGCTGCCCTGAAAAGAACAAGACGGAAGCGGAAAAAAGAGCAGCTACAATATCAACTACAACAACCAACTATTTTCAAGTGTGACAAGTGCGGCAGGGATTGCCACTCCCGAGTCGGACTGCACAGCCATTCCCGGCGGTGTTTAGTAGACTCAACTTAGCTACACCATCGTCTATCGAGACGGACGGATGCCGACGATATATGTATATATATATTTGGTCGTGAGGTAATGTGCACTGGTTCGATCTCCAGTTCGAACCAACGGATATTTCAAGTCATTGTTAAAGTCTTAAAGTCCCCAGTACCTAACAAAGTATGAATGAACAGTGAATGTCGCTTTGTTAATTTTTATGAACTTTGTTTTATTCCACAGATAATTTTGAAAAATGTGTTCTGTAACTGAATGTTTTTTTTAACAATGCGGTCAACTTCACTGACCATGAGACAGACATCAGATCGGCATTAAAGTTCTCTGGTATTGTTTTATCATCAAAAAGAAAGAAAAAAATTACAAAAGCATCCCAAAAGTTAGTTTAAAAAAACTAACAGACACACCATAATGTAGCAGAGTAAAATCTCATTTTATTGACCTGATTATCATGAAATCATTATCCAAGTACAATATTATAGCAGTCATAGTGCAATGAATAATAGACCTAAAAAAAGTATCTAATAAAATAATAACGATTTTGGGCTCTGTGTTAAATCGAAAGTTAAGAATTAATACAACAGTATTCCAGTTTAAAAATACAATCATAAAAAAAAATCGGATTTGCCCAGAAACCAAAAATAACCTAGCCTACCGATCAAGCTTAAGGGGATATAACTCTATACAAAGGTTTTGCAGGGTATATCTAGTAGTTTATATTATCAAATAATTATATTATGGATCAATCATTGGCTTTCCAAAGTAAAAGAAAAAAGGTCTGACCTTTTTGCTACTTCTGTTGTTATGTTGACATGACATGGCTCTTTCTTCCCTTCATTACGGCATGTTTCGCTCCCATTATATCCATATGTCGCACCGGTTACAGAGATTATTTGATTGAATTCGCATTCTATTGTCATCTTCCTTCCTTCACATGCGTGTCCAACTTTAACAGGAGCCACTTCTAAAGAACATTTTGAGTAGAGAAAGGAGAAGAAGTATGTAAAATTTAGGCCTTTACAACTTACTTATAACTAAATTTAATATAAATCTCACTTATACTAAAAAGGACGGGAAAAAATCTACATAGTCTTACATAGTCTTACATAGTCTTACATAGTCTTACATTGTCTTACATTGTTGTAGTAATAAAAAAAAACATATTATTTCTTTTACGTCGTTGTTTTAGATTAATTCATTTACCTGTGTTAATTGCCACAAATACTGCAAACAGAGCCATTAACTTTGGAAGATACATGGCGAATTGACATTAGAATCAGACGTGCAATTCCGTGAAAGTTAAAACAATCTGAGAAATGCGAGAAACAAAAAGTATCACAATGAAACGAAAATTTACTGAAACACAGTAGCCATGTTTATCTATGTCGATTTTACAAGTTTTCATATGACTTCCGTACTTTAGGTGGCACTATCAAATTAAAATTAGAACAAAATTCCATCTGAAAAAAAAAATTCATAATGAGTTCAATCATCCAGAGTTCTAACAATTTATACAAACAATAGATATGAACATACAATATATCCCATTACATCATATCTTTATTTAGAAAGGTTCTGACGTGAGCCTAAAAATAGCAGTCCTATGCGCACGTGAGTTTTTCTTATTGAAGAATTTCCCAACAGTACCAGAGACCAGAACGGGTCTGTAATTTTTTCTTTCCAGCCACACCCGTTAGAGCATATTTTGAGCACCCCGGCCGTCACACGTCAGTGTCTGTCCCAACCCCCGATCAGTTCCCAACGGTACAAACCCGAGCCAGCTGAAATAATTATAACATGACAAGAATGTTTCAACTGATTTAACGGCTCGGCCATAAATTACGTCAACAACTTAGGCGGATCGGGGGTCTGGAATTGTACGACATGGGGGAGGGGGTGGGGGATTTTAAGACGTCAACTAGATCATTACTTTCTTAAACTGAAATTGGTTATGAAATTGTAAGTTTGAATTTGGTAACAGTAATTTCTGATTAGATGTTAATATATATTCTACAGTCAATGAAGTAAATTAATGGTATCTAAAATATCAATAATACTTATTTTATGTGAATTTTAGTATGCAGTGTACTAGTTTATGTAAATTAACCCTCTTTGAGCTATTTTATGCCTTTACAATTTTGAAAAAAAAAAATTTGAAATTACTTAACCTTTTTATCAGTTTGCGTGTTTTGTCAGATATTTCTATCGGCAGAGTGCTCATTTGGCAATCTTAAATTGGTACTATATATTTTAAGATGTGAAATGTTACAAACGTGTATGTGGAATTTACATAACTGATATGGTCTAGCGAAACAATTCCTTTTGTTAACCCTGGACAGCACATTACTTTAATTTTATTATTTCCTTTTGTAGCTGTACCAATGTTCTAACGCTAAATCTTAAATATTTTTGTATTGGAAAGATAAAGAAGACTTTCGACTTTCTGATTTAATGTTGCGTAATGGCATTCGAGCATTCCCGATACTTCAAAAGGTTGTACTACTGTATCTAAAAATGTATATATATATATATATATATATATATATATATATATATATACCTGTAAATTAACCGAGACGACGTGAAATTTAAAGTGATTTGAATTTGAATAAGTAATAATAATAATAAATATATTTACCAGTCAAACGCACAAATGTGAATTGTGACTATCTTGGAAGAACAAATAATCTTATTACATTGTCCTCTTTTTATATATTTTTGTATGACGTGGCTTTGGCAATTTTAAAATTCATCATTTAGGGAATGTCCTCATATTACAGGTACCTTGGGTGTGGCTTGTTTTTTTTTTTAAAACGAGGAACTTGAACTGTTTTTTTTATAAATGTGTTACTTAACAAAATAAACCAACATTTAGTACACATAGGATTGGACTGTTTGTTCTCAAGAAGCATTTTGAAAATAATCTGCACAAATATTAGTGCGGGCTATGTACATGTAGATAACTTTGGAATTACCCCATTCAACACATGAGTGAACTTTGAACATTGTTTTGTAAATTTACTGCGTGAGTGCATGCATGATTGTATAATAGGGGATTTCCCGAAAACCATGAACGTTATATCCATATATGTGCGCATGCGCGACTTTCGGGACTCTGTAGCCACTGCGTTATTAAAAATACAAAGTTGAACTTAACCTGTATTTACATTTTCATAGCCGGTTGAAAAAATAGCAATGAAATAGGAAAAACTAACTCATTCGGAGCCGAACAATATTTACCGATTTTTACATAAGCCATCCAGTACCTTGCATATGCTGATGATGGATATAACATTGACAGAAAAACAAAGCAAGGATATAGCAACAGCCTTTATAGAATCAGAAACAGCAGCTCAGAAAGTAGGTTTAACAGTAAACCAATCAAAGACTCAATACATGCTATTACAAGGAAATGAAAAAATCAGTGATAGGGCATTTAAAAGAATAGAAAACTTTAAATACCTTGGATCAACCATAAGTGAGAAAAATGATATAATGATAGAGATCAAAAACAGACTAGAAGTATGGAACAGAATACACTACATAAAATATTGAAAAACAGACAGATCTCCATAAAACTTTAAAAAAAAACATATACAAGACAATGATCCAACCAGCAGTGACATATGGTAGTGAAACATGGACCATCAGCAAACAAACAGAAAATATGTTGAACGATTTGGAAAGGAAAATATTTAGGAAAATATATGGGCCAGTAAAGTACAATAATAAGTGGAGAAGTAGAACCAATTCAGAAGTGTACAAACTATACGGAAAACCAAATGTAACAGCTGAAATCCAAATGAACAGATTGATGTGGGTAGGGCACATAGAAAGAATGGAAAACGACAGAGGTCAGTGCCGTAGCGAGCTTAATCAACTCGCGCCCGGTGCACAATACCTTTTTAATACCTTTTTAATACCTTTTTAATACCTTTTTTAATACCTTTTTAGCGCCCCCTATTTGGAAACCATATTATATTATATGTAAAATATAACATAAGGCGCAACTTTGTGAGTAGCGCCCTGGGCATGATGACCCCCCCCCTTCTCCCTCACTACGCCATTGACAGAGGTCCGAAGGCAATATATAAGGCAACACCCAATGAGAAAAGGCCTAAAGGCATACCAAGAAGCAGATGGTTAGAGGTGGTGGAGAAAGACATTAAAGCCATAGGAGTGAGATTGGAGGAAGAAGACCATGGATCGGGAAAAGTGGAGAAGAGTAGTATGGCAGGCCAGGGCCCTAAATGGGCTGTAAAGCCAAAGGAAGAAGAAGAAGAAACCAAATCTGTAAGTAAGGTAAAGTTCCCTTAGTCCTAAAAGACCATCGAAGCAGATGAAGTGTGTAATTCATCTGTTTCTATAACCTCGGCATATTTAGAGATTATGTGGTTAGCACAATCACCAGTCGCCTTTACCCCCCCCCCCACCCACCCACCCAACGTAAGTCAGAGACCCACTTAAAGCTGGGTGGAGTTATGGGACTTAGAACCAAAAGTTCACCAGGACAAAGGTCCATCGAGTATCGCACCCATGACTCTCAGGTCGAAAGTCGAGAATCTACACCACTGGATTATCTGTCCATCAAAATTTATCTGCATGGATGTATCCCGATGCTTCACTGTGCATTGATCAATAAACTATAGTGGGATGGAGGTATATGTTTGTAATGTAACTTTCTTTTTAATTGTCTTAATTTTTTTGTTATGTTTGTTGGTATTTTAAGACTATTTAATTTAACTTGCTCAGTCTGCACTTTTCGCGAATATCATGTTATGTTTGACGTATTTTGGGGAATTTGAAATTTAGTTATTAATAACTCCTCAAAGCCGTATCGATTTGACATTCGGGAAAATGTGTGCATTCTGGGTGTTAAATATACTATTTTAGAATGTTCAAGTGAGTAAATAATAATCTTAGTGAGTCCGGAGTTAAATCCTGTCATGAGTAATAGTGTTGCTCATTGTTTTGAATGGTCTATATATATATATATATATATATATATATATATATATATATATATATAGGTTGCCAATGTAATACATGTAAAAAAAAAATTTTGTTTTTGTTTTTTTTGCCCACTGTTTAATTTATGTTTCTATTGGTATTAATATGTACTGTACAAAATTTCATTACATTTAATTGATATCATGGAAGACCTTTTTGATATTGCTCACAGAGATGCATTAACTATGATAAAACTGCAAGAAGACAAAGCGTTTTTAGAAGCACAAAGAGAAAAGGGACGATGAGGGAGCATGGGACCTGTTGAAACAAAACTGGCTAAAAAAGAAGAGCAACATCGGCAGCGAGTTTTAAAACTAGAAATCAGAAAAAAGAAAGAAGCTGGACGTTCAATTCGCGAGTTGACAACAACACAATATGAAAGAAGGATAGCAGTTCCAATGATGAAAGCAGCAGCGATGATCATGATGATCCCGATGTTTCTTTGCTTAGAACTCCATTAAGGTTCGACCATCCAACATTGTGAGTCCACAATTCGCCACTGCATTGGATCGAACACAAATTAGTGACCGAAATGTCACATTTATTGTTGGCTGCAACTGCAAAGTCTTTGGGACACAGTACCGCCGACATTGTTCTGAATAAAGAATCAATAAGACAGGCAAGAGAAAACATCGAGAAAGTATAGCCAAGGAGATAAAAGATTCATTTGCTCCAGATACGGCTCTGACCATACACTGGGATTGCAAGATGTTACCTGCTTTAATGTCTAAAGAATCAGTAGATCGTCTGGCGGTACTTGTGTCTGGAAATGGGACCATGAAGCTTCTAGGCGTTCCTCAACTAGGCGTTCAAGTGGAACGGGAGAAGCACAGGCTAAAGCTGTTTTCGATTTGATACAGGAGGGGAATTTAGAGACTGGTATTCAGTTCATGTCTTTTGACACAACAGCAAGTAACACAGGTCGAATCTCTGGTGCATGTGTACTTTTGGAACAGGGACTGAACAAAAGTCTATAAAGTTTAGCCTGCAGACATCATATTCATGAGTTATTGTTGCAAAAGTGTTTGATACACTCATGGGAGTCGGATTATCTAATGGTTCAAATATTAATCTATTTCAGAGATTTGCAGCCAAGTGGAGTTTAATTGCCAAAGAAGAATACGAAAGTGGGGTCAAAGATGTCATAGTTGCATCAGCATTAGACACAGTAAAAAACGAATTGATTGATTTTGCTCTAGATCAGCTTTCCAAGTTCCAGCCCAGAGATGACTACAAGGAGTTGTTAAAACTTTCGTTATTGTTTTTAGGAGCAGACATCATTGATGTCCATATTCATTCACCAGGAGCATATCACAGAGCAAGATGGATGTGAAAACTCTTCTACTCAACTAAATTTTTTTTTTCAGATCTCAATTCCGCCTCACTGCTCGTGAATTATCAAGTTTTCGAGATTTCAATATATTTGTGATTAAGGTTTATTTGAAGACATGGTATACTTGTGTACATTGTCATGGTATAGTTATGAGTACTACGCACACAGGTGTGTGTGTATCTTTGGAGCTTGGCCAACCAGGTCAACATGTGGTCACGGGGTCAAGATTCGAGATGTTTATAGAAAATAAATATGTTGTTTATTATTATAGATATTTATAGAAAATAAATATGTTGTTTATTTGTAAATTGTTTTGACTAAATGAGTGAGAGACAGAGCGATGTGGAATGTTCGAGATGGATGGAAGGAAATATATAAAGACGATGTTCAGTTGAGAAAGAAGAGAGTTGAGTCAATCGAGTCAGTGAAGTCATTTGAGTTCAGAAGTTCAGTTGAGTATTGAGAGAGTATTCGAGTACATATCAGAAGTTTAGTTGATCAGTTAAGTTCATTGTTAACAAGTATTATTCATTGGATTTATTCTGTTTATATGTTATTGTGTCGTCAATAAATCACATGAACCATGGACATAAATTGAGTTCTCATTATTAACCAGTTCATATAATAACATCATTTACACACATGCAATATCGGTGCCTCAAAATGATCTCAACCTTTTGTGTGAATTGGATTCCTACAAGAAATCAAGTCATTCTCTGGTCACTTGTGGTACCTTAGTGAAACATTGTTTGGGCTTGCGTTTTTTTTTTTGACTCCACCGTACCTTCCGAAATAAAAGCAGCAATGGTAGAAGCTTTGAAAACAAATGGTCCACCTCGCCGTATTAAAATTAATATTTCAACTATACAACAAAGGCAATAGCCCGATTTTGTGTCAAAGAACACAATGAAATTATTCACAGCATTGGATATATGTCGGGAATTTCTTATTGATAATCCAAACACATGGGAAAACAACAAAGGATTTATTGAGACATATAAAAAAGTGAGAAGCTTAACAGTTGTTAAGGATGTGGCTGAAAGAGGAGTTGCATTAATCCAGACATTTAACGGCATAATAACGAATCAAGAGGAACAAAAACAATTTTTGCTGCATGTAATGGAAAAGCATCGTCAAGAATTTCCAACTGCGAACAAATCAACGAACGAAATCCTGGAAAATGAGCAAATAATTTTCGTATATGCTATAAATTTTCGAACAGTTTCATGGATTAAATAATCAACAACAGTTTAAATATCTAGTTTTATTTTTTTTCTTTGAATGTTTTGTTCATATATTGTGTATTACATAATCATCTATGACTGTTACTTATTGATATTTTTTTTTCTTGAAAATTTTACGAATTTTCCAAATTTGCGAAAAGTTCAGTTGTCTTGAGCTACCAATAAATATTGTCTGATTTAATTCATATTTGCTGTGATTTATTCTGTTTTCAAAAGGAAGACAAAACAAATGTGGCACTTCAAATTTTAAAAAAAAAATTTTCATTGGCACCCTAATATATATATATAAATATATATATATATATATATATATATATATATATATATATATATTGTAGCATATATGTATGGTTAGCAGACTGTTGCTACAAGAATGGGTGGAATAAGGGGCGACTGCCCCAGGGTCCGCGTCAAATGGAGTCCCCCGGGGTTTGGAGTTGTTGTTTTTTTTTTTTTGTAGGTTAAATAGACTGTAACAAAGACCCGCATATGACACTCCAGAAGCCCCGGTCAGGCTAAGGTCATGCTAAATCATGTTTGACTTGATCAACCAAAACTAGAGATGAAGTAATTTAAAGATTTAAGAAATAATGATTTTTTTTAATATTTTTATTACATAGTGCATAAATTAATAAAAATAAGTAGCTACATGCATACATTTAAGCTAAACATTATGTTAATGGTGTGCTTGAGGATTGATTGTACTTTCTTGTCACCTTAAAGACTATTTTTGTAATGAAACTGCAGTAAAAAAAAAAAAAGGAAACCTGTAAATACATTTTATCTCTAGTTATCGTCTTGTAGCTTTAATTAGAAACTGGTAAAGATATACAAATAAAATATAAATTATTATACACTATACATATTCTAAAAATTAAACAAAAAATCTGGGTTGGTTGGTTTGTTTTGCTTTTATTTGTTTTGTTTTGTTTTGTTTTTTTCCATAGTGCAAGATGTTGTCCTTATAATCATCAGAATAGACTTGCACCTATCGAAAGTAACAAGAGGTCAAAAGATGTACTTAATATTTCTAAATATCGTTGTGTAATTATAAATAAAAAACAATAAATAAAATTAAATTAAAAAAATAAAATATTCAAAGATATATAAAGAGTTTGGTTTTGTTTTTGTCCCCGTTGTTAGCTGTTGACGATATAATCATCCAGATAGTCAAGTAAGTCAAGATTTCCACTGTCATCGTACCGGTTAACTGAGGTGTTTAGGGACACAAGTGGTTCACATGACGAGCTCGTTTTATAATCTGTATGAGAACACCTGATAGTCTTTAGATGGGGTACTTCCGCATAGAAGTCGTCATTAAACGCCTCGCCAAGCCTCGACGATGAGCTTTCACTACCAGTTAGGTCCACAAAACATTCAGGAATGGTGACAGAGTCAAGATCTTCTGAGAAGCTCTCGTGAAATGGTGCCGTAGTCAGCGTCTTAAGTCGCCCACTGTCGTATCGAGACGCCATGCCGACACACCCACTCTTGATACCGGTTGATGATTGCTGAGAGAGTCCTTCGAAATTTTCAGTAGTTTCTACGTCTTGCGAGTTCTGCCCATCAGGGGGTAATAGCTTATGTCTGTTTGAGAACCAATAACCATCACTTGAAAAATCATCTAGCAGTGATAGATGTCGATCGTTTAAATCACCCGCTGAAGCACTTGGGTGTTGGCTTCGATCTCCGTCCGCCCCGCACCCGCTATCGCCATACCCATCACCATCATCACTACCATCCCCATCGCGGTGAACTTTGGCTTCACTACCAACGAGATAATCAAAGACTTGAGCCAGACGAGGTTCCGATACAACGTTCCTCGACTCATCATCACAGATACGCCAGTTAACGTCGACGTTGTATAAATAATGTGTCGTAATGTAATCTTTCATTTGATTGGCTGTTAAGGTTTTTACCACCTTGGTCTCGGGGAACGGTTTCACGAGATTATATTGACTGTAAAAACTTTCTGATTTACCGCATTCACGAACAATTTTGTCCGGATTATACCCATCTGTAAATCTGGAATGCTGATGGTTCGAATTTTTAGAAAACTGGCACTGAAGCACGTGTTTATCGTTATGAAAGTGATCCATCAACGTTAATCTATTTTGGTAGAATTCACTTGCAGGAAGCCAGTGGTAGCGCGAGGAGATATTATTGACTGATAAGCTGGGCTGGGTAAGTAAGGAAAGGTCAAGCCCGGTGTTGTTCGCCATACGGGCGTAGCCTGTGGGTTGGGCGTTATGTGGGTCAGTGACCAGTTGAACAGAAGATGGAGGCATGGTCGCGGATGACCAGCTAGTAGATGCGGTCTTTGTAAAGCTCTGTCCGTTTATCCAGTCGTTTCTTTCATTGTCCAGCATGGAAGATATATCTGCAACGTTGCTGGACTCTTCACTGTCCTGATAATTGTAATTGACATAAAGATATAAATATTATTCATTGATTTTGAGAGTTTAAACAAGACCTATCTTAATTAATGTTTGTTTCAATGTTCTGTTTAATTTTTTTTTTCACTTGTTCTGATATACCAATATAAATAGCGGTGTGTCTACCTTGAAAACCTTCTGTCTATCTTAACATCTTCCTATCTGCTAGAATACCCTCATGTTTTTAGTATGCCTATTTGTATGTTTTGTCTGCCTGTTGATGTATCTATACGTTTATCAGTCTATCATTCTGTCATTCATCCATTATCTACCTTCAAATGTGTCTATAGATCAATTCTAAATTGTATCGATGAACTAGGAAGTTGAACAACTTCTTACCTTAACGGAGCTGCCGACAGTGTCCTCACTCAACAGACTCGTTATTTTTGAGAACTTTCCCCGGGACTTGCGACACATCCTGCATCCGAAAACAACAACAACAAATATACAATTAGGAACACATATATAATTAGGCACAAATCACAATGTTCATCAGTGCCGAACCTAGGGATTTGGGGACCAGGGGGACTTGGCCTGTTTGGGGACCCCTTGCATCTTGACATTCGACACCATGACATGAGATAATGTACTTAATATTTAATGTACACAAAATATTTTTGCCCCCCCCCTCAAGCTTGGGCCCGGATAAACTTTCGAATTCGGACCTCCTCCCCAACCCTAGGTACGTCTCTGATGTTCATATGAATGTGGCGGTTATTGTAAATTAAAAACATTTCATTAAGTAAATTGATCGTAACAAATAGCAGTATTCATGGAATGGTAGATAAAGACAGTTTTTTTTTTATGTAATTAATTTTTTATGTAGGCAAGTGTTTTGAACATATGTTATGTGCAGAGGCGGATTTAAACCTGGCGTGAGTCCCAAGCCTCAACTCCTAAAAAGGCCAAAAAAAAAAACTTTTTACAATTGTGTTGTTATGTTTCCAGCATCTCTACATTTAATTGATCCAAAAAAAATGTTACTCTGTGCCCAGGGCCTAGCTGACCCAATTCCGCCTCTGGTTATGTTGTGTACATGTTGTGTACATGTGTGTTGATATTAACTCACGTGTAGCAGTAAATGATGAGTGCACACAGAAAGACCGCTCCAGTAATGATGAAACTAGTCACTATGATAACTCTTGGAGAGACCGCTTCTGATGGGATAAAATAATAATAAAAATTGTAATATTAAAGCGACGTACAAGAAAAATAGATTTTGGTTTGTATTTCCTAAAAAAATTCACACAATTATGCGAGTTGCCACTTTGCCCGATAGAATATCTTTTTACGCTGGTACTGCCAGAATAATCTATTTGTCATTGAACTTCTCCACATTCGTACAATTTTAGGTCTAAAGAAAAAAAAGGTTCATTTCTAATTTTACAAAAATTCCTGTATCAGTCCCTGAGAGAAATTTTTGCACCCGCAACAACCTATAGTACGGGGGGGGGCGGATGGTGTTGCTGTAAAGGTCTCTGGTTCGATCTTCGATGAGGACCAATGGATATTGGTTAAAGTTCCCGCTATATCTCCCGTGGTGCTTATACGGCCATTGCACTATCGTCTATGGTGGGGGATGAAAGAATGGCACCATAAAACCTTCCCATTGGTGGTTTATAGGATCTAAGAGATTTCATCTCATCCTTACAAGGAACTTCATAGACAACCAATGGTACGGCTACAAATACAACGATGTTTAATTCAACATTTAAAAAGTCTTTTTTTTTATATAAAGTCTTTACCCGTTCTTCTTGAAGCTGTCTTGCCTGTGACGAAACCTATTCGTTCACCGCTATGAACTGGCGTCATCGCTCTGATTGACACGTTGTATTCCCCACCGTCTGGTAGTGAGTCAACTGTGACGCTCTGTGTCCCGTCACTCACGTTGTACTCTGATCAAAAGAAAGATTTGCGCTCAAAACATTTTTTTTCCCCGCATTGACTTCATTGTCTATTAATAACACAGCCACTTTAGAAAATAAATAATTAACCAAGGCAATAATTTGAAATAACAAATTTCTAATCTAAAATACAATAAACTTCAATTTACGTCGACAGATTTCAGATGTGATTTTCTCCTCTGTATCACATACAAAGACGGTGAAGTACTGAACAAGAGGCTTGGTCACTCTGCAGGGCTCAATAAACCAAAATATGTCCAGCGAACCTTGAGATGCTCCACTAATCACCCTTATGTTGGACACCCTGCTTGGCTCTATCAAAGGAAATAAGATAGAAAAATGTCTTTTTATTTAAAACTTCAACTCTAAAATATAACTCTGACCTGGGGTTTGCGTATATTTCCCTACTGACAAGTGTTACTCAACAATCAGGAAACAATAATCATCGAACACAATTCCTATTAAACAAAATCAATATTCATTAGAAATAGGCAATATATATCGTCCTGTGGGTAGCGTGTTTGGCTACCGTAAAACCAGGTAAAAATAAACAATCGTTAAGTCAAAGTCTCCAGTGATCGACAACAAAAAAAAAAAACATCCAGTCTCCAAGGGAACGCTGATCAAGAAAACAACCCCGTCTCGCTCCGCTGCCGTCTTTTACTCAACTCCCACGCAACTGACCCGTGGTCTCGATCTCGTCTCTCTCCACCCACGTCTTCTCGTTCAGGTGGCAGTATGAGATATTTCGCCCACACACACAATTGTTGTTACACACACACACAATTGTGTGTGTGTGTGTGTATGTGCCCCAACTGTGTAACACACACACACACACACACACAATTGTTGTTACACACACACACAGTTGGGGCACATACACACACACACACACAATTGTTGTTACACACACACACAGTTGGGGCACATACACACACACACACACACAATTGTTGTTAAACACACAAACAATTGGGGCACATACACACACACACACACAATTGTTGTTACACACTCACAGTTGGGGCATATACACACACACACACAATTGTTGTTACACACTCACACAGTTGGGGCACATACACACACACACACAATTTTTGTTACACACTCACACAGTTGGGGCACATACACACACACACACAATTGTTGTTACACACACACACAGTTGGGGCACATACACACACACAAACAATTGTTGTTACACACACACACAGTTGGGGCACATACACACACACAGACACACACAATTGTTGTTACACACTCACACAGTTGGGGCACATACACATACACACACACAATTGTTGTTACACACTCACACAGTTGGGGCACATACACACACACACACAATTGTTGTTACACACACACACAGTTGGGGCACATACACACACACACACAATTGTTGTTACACACACACAGTTGGTGCACATACATACACACACACACCCACACAATTGTTGTTACACACACACAGTTGGGGCACATACACACACACACACAATTGTTGTTACACACTCACACAGTTGGGGCACATACACACACACACAGTTGGGGCACATACACACACACACACAATTGTTGTTACACACACACAATTGTTGTTACACACACACACAGTTGGGGCACATACACACACAGACAATTGTTGTTACACACATACACAGTTGGGGCACATACACACACACACACACAATTGTTGTTACACACTCACACAGTTGGGGCACATACACACACACACACACAATTGTTGTTACACACTCACACAGTTGGGGCACACACACACACACACACACACACAATTGTTGTTACACACACACACAGTTGGGGCACATACACACACACACACAATTGTTGTTACACACACACTATTGTCGGCCCACTCACACCCAACTTGTCACACATGGCTGGCTATATGTATAGAACCAGATTCTGTTTGTTTATTATTTATTTTCAAGTAACAAACATGTAAACGAAAAGTAAATGTGTTTGTATTTGTTTTTAAGTGGCTACTTACTAGCGTTGCGCTGATAGACACATTTCTCCCAGTGGATACCGTCTGTTTGACCGCTGGTCAGTTTGAGGGCGTAGCCGAAAAGATCGTCTTTAACGTCGACGTTTTCTAGGTTAAGAAATCCCTGGGATGCATTCACTTCGGTTATGGCCACTTCATTCTAGAAAAACACACACACATTAAATTGAACTTCATATTTGAAATGATATTACCGCGGCAGCCATTTCAAAATATATCAAACCTTTGATTTTACCCACTATTAAATGGTATTGATTTAACTAGAGCGAACCATGGGGGGTTTTTGGGGATCCTAGGCAGAGGCGTTTAAATATATTTTAGGGCCCTACGTAAAATTATCAGACGCCCCCACCCCCAAATGCATCAGATTTATTGGAGTTAGTGTTTGGAAGCTGTCCAGTTTGCAAATCCACAAGAAAGGACAAAGATGTACCTCACACTCTCGCAAAGTGACCTTATCTATTGGCCCATTATATTCATCCTCGCTAAGTCTTACAGAGAAAATATTTTTTTCTTTATAAGTAATTCATTGTTTGAAGTATTATTGTCTATAACCTTTGAGGATATTTTGTTTGTTTGTATATGTGTTACTTTTGACGCGTTAGTGATGGACAAAATTTGACTAAAAAGCTACTAAATGAAAGTTTTAACTAATACTAGCTGTACCCTGCAAAACATTTGCATAGAGTTATATCACTATAGGCTTGATCGGCTGGCGAGGTTATTTTTGGTTTCGGGCAGATCCGATTTTTTTTTCATGATTGTATTTTAAACTGGAGTACTGTTGTATTAATTCTTTACTTTCGATTTAACGCAGACCCCAAATCGCTATTATTTTATTATATATTTAACTAAGAGAAAAAAAGATAAGTTTTGTAAAGTAAAGTATAAAGTAAAGCTCCCTTCAGTCCCTAAGGCTCGTCGGGGCAGATGAAGTGTAAAATTCAACTGTTTCAGTAACCTCGACCCAGCCGCCTTTACCCCCATACACCCAACTTAAAGTAAGGTATCCATTTAAAGCTGGGAGGACATGGGGTGACTTTTCACTAGAACCTGTAAAAAAAAAATCACAATGTTCTCACTGAGTTTCGAACCCGGGACCCTCTCTGGTCGAAATTCAAGCGCTATACACCGCACAACCACCCGCCCCCTCTTAATATAATCAGAATACACATTTTCGCTATTTGGCTTGTTAGTGGCGTCACTATGGTTGGTGCCCGCACCCCCCCCCCCACCCGATGAGACGCCACTGTGTATTGTTTCATCTTCCAGATGAAATTTAGATAATAATCTTTTTTTTTTCTACGATTTTCAACTCCCGCCCCCACCCCCTTTCACATTATGTCACACTTCAGCCCCATCTCCCACTTAAACCCCGCACCCCCTCCCCTCCAAAAAAAATGTCTGGCTTATTATCCCCCCACCCCATCCCGCTCTATTTAAAAATAAAATGACAGCATGGCAGTTTGGAAACCTATATAAACTGGACTTATTAAATGGTCTCAAAAAATAGATCGCCATTCAGACAGTAAATTAGTTATATATCCGTATTCTGGTAACTAATATGACGTCCTTGTTTATCAGTATAATATTTCCTTTGTATTTTTTTTTTGTCTTTAAAAAAATTATCTTAAAACGACACGTACATTTGAAAAAAAAAAATAATAACCAACCAGAAGTTTATTTAAAGAGTACATATCCGGTATTAGCAGACGTTCAAACCGAGCGATTCGCGTTGTGTTTGTGTGGAGTTTTAAAGAATAACAACAATAATAAACCGGAATCTCTCTTTGTATGGTACGTGACCTACTTAGCTGGGGAACATTTAGTTGGCAAATGCATCACCCACTTCACACGCGCGCTCCTGATTCATTGTAATATGGAATACTCACAAGATAAAAAAAAAATATAGTGCTAGATGAAGTTTTATAACTATAAATGTTCACATAATTTATTGTATTACAATACTGGAAAATGAATTGACATTTTATGCCTCCTCCACGAGATATAATACTGCTTGTGTCATCATTTAACAATACATGTTTACAGAGGCGCAACTAGACCAAACTTTCGGGGGTGGGGGGCAAAAAAATCACTTGTATTAAAAAAATCACATTTTTTATATATTTGTATTTTATTTTAAACAAATTTTGGTCTAATCTTTTATTTTTTTTTTATTTCGGAGGGGGCAGATGCCCCCAATGACCCCCCACCCCCCGGTTGCGCCACTGCATGTATACATTATTTTAAGCACAGCGACGTAAATAGTGGAGGTCAAAGGTTACTGTCCGCACAGGGCGGCTCTTACCATGCCATCGGATGGAGAAAGGATTTTTTTTTCTGTACTTTAAACTATAATTATAAAATTAGAATCCGAGCTATCCGGTCCTAAAAATCGTTCGAATTTAAAATCATTATTTAAAAAAAAAAAATAATTTAAAAAGAACTGTTGTTGGATCAAGAATCAACGCCTCATGTTCAAATACCTAGATACGTTCATATAAAAAAGGCATAAAAATAAAAGTTTGACAAAGCTTTACGATTTTGAGGGATTATATGACTTCCAACTTAAAAGATGAAAACAAAAGATTAAAATTGAAAGAATTTTTTTTTTTTGGAAAAAAAAAAAGGACGCCATAAAACAACATAAATCGGTCAATGTAATATTTTGTTTGTAAAGTACTTTTCCAGGAGTTGTTGGCCGGAAAGTTAAATTTCCTAGTGGCATCCAGTCAGTTAGTTGGCAATGACCGCAATAGTCTAACAGGATATAAGGGGGTGAGAGAGAGAGAGAGAAGGGCAAAGGTCATTACATCGGTCACGTGGTATAATCATTTATAGTTGAATGACTTTCAAGTTGTTTGTTGAATTCAACAGGAATTTCTTTTTCAGAAAAAATAAATGTTGTAAATATGTTGTAAATATGTAATCTGAAGAACCTTTTATTTTCTAGACCGTTTTAGATACATGTATTATGTATAAATAATGATACCATTTTCCAATCCCCGTTATAACGTTATATAACAAAATTTCAGGAGCGTCCCTCCTGCTAATTATAGTACAGAGCCTCTCCCTACCCACCCACCATCTACCAAGACAATTTAAGGATTTTCGTATTGGTTTATGAAAGACATCAGTTAACTGATCCTATGGTAAAGCGCTCTACTGTCGACCTGAGGAACTCTGGTTCCGGTGAGGACTAATGGATATTTTCAGGTCATGGCTTAAGTCCCCGATATATCTCCCGTGGTGCCACCGAGGCCATCGCACCATCTATGGTGGGGGGATGAAAGAAGGGCAACATAAAAGCCGTCCCCCATTAATGGTATATAGTATTTAATATATCATCTTATCCTTACAAGGGAATTAACACACACACACACACCTATATAACTGGCATACAAAAAAACACAGACCCCCCCCCCCCTTTCCCCTTCGTACATGAAATAATTTCTAAAAAAAAAAGGTACATTACTCACAGAGCAAGTGTATTCTGTGTTACTTTCTCGGCATCTGTAAAAGACAAGAGTAGTGTTCTCCTGGTCTAAAGCTCGCCAAGTGATGTTGAGACATCTAGACATTTGTGACAATGACATGTTGTTTACCTCTTCTATTTTCAGGTCAATGTCACTGAAGAGTTCTGATAGAAAAAGGTAAAAGAAAAAGTTAACTACAAAAAAATGAATTGACAATGAAATCATTACAGTCTTTTTTTACTGTAATTATTCATTTCTGTGCATTAATGAATAGAACTAGCGACAATTAAATAATTGACTGACGTTAGGCAAGTAACACGAGTCTATTTGAAACCAGTAAAATGTAAAGTTGCCTTAGCCCAAACGGGCCATAGGTATAATGAAGTGTAGAATTCACCTGTTTCTATAACCTCGGCCTATAAAGTGATTGTGTAGTTAGCACAACGCCCAGCCGCCTTAAAGTCAGGTACCCATTTAAAGCTGGATGGAAACATTCCCATGGATCGAACCCAGGACTCTCAGGTCGACAATCGAGTATCTACACTACTCGGCCGTCCGTCCGTCCGTCCCACAGATTTATCACTAGTAACAATTTAAAATAAAAAAACTACTGACCTACCTTTATTGTACCGTGACACTAAAACAACGGACGGAGCGAGTGACCTGTCAACTCGTGTCGCTGTGAAAACCGAGATGTGGTAGCTCACGTCACACTTCAGTGATTCCAGTTTGTAGTGGTTGGCCGCAGGCGGTGCAGTATACGCTGTAACACGTGAAGGTGACGTCACGTGAATTTCATATCCAACTAACGAGCCTTGAAGAGAAAGGGGGTCCGGTTTCTGTAATGGTATTAAACAGACACAATAGATTGCACGTCAAAAGGTTACACTTTAATAGATTACACATCAATAGATTACACTTTAATAGATTACACTTTAATAGATTACACTTCAATAGATTATACATCAATAGATTACACTTCAATAGATTACACTTCAATAAATTATTCTTCAATAGATTACACTTCAATAGATTACACTTCAATAAATTATTCATCAATAGATTACACTTCTAATCTAGGTTTACCAATAAACCAAAATAAGCCTTAATGCTTTAATTACTTATAACCTGTGTACTTTTCGTCGTATTTGACAACTGCAGAAAAATCTCGGGTTGTACCACTGAAGTTTTTTTTGTTCTCTCTTTAAGTCACATGAATTGGATTAATCTGTTTCTGGGCTCCGGCAAAGTGGAATATGGCAACGGCTCCGACACCCGAGCGTGGGGAAGCGATGTGAGCTACTCGGGACCGTATATAGGTCTAACCTACCCTTAAGGCTCCAGACCCCCTCCCCCCCCTTAGCCCATTGTGTGCCGCGTATGCCGCCTCTCTTGTCAGACTAGCAGCACTAACAATCAATCTATGACCAACTTAAATATTTATTTTCTATTAATTAAGCCAACATATTTTTCTTCCTCCAATATTTCGCAATGTTTCGAACGTATTAAAATTATTTCATCACTAGATATCTTCGATATGATGTCTGGCGGCAAAGCCCAACCAATTCACCCCCGCCCCCCCCCCCGTTATGAGATGGTCGCGCGGTGTAGAGCGCTCGACTGTCGACCGGAGCGGGTCCCGGAATCGAACCTCGGTGAGAGCCTTGGGATTTTTTTTTCAGGTCATGGTGAAAGTTCCTAAGTCCACCCAGCTTTTAAATGGGTACCTGACTTATAGTTGGGGGAGTAAAGGCGGCTGGGCGTTGTGCTAACCTCACAATCCCCTTTATATTCCGAGGTTTCTGAAACAGGTGAATTCTACACTTTATCTGCCCCGATGAGTACTCACAGGTTAAGGGAACTTTACTTTTTTTTTTAATCCCATTATTAACACAGAAAAAAATGAATGCACGAGCCTATGTATTCTGGGATACTATCAAACATTAACAGGGAAATAATTATTACTGCATGAATGCCACATTCCTTTAATTCTAATAGATTTCTGATGTTGTATAGAAATAAATATAATGTTATTAATGTGTATTAAAGAAAAGGTGTACTGTACCTGCCAGTAAAGGTAAACATCTCTCTTGTTCTTAGAACAGCCCGAGTCGTAAAACGATGTAGCTGCCATTGGTGGCCCCGTAAGAGGCCCTGTTTAGACACAAATGATTTTATAAAACGCAATGGCTACGGTACCATCAAGCGGGACTCCGTATTTTTTTCCGGGAACCAGCAATAGATATTGCTCCACACCCTAACCCTATCCCTAACCCTATCCCTAACCCTAACCCTAACCCTAACCCTAACCCTATCCCTAACCCTAACCCTATCCCTAACCCTATCCTAACCCTAACCCTATCCCTAACCTTAACCCTAACCCTAATCCTAACCCTATTCCTAACCCTAATATAATTGCTGGTACCCGGAAAAAAATACGGGCACCAGCAATATTCCTAACCCTAATATAATGGTGCTTGATGGTCCCGTAGCCACTGCGTTTATAAAATATTCATATGAAAACACGAACTGTGAGTTTTTAAGTATGAAAAAAAGACATTTCGAGGATCTCCCATTATGTAATGGACGCACGGGCATTTCTCACAGTTTAGACCCCGTCTCATCCAAAATAAATGTTACTTTGGGACCTCAAAAGATTTCAGGCTTCTAGGGTCCTATATCAACTCCACTGCATAAAAGGAAACAAGTCTAAAAATAAACCAATTCGGGGTTCTGTTTTGGGATATAAGAATTAATATTTTTTTTTGCCATGCAAAAGTTAGAGAATAAATATGACGTTAAAAATGTATAAATAGAATTGGAAAATCTAAATGACATTGACTTACTGTCCTCGTCTGTCTGTGTTAGGACACTCGACCACTCACTCCATGGCTGCATCTCTTCTAACCTCAGCTGGACACTGGTAGTGTAGTTAGTGAAAGGTCTTAGATTACAGATGGTCAGTGGCAAAGATCTGGTGGTATACCTATCGCTGATCATCTGTTTGAAGAAATAATGTGTGATAATGATCAGAGGCCTTTTAAACAATACATAGTGAGAAACAAATCTCATTCTGTGCTTTTCAGAACTTTTCTGGGAATGTATTGACATCAAGAGTCAGGTTGTGTCGATAAATTGAGAACATAATTCAAAATGTTGAGGACCGTTACTTTTAAAAAATTGTTAGAGTGATAGATGCATAGAGAGAAATATTGATTCATGATGTCCCGGTAAGGATGAGGATGAAATCTCTTAGATCCTATTAACCACTGATGAGACGGTTTTTGCAGTGCCCTTCTTTCATCCCCACCATAGACGATAGTGCAATAGCCATGGAGGCACCACGGTAGATATATCGGGAACTAGAGCCATGACCTGAAAAATTTCCTCGGTACTACCCGGAGATCGAGCCAGGTACCTTCAGGTCGACAGTCGAGCACTTTACCACACGACCATCCGTCCCCTCTAGAAATATTGATAAAGTGGTTGATATATTGATAGAGTGATAGATTCATAGAGAGAAATATTGACAGAGTGATAGAATGAACATTGATAGAGAGATATATTCACAGGGTGATAGATTCAAAGAGTGATAGATTGGTGGAGTGATAGAGTAACTAATTGATAGAGTGATAGATTCATAGAGTGAATCAGGTTCATCAAATGGAATTCTTCGTATTTTGCATTACAGCTTCGATCCACTTACCACAACAAGATGGTGAGAATCGCCTTGCCAACATGTCATGTTGTAATAGAAACTTGTAACTATCCCAAAAGCCTCAAAGTCTGAATATTTCAAGTATTCTGGGTGGGTCCAGGATAAGTTAACACAAGTACTGTTGTGGCTGACACACGTCAGATTGACTGGCGGGCCACACTTGGCTGGGGAAAAGGTAAATAAACGAACTTAGATCCTAGGCGAAATATAGGATGATTATATTTAAGAACTGTCACAATATAAAGTAACCACAATAGATAACACAGGGGGAAATAACCACAATAGTTATCATGGGGATAGGGGGATATATCACCATATTCCTTTCTGAGTATAGTAATCATTTTTAATCAATCACATAAAAAAAAACCTTAATACGACCTCACAGTACGAGTTCCAGTATAACAACTGACCACTACGCTAACTGAACATCAACTGCTGTTACACTTGTTTACCACACACGCACCCACGCACGTACAGACAGAAAGAGTGAGAGAGAGTGATATATATATATATATATATATATATAGAGAGAGAGAGAGATAGAGAGAGAGAGATAGATAGATAGATAGAGAGAGAGAGAGAGAGAGAGTGAGAGAGAGTGAGATATATATATATATATATATATATATATATAGAGAGAGAGAGAGAGAGAGAGAGAGAGAGAGAGAGAGAGAGAGAGAGAGAGAGTCAATCAGTGACACGAACTATATTGATATTGATGTCCATATGTATGATACTAGCCAGTTTGTCAGTTATTTAAAAGACATTCGCTGTAACCACGTGACGGGAACTTCCGTTGGATTATCATTGACCCACTTGACAATTTGTTTCAGAGGTGAAAATATATATATACATTAAAAGTATGTCTCCCTGTATGTGTCGAAACAATCGGGCCAATGCCCACCGGAATAGGGCAAAGTAAGGGGCATATTGATCCAGAACATTACCTATAGCATTGTTTAATGTATGTAATGGGCATTTTCCTTTAGACAGTGCTGTTGATAGCTAATTACGGGCCTTTGAAATTCAAATTCTCTACCAACATGGTTTAGAAGGTCGGACGGTCGTGCGGTAAAACTCACGACTTTCGAACTGAGGGTCCCGGGTTCGATCTCTGATGAGAGCCAATGGAATTTTTCAGGTCATGGTTTAAGTCCCCGCGTTATCTCCCGTGGTGCCTTCAAAGTAATAAAATCGTTCCATTAGTAGTTGATAGGAAGTGATAAAGGGATGGCAAGGGTGTATCATGCTCCAGGCGCTACTGACAAACGGGCGCCTAATTGTATATTTTACATATAATATTATATGGTTATCGAATGGGGGGGTGGCGCTAAAAAGGTATTGTGCCACAAACGCTAGCAAAGCTCACTACGCCACTGTTGATAGGATCTAGAAATTTCACCTCATCCACACGCCAACAGGGGTTCATCTTCCTCCTCCACAACCTATTTCTAAATCATTTTGTAAATGTCTCTACACACGACGGTGTCCTTTTGGACAGCGGCCCATGACGTAAGCTCAAATTGCACACCTTTGCGGCTGAACTTAGAAAAATGGCACAAGCCAATATACATTTTAAAGGTAATAATATATATATATATATATAAGCGATTTGGGCTCTGCGTTAAATCGAAAGTAAAGAATTAATACAACAGTATTCCAGTTTAAAATACAATCATGAAAAAAACCGTATCTGCCCGAAACCATTAAATAACCTAGCCTACCGATCAAACCTAAGGGGATATAACTCTATGCAAAGGTTTTGCAGGGTACAGCTAGTATATATGAATATATAAAGGCTATAATATATCAACCAGTAGGCACAGATTTAGATACAAATGAGTTATTCTTATCTCTCCTCACTTACTGGCATTGTGTATAGATATCCGATACTCTGAAGTAGCATTCGTCGGAAAGACTGGCGTCAGGTACTCAAGCTTTGGCCGCTTGTCCCACCGTTTGGAATACACATGGATCCTCACGTAGATGTACCGGAAGACATACAGCTTGGGGTGCGCAGGTTCATAGATGGCGCAGTGTGTCCATGATGACACGTTACACGGCATCAACTTTGCACTGACACACACAGAGATACAAATAGAAATATATGAACTCATCCAATGTATCTCGTCTTAAGTCAACCCTACATTAAACATAATACATTTAAAATAATACAATAAACATACTACATAGTGGCCCAAAAGTAGGTTTACAGTTATGAGTAAACTATTTATTTGAAAATTCAATACTAGAAATTCGTTATACCTGTTAACATGAACATAAAAAGGAAAAATACTGTTTATGTAAGTTGCATTCATATCCTGAGGAATGATTATATTGGTATTACTAAATAAGTAACTTTAACCATATAAAAGGTAGTTTAATAACTGTAAACCTAAAATAGCGGCTGCCTTGGGCCTCTACAATTCTGCGGCTGTCAAGGGCCCTCAATTCTTAAGAGGCCCGCTATCGGTAATTTTATTTTGCCTAAACCTGAAATAACTAGAATCACTTAGTTTGAAAGGTCAAAGGGTTCTATTTGTCAAAGATTTTACAGCCCTGTGGCTGCCTTGATATCGTTTTGAGATAGAGCCCCCCAATTCAAAAGAGGCGCCCTGCCGTTACCTTTCTTTTGCATAAACGAAATAACTAGATTGACTTATCAGATAGGTCCAGAGGCCCTAATCGTCAAAGATTCCAGTGGTGCCATTGGCGTCCTTGACATCATTTCGGCATAGGGACCCTAAATATACTTTTGAATAGGGGCCAATTGTGTAATTGTCTAGCTATAAGTGTGTGTGTGAGTGTGTGTATGCTTGTGGTTTTGTGGTATGAAAGAATGATTCAATATATCCCCTTATGATAATTCTTTTATGTCATATAGTTGTCTCTGTCTTATACGACTTGACGTACACATTTAAACAATGAAATACGTCATCTCATAGCTCGAGCGAAAACTATTTATATTTAAATGCACAAGAATAAATGGTGAATATCAAATCAAAGAGAATAACAACTTAACTCCAGCTGAACACTAAGTATCATGGAACATATAACAAGCAAGTCTCACACTAAATTATTTTTACAGCTGAACACTAAGTATCATGGAACATATAACAAACAAGTCTCACACTAAATTATTTTTATATTCGACATATCTCATCCACCCTATCATGGTTGGTCTCGAAATAATACACTATCCAACACTCTGAAAGGTATGTCTCCCTCACTGACTGTCAATACCCATAGGTGCACATACACCACCCCTGTGATAAAAGTTCCCTGGGGTTGGTCACCGACACATGTCTTACCTGACCAAAAACATCAGATCACACCCTTAAGCAAACTAACATTCAATTTAAAGGGGAATATAATAATACGAATAACAAACAAAGGGTGATAACTACGGATAGGACACTCAATTTTTTTTTTTAAGTTGATCAATATACCTGGACTTATTTTGTAGGATCACACTGCTCCACCCAACGACAACGCCTATGTCAGACTGGCTCATGTAGTTCCGGTTGATTGACCACGTGATGTTGACATGGTGTTTGTACAGATAGTAGGCAGAGAAGTTGGTGATGTTTCTAATTGAACCTGTAGATATACCAACGATTGGACGACACTGCTGATTGAGTCACGATACATAATAAAAGAGTTAAAACCACCGCAATATCCCGCGGGTCGAAATAAGAAAGGTGAATGAGATACTTTGAAAAAAAATGACCGTCCTATGTGTGCCGGTTTTTTTTTTAATTTATCATGTTATCCTATATAAATAATCTTCCCGTGACTTTTCACGTTATTTTAACTGTTTCGCATTTTTTTTTCAAAATTAATCTATGAATTTATAGTCATCGGCAATATACTCAGCGAGTGATAGCCAGTGTTGTTAGGTCAATTGGACCAATAGCTCTTAAAAGTACTCCACCCCGCCATTGTAACCTAGTTTATAGAGTTCGAGAGAATGGAATGTACGCTACCCAGGGCGCAATCTCAATGTTCCCAATCATGCTCTCACATTTCCTGAAATAAATCATGCAGAAAAATAACTTGACATTATATTATATCTCCCCAATTAACCTCAAAACCATTGTATAACAAATTACTTTTTTGACCAAAGTTTTAAATTAACATAGAATATCATGTTCAATTGTCGCATAAATTTCTTCCCGTACGAGAAAAAAAAAGATTTACAAAACTCACGTTCAACGTAGATGTAGCAGCTTGTGAGCAGCGCGCCTTCCCCGCCCTTACATTCCACCGTTGTCCGCTGGGTGAACTGTTCGTTGACCTTCACAGTCACGGACACGGTCCTATTGTCGCTGATCACGTAGTCCTCCCTGGGCACCGGCCAGTTTAACGTGTTTTTGAAAGAGACGATCTTGAAGTGGACATCGGCGACGCTCGCTTGGACGCTGTCCTTGAGCACACAGGTCAGTCTCAGCGACTCGCCCACAAACACCAGAGCGTCTTTTGGATAGATGTCAGCTAATAAAATAAAATGTTTCATTAAAAAAATTTAATTTAAAAAAAAAAAAAAACTTAAATACACAAAGATGAAAAAAATCTAAATCTACACATCAGGGTCTCCCATTATGGGACCCACACCCCAGGGAAAGGGGGGGATTCGAATGGGGGGGAGGAGAATTCAAACATTAGCTGGTCCAGAGTATATATGAATTTTAGAAATATTTGGGTGGGGCATGATACCAAAATAGTGGGGAATCGATGTTTTATATTAACTAATACGAATTAAACCTATTAGCGAAAGTATAAGCATTCAGCAGGTCGCCATTGATGGCATGTGATAAGTCATGAAAACATTATCGGCTTATAGGAGTTTTTCACTTAACAGAAATATGGAGAATACTGGTCGTACATTTTGACTGGTTCACTGATAGCCCAGATCCCAGGGTTACCCTTTTGATATATATATATATATATATATAGATAGATAGATAGATAGATAGATAGATAGATAGATAGATAGATAGATAGATAGATAGATAGATAGATAGATAGATAGATAGATAGATAGATAGATAGATAGATAGATAGATAGATAGATAGATAGATAGATAGATGATAGATAGATAGATAGATAGATAGATAGATAGATAGATAGATAGATAGATAGATAGATAGATAGATAGATAGATAGATAGATAGATAGATAGATAGATAGATAGATAGATAGATAGATAGATAGATAGATAGATAGATAGATAGATAGATAGATAGATAGATAGATAGATAGATAGATAGATAGATAGATAGATAGATAGATAGATAGATAGATAGATAGATAGATAGATAGATAGATAGATAGATAGATAGATAGATAGATAGATAGATAGATAGATAGATAGATGTTTCGACTTTTCCATCTCACATTAGTTAGTCCGCTACCACAAAAACAAAACTTATGACAAATCCATGTAAACTTCTGATGCAAGTTGTTTTGGCATAAATTGTGCGTTTTTATCACTAGAATATGACAATGGTTTAAATGTGTGCATTGTGTATTGTTAAATTAGTTAAATAATATTGGCTTTCGCTATAATAATAATCTATAATAAACAAAATTGACTAAAAAATGTTGATTTAAATGACCTGACCTTTTGATTTTTTTAAAAATCCATATATAACGTTCTGACGTATGAAACAGGTGAACAAACAGATGATGAGCACTACTTGTGTACTCATTCTATGACGCATCTTGTGATTCACCCAGGTCCCCAGCCGAGCAAGTCAACCATCAATTGATCACTCCATCCTATTTCCTATCATGTTGTCCTTAATGTTAAAATCTCTTCCTCTTGGTCCGCATATTAAACCGAGTTTAAATTAACAGCAGCATTAATATTCCGTGGATTAATGTCCCGGTATAACTGCGCCACATGTGGTGATGTTATTCGTTTTAATTTTTAATCTCAACAGCTGAATGACTGACCGAATGGTTTGTAGGTCAGACCAATGAGGAAGTAGAATGGTACAACAAGGGGATGCGAAATGTTTTCCACTTTCAGGAAGATTTGGGTATTTTTTTTTCCACACTAGAGTTTGCATTTATTTTAACAGAAAAATGTGAGTAAGGTTGGTGTGTGTGTGTGTGTATGTGTTTGTGTGTGTGTGTTTTTGTGTGTGTGTTTGTATATGTTTGCATGCAGGTGTTCACGAGTTTATATTTTATTTTTTTTTGTTTATTTATTTTGCTGCAGATGGACATTCGACCGAGATTTTTTATTTGTTTTTTTTTAATCCAGCTATTAAATCGGCACCATGTTACAATGGCGCCATGTGGTCTGCTTGTGACCTGTGCCCAAAAACTGTTTTATGCTGGATCAAGACAACTTTTTTTTATTTATAAATTATTAATATAATTTGTTTTTCTGCTATAAACATTGTTTTGGAATGTCAACAATATCGCTACAATGTACCTGTAGCCTTATACTCAATTTAGAGTATTTACAAACAAAGGTTTATCTCAGGAAAACAAATCTGTCTATGCTTAATGTTTCGAATACAATTTCGAAATTTAATTCAGTTCTTGAGTTCAAGCTAAGAGGACACGTTATACAAGAAGGTAAAGCAAATATTATGGTTGTTCCTTGATCACATGAACCACAAATGAAAAGGTTTTTTTTGTTACTGCCTTTTTTTTTTTTTTACGATGGAAAATAGGAAGTTAATTGGAATAGCAACGTTAGTGACAAGGCTCGTTGGGATTCAAACCCTTAACGTACCTACAAATACTCGGATGACTGGCCATATTGTA
The DNA here is from genome assembly GCA_021962125.1 of Bulinus truncatus. Taxonomy (NCBI): domain Eukaryota; kingdom Metazoa; phylum Mollusca; class Gastropoda; family Planorbidae; genus Bulinus; species Bulinus truncatus. The sequence continues at coordinate 954,128 of JAGDYQ010000197.1, read as the reverse complement.
TGATGCCTCCTCTATGCTCATAGGCCCGCCCATCCGGGTAAGTATCCGTGCCGTTCGATGCGCACTAAAGACAGAGTAGCGCAGTGTTGTGATTCGTGACGGACACGTTATTTCAGTTTTAAACTGTCGGGCAATTCACTTGACCCCGGGGGAGGGAGGGGGAAAATTGAATCAAATGAACAAACAAAATACTTTTTTTTTAATTTGCTTCAATCCATATATGGTGAAATACAAAAGCATGCCGTCTTCACTAAAGCATTATTGAAGGATTTAGTAAAGTCGAATGATCGATATACTGTGTTTTGTTGATTACTGGTTATAGGCAAAGCAAGCGACCGCTCCCTTCATTCAAAAAGTCATTTGCCAGTTCGAACTAAGAATCCCGGTGAAATCTGATGCTATAAAAAGTCATAAAGTAATTGCTATACATGAACTTCAATAATTACCATGCGTTTGTCTGAATAAACAATATATTTAGCACTATCGTTGATAAAATATATTGGTCCCTTAAAACACAGGAACTGGTCCGACATGGGTATATTTTGAAAATAATAATTTTCTTAATAATATATAACAAAAGTGGTAGAAGACATTCAACGGTTGAATCTTTGGTTCTTTCTTTCTTTCTTTCTCTACCCAAAAGAAGGATGACTACACTGTTATTTTTTTCCCTGACCGATATCTTTATGTGGCTAAACTAAATACACGAACACATTGGTGTGGGCATTATTATTTTTATTGATAATTAAAGTTTCACGCAATCTACAAAGTCGCTTGTATTAAGTGGTGAGCAATGAAAATTCACGACATTGTGCAATTGTTGCTCCCTTTCAAATCTGTGTCGAATTTCGTGTGTACAGAAAGTGCCCTAAGGGCAGGGGCCAGTGGCGCTACCGTGGGGGGGGGGGGGCAAATCATCAATACATAATTTACGTTATAAAGTTACAAAAAAGACTGTCAAACCTTTTTCAACATGTAAGCCGCCCCCCCCCCCAGAATTTTTTGCTGGTTGCGCCACTGGCAGGGCCCCCTGACATTTGCTAGTTTTGAACTCTTTGTGGATGCCCTAGTTACAGCTATGTAACAAAGGAATTTCCTATAGTGGAGTTCCCCACTAAGGCGCAGGACCTAAGAGCAGTTTCCCCCAAAGATCGTCACTGCACTTGACCATACGGGATTCTCTGTGACGGTACGGCTGTGAGCTCAGGTTCCGGGTTTCAGCGACACCGTTTAGATAGATCCATTGCCCCAAACACGGATGGTCATGCGGTAAATAGCTCGACTGTCGCCCTGATGGTCCCGGGTTCGATCTCCAGTGATAACCAAGGGAATTGTTCAGGTCATGGTGAAACTTCCATCTATGTCTCCCGTTGTGCCTTCTTGGCCAGTACAGTAATTGTTGTGGTGGGGAATAAAGAAGGGCACTACAAAAACTGTCCAAAAGTGATTTATAGAACCTAAGGGACTTCACAGATTGCCCCAAAACAGTGGCATACGTGGCAATCAGATTGTCTTTTGCAGTGGCTGTAAGGGTCGAACAAAATTGCCCGAAAAAAACCCAAAGAGAAAAGGACTAGCTATGAAGTCGCCTAAAGATCAAAACTACAAGTGTCAACATCTCGTTGCCGAATGGATTGATTGATTTTTAAGAGTTATAGATTTCTTTACACATCATTTTCAATTTGATTTGTAGTAATCTATTAAGTGTTATTTTACACAAAAATAATTAACCAAATAATAAATGTTTCTTTTCTTTTTTGGAATGTTATTCTGTATGTGAATGATAGTGAAATAAGGAGGGGAGATTGATGGAGATTTAAATTAATGTGACGCTGAATTTAAATCGAGAATACTTACAGCAAAAAAAAAAATAATAATAATAATAATTGACCAGGGAATATCGAAACGTATTGATCAGTCCATTTTATAAGATGTAGGCCTATAGGCCTATACTTATATTGCCTTCAAAGAAATTGAGTGTGAACTCGAACTATTTAGAATTCAAGCACATCAATTGAACGGATTAAGTTTGGATTTAGATGTAGGGCTTTCACGAAAGGCCTACCCATAAAACAGAAAGGAAAAAAAAAAAACGAAAGACGTTCGTAATTTTGGGTTGTTCTAGTTTTGAGGCAATAGAAGGTGTGGCACCCATGAAAGGTACGCCACTGAGAAAGTATAATTTGATTTCAGATTAAATTATGATTATCTTTCTTTAGTAGCGAAATCTTTTAGAAGGAAATTATTAAAATTTAACTGGCAACACGAATGAACGCCGATGCTTACGAAAATGGATATATTATCGAAGTGGCTACGGTTACATCAAGCGCCATTCTATTATTTCTCATTTTTTTTCGGGTACCGACAATTATATTAGGGTTAGCATTAGGGTTAGGGTTAGGGATAGGGTTAGGGTTAGGGATAAGGTTAGGGTGTGGAGCAATATCTATTGACGTAACCCGGAAAAAATAAATACGAACTCCGTCTTGATGTTACCGTAGCCACTGCGTAAACAAAAAGGGTTAGGGGTTAGGGTTAGGGATAAGGTTAGGGTTAGGGACAGTGTTAGGGTGTGGAGCAATATCTATTGACGTAATCCGGAAAAAAAAATACGAACTCCGTCTTGACGTAACCGTAGCCTGTCCCTATATTTATATGTTAACTTTCCAACTAGTTATGATTAACTTAAAATGTAGCGAACGTTTGTTAAAGAATTTAAGTTTAAATGATAACAAAATACGCTAACATAGATGGCTTGTGGAGATGTGCTTTTTGTCCCAATTCATGGTAAGAGTGTTGCATTACAGTTATAAATACTTTTTTAAAAAAAGGCACATTAATGATCAACAAAGTAGAGTATAAAAGAGCGATACACAGCCACAGTCATTATTTTGTTCACTTTTATTAAGCTTTCTTAATTTCTGATACAATATAAACTTTTTATCAAGATAAAATACCACAATATCACACAAATGTACATAGGCCCAAGCTACCTACACTGTTTTCTCTTGCCTCCTCTAACATCACTCTGACTTTCTATACAGAGTGTGCTTTGTGTTATAATGTGTTGAGTTGTAATTTATTGTTTGTAAAATACAGCGAAATATGTGATTTTATTTTTGCAAAATAATATTTGTTATAAATAAAATTTCCTTAGTTTTTAACAATTTTAATTTAACATTACACGAGAGGTTTGTTTGTTGTTGTTGTTTTTTTTATTCTTTTGTCATTGATATTCAACAGCTTTCTTTGATGAGAAGGAAAATGTTTTAGTTCAAATACCCATTGAAAATTTGAAAGCAAAATCAAAGAAGATTGCCAAAAATGCTGACATCAAAGTAAACTACACATTAAGGTTGGTAAAATTTTAATATTAATGAATACGACTGAATTGTAAACAAAACATGTTGTTTATATTTTGATGATATCATTTTATTTATAGTAGATCATTTGAATACTCCATCAGTCAGCTCTTTGAATCTAAATCATATAGAATGTGCTTCGTCAATTTAAACTAACATTTTCAAATCATGCTATAGATATTGCCACACTATTAAAAAAAAAAATAACACAAAGGGCAGCATTTTTTAATTTATTGCTAGAGTACTTTTTAATTAGATATCCAATGCTGATGTGGCAAAGATTGAGTGAAATATAATAAATAAAGTTTTATTTTGCTCTCACTTTACTTTTTTAAAAGATTTAAACGTCATTTGAAAATGATGTTTTTGCACAACTGTAAAGAAGCAAAAAAGTGTCAAAGGTTCAAATGATTTATAAGTCATTTTACAATTCTAACTTGAATTCATACCTACAGCTGTTGGTAACCAATGATTGGCCTATGATACATCAGAACATATACCTTTATTCTATTATAAAAAATACATACACATAACCTATCAGTTCTAATTAAGAAATGAATTGTTTTATAATTATGCATTTTATTTATTATATTTATTATTGAAGTTATTTAACTACGATGTAAATGAAATATGAACATTGCATTCTTTCTCTTTTAAAATGAATAATTTAATTGAAAAAATAAAATCACTTTTGTTTTTTTTTGGTTAGCCATTATTTTTTCACCACCACATTCGTAATCACTACTCTTTTTTTTTTTGTTTCTAATCAGGGGATTTCTAATGACAGCAGACGTTCAGCTTCCATCTAAACAGATAAAGAAATACAGATTAGCTTACACAGAAAAATTACATGAGATAGACATTGATCACTGTCACCATGAAGTAATTTCTATTTTATTTTTACCTTTAGATACTTCACTGTTATAATCGATTAATGGTAAAACTATTTTAAATTTACATAATCATCTCAATATAGATGCAATTCAGGTTTATACAATTTTTTTCCCCCACAGATTAAAGATAACATGATCAAGATGTATCTCAGGAAAAAAGATAGAACGCAGCCCTGGCAACAGTTCATTGAGGAGACAAAATCTAGATCACTGGCTGACAGTAATGATGGCGTTTGAAATCAAAACTTCAGCAGACATTTTCAGAGAAGCCATATACATGTATTTTAATACCATATTGAAAATGTGACCTCCAAGTTTTATCATAACAGGAAAGATTGTTTTTTTTCTAACATTTGTTTTAGCTGCAAACACTAAAAAAATTTATTTGTCAGCAAAAAAATATATGTACATGAAATTATTTTTCTTCTTCAAAAAGTTGAGCCTTGAAATATTTCAAGTTGCTTTGTATTTTTTCCTTCATTAGGCTTTCATTTTATAATATTTTATAGGATAAAGGGATTTGAAGATCAAAAAATTTGACATTGGAGTTCGTGGTTAAACATATAATCCAAAAAAGCCTTATGCTTCCGAATTGAATTTTTTTTTTTCTAAATAAGTAGTTCTATTTAAATTCTAAAACCGTAATGCAATACTTAAGTTGAGAGTAAGCACTTTTTGTTTTTTTTTCTTAATCTGGATGAAACAAGTTGATTGACACTGTTTATATGTTTTTGTCTAGCTAATCAAAATAAACATTAAAATAACATATAATATTTATTTTGCCCAGAGTGCCAATTCACAAATATATTGATGTAGCCCACTGCAACCCCCCCCCCCTCCCAGAAGTGTAAAAATATTTATTTAAAATTTTTTAATTAAATCAAGTGAATTTTGTTGGAAAACTAATCAATTTTTTTTTAAATCGTCAACAATTTAGATTTATTTTTACAATGCAGCTTTGAGCATTACCTTTGTTTGTTGTTGTATTTTAAAAAAGCAGGAACTTTTTGATGTAATTTTATTCGAGTTCGGCTCATAGCTCTAGATATGCAATTATTTAAAGTCTGTGTCTTATTTTTCTACAAAAGCAGAAAGAAAATGGGCTGTAAAATATAATTTCAAATCAATAACATTTTTAAAATAGGACCAATTAAAATTTTGTGTTAACTTTAATATATTTATACTAATTCCATGTATTGTCGAAATGCAAAGTTAAGATTGTAAATAATCTTAAATGTTCTGTTATGTTCATTAGACTCATAATGGCCAAAGATTTTTTTAATTCACTAGAATTTAGACTGAAATTTTACAAAACTAGTGAAAACATTAAAATAATAAAATCAGAAACTGAATCTGGGCTTAGTGATTAGGGAAAAAAGCTTTCTGCATTAATAGTTTTTAATGTTATGACAGAATAAATTTGATCTATATTCCCTATAATTTTTTCAAAATCTTTGTGAGGCAAAAGATATTAGCTGTGCGCAGCTTTAGAAGAAAATAATATTTTTTGTGCTCAACATTAACGACTATAGGCATTCTAAATGAAACATTAGTATGCTTATTTAATATGAGTGTGTTTGTCCTCTGCGAGTTGGCCAGAGCTTAGAGGGTTTGCTGCCTTCATTGCAGTCACCTTCTAGAGAAATAATAAGATTCTTCATCTGCATGTAAAGAAAGTTGTCTTAAAACCTATTTAAGAAATGAGTTTAGTATAAATGTTTATGTAATAATTTTTAATCAAATTGTTCAATGTTATTTTGTTGGAATTTATTGTACTACATAAAAGCTAGTCTTAGGTTTTTAGTACATTAAGGTTTTAGTTATGTACTTTTCAAAATATAAAGTTTTAAACTTTTATAATTGTCGTTTAATGTTGTTTTTTTTTAAACTTCTGCTGTGCAATAATGATTTATCATTTAGTTCACTAAAATAAAAACATTAAAACTCTTACAATTTTCTGCTTTACTCTGATGTTGCTATGAATAAAATATTTGACATGAAAAATCTTGAATTTAGACATTTTTTAGCATAAACAAAAATAATTATAAACAAATTTAGAAATGTTTAGACCTCAAAAGTGTATTTTGAAATGCATAATATTCACATACCTCATTATATAACTTTACTGGCATAGTATATTTCAGTTTTGCTGTATAAAATTTAAACCTTTCTTTGATTTTACTGTAGCTGACTCTTAAAAATTATATACAATGGGTAAACAAATTTTTTTTAAATTGGAACCATAAATGAAAATTTCTTGCAACAAGGAGAATTTTTGGATACATGTATCAATATTATCAGTTTCATTTTGAAATATGTAAACATTCCTCCTCCTCACACTTTCTTGGCTCACAAAATTTTTCATTTATCAGAAATAATGATTATTAAATTAGTTATTTTGAGTAAACTTGGACTCTATGTAGACCTTAATGCAGCGGTCAGGGAACTGGGGTAAATTACCCCAAATGGGGTAAAAATGAAATTTTTGGGAGTAAAAATGAAACTTTTGTGAGTAAAAAGTATATATTTTTAATTTTCTATGGGGTAATATCAACTTACACAAAAATATTATGGGGTAATGATTAAAAATGTTCCCCCGACCTCTGCCTTAATGTGATGGGCAGCTCTGAATATTATTAGCTTTTTTTTCTTGTTTAAAAAAAATAATGAGTTAATCTTCTTACAAATTCTGTAAAAAAATAAAATAAAGGAAGAATTGTTGTCTCCCTTTATTTGTACATTTTCATTGGTTGCAAAAACAATCCTAATAGAAAATGATTATATTTCAAACAGTTTGTTCAATAACCAGGGTACCAGAAAAAAAGCAAAAAAAAAAAGCTCATCAAGAGATAAAGATTAACCCTTACAATAGGAACCAGTTTATGCACACAATGCAAGTAGCTTAATCAATGGGGGTATCATGTACAGCATTGGAGTTCATACATTGTATTTTTTAAGATCTACAAATGTATATGATGTATAACTGACAGCCAGACATTCAATAATTTAAGTAAAGAAAAATTAGTTCATCTTGCAATAAAATCTCTTTGTAGATTGTTTCAGATTTTACATTATCTGGCCTGACATTATGGTCTGACTAATTTGCCTTCAAAACATGTACCTTCCTAACAGAGATAGTTATGCTTAAGGCTGGACTTAGTATATTTGATGGACAGTTAAATGGCCTTGTTTATTCGAAGTGGTTATAATGTATTAAATGAAAGCCCACGAGGTGAATACAACAGACACTGCAGAATATCAAAAAATAAAAAAAAAACAAGACTGACTGGTCATTCAGTCAACTTGCCCAATGGCAAGGTGCCCACCCCCTCCTAAAGAAGTAACATTTGTAGCTTCTATGCACACAGCAAAAGTAATGCTACGATTGTTTGAGAATCCCTCATATCAGTTAACAAAATCAAAATACAGAATAATAGAGTGGGCCCTTTGTGGCATGCATGCATCTAATATTTTCAGACCCAGTCCTCCACTGCAGAATGACAAAGTAAAATGGCTTACCCCACAGTCCTCCACTGCAGAATGACAGAGTAAAATGGCTTACCCCACAGTCCTCACCATGGTTCCCAGCCAAAACATATCTTTTCTCACAAAATATAAGGCTCACAAATACAGTCCGCTGGTTTTGTTATTAAATAAGAGTAATAAAGTAATGCTCTTTGAAAATAAGTATATTTCACCCGCAGAAAGTTGAGCCACATTGTGGTCTCACATTCTGAAGCTCTAGGGCCCAGCCTCTGTTATTTTAGTCTCATTAATTTTTATAAACTGGTTTATCCCCATCCTACACTTGCAGATTCCTTTGACCAAAAATGTCGGCCTGCCGCTATCATCCTTGGAGAATCGCTGGTCATCACACAACAGAGTCTGGACATTCAGCAACACGTTAGTGATGAACTCTCTGGTCTTTTTGTTTCTGTAGGTCACGATGACCTACAAGAGACGAAAAAATATTAAAGTGAGATAAACGGGAAAACGGGTTCTGTTGTTTTAATGGAACTTGTTTGCGGGGATGATATGCGTTTTGCTGTATCAATCAATGTAAATCCAAACAAATGTGCTGTTTTATTATTATTGACTAGATCAAAGGCCCGGTACCCGGGCCGGCGAGTATTATTTTAAGCCAAGCAAGAGTTAACTCCCCTTGAGTGAGACTAAAATTTTGTAGTTCCCCAGTCTCTTTTTAGCCGCGGAAGTTATTCACACAGCTCGCTCTCCCACTCGCCAGGCTAGCCGATTATGTATTAGATGTTATTTTTCCGATATCTTTTTTCTATATAAAACATACATTATGAGAAGACTGTTACGTGAGTTGGATGTATCAAATAGGCAAACTGATATTTAAACAGGTATCAAGATACTAATACTTAGATAAGCAGGCAGAAAGAGAGGAATAGGGTAGAATCGGGAGTCTGGAGGATCTATTGATGATTGATTCATTGATTCGACTCACCGTTCCTTCGAAAGTCGTCAGCATTTCAAATTCACCGTCATAGTTGTCCTCATATATAAACAGTTCCGCGGTTGTCTGTGTTCCTGGGGGAACCGCAATCTCACTGTCCACTCCCCAGTTCAAAGTTTGTTCAGCTTTACGCACCAGACCTGCACTCAAATTGTTGAAGTAAAATATTTTGTGAATGATTATTATTATTTAAGAATCTAACATACAGTTCAAGTTTTCATTCCAAGTTTTACAATTATTACAATTATAACCAATGGGCGCCTTCGAAACGACTTTTAAAACGAGCATCTGCAAGATAATTAGGTATAGTTGTGTTTACTTCATTGAATCTGTTTACATTGGTTTAAGTTGTTGGTATCTTTGTTCGTTTTATACATAACAATATAGAAGACATCTACATGACATTCAAAGATCTGGTCAAGCATAATGAAGAGCAGACAGACGCGGCCGAAAATTCTGGAGCCCCTGATAATCTATGACATCGAAGGGGTGGGGGCTCTAGTCACCTTACCCCCCCCTCCAATCTCCGATTTTCCAAATTGTCTACTTAAATAATGAAACACCCCACACCTCATGCTTTGTCTCTCCCCCCCCCACCCCCGGGGACAAGTGTTGGAGTTGCCTTCTCCTCTTGCTGCACCTGATGCCAGGAGCGCCGAGAGCCAACAAGGGCCCCAAGGCAGGACATCATTGCGGGCCCCTTAATAAACAATGAGTCGTGAAAAAATTGACATGGTCGGGGCGGCCGGGCCCCCTTACAGATGCGGGCCCCCTGGAAATGACCCCCTGCCCCCCCCTCTCGGCGTGTCTGCCTGGGGCAAGCAAACACATGTATTGTTATATGTGTTAAATTTAGTTTAGACAAAATAGCAGTATGTGACAAACATAGACAGATATACCCACAACCCGGAAAGGAGTAAAAATAAACAAAAACAAAACACACACACACACACACACACTCACCTTTCTGCTCGCTCAGCTCCGCCTTGAACCCCATCTCCAGGTCAATCGGCTTACTCACAGGTGAGAGACCTAGTTTCACCTCGCTACCGAAGGTGTAGGTCTTAGTCAGGCTCATCTCGCAGCTGGACGTTGTTGACCTCTCCGTCTTGAGGTCATAGGTCTTGATAGAGGGCGTGTCGTTGACATAGGTGGTGGAGAACAAAACACGAGATGTGGGCTTCGGGGGTTCCCCGTGATTCACATACTTGACTTCACCTGGTTTGTGGGTGGAAGGGGGGGGGGAGAGAAATAACGCGCAGTGATAAAATTTGGCTTAGTACATAAGGGTATCTGTTGAATTAAACAAGCTTTTAACTGTTTATTACAGGATTGGGGGGGGGGGGGGAAGGAGTGACCGCAAGCATGAGGTCAATGAGAGTTAGCCACGATGAAAGTAGTAGCATTGTTGATTTAAATAATAACGTGTTGAACAATCAACTATCTAGATTCAATTTTAGATCAGCAATGGTTTATCGTTGTTTTTATTTCAAACGGGTAAAATTAGTTTCTAAGATATAGGTAAAACCAGCCCCAGAGAGGACTCTTAGAATTAGTTATCTCCCTGTGCGAAAATTTAATAAAGTGCGCTCTAGCTGGTGGCAGGTAATTGCTCTTTGTTTTTCCCCTGGATGTCCCCCATCGTTTATAATAGAGATTACTAAACTACGCATTCAGGCTCGCGATGTCATTTCATTAGGCACTTTCAAGCTGAAATAGAGTTAATTACTTTAAAAATTACGTCATTGAAATTTGGGGGAGACCACTGGGGACATGAATACTACAAGACTGGTTCATAGGACTGTGCAAATACAAATGTGGCAATGATAATACAGACATATACGTGTGCTTGTATAGGATATTGACCTCTCTAAAGATGTACACCCATAACCAATAAATAGATTGTAGATGTGTAGTTAAATAATTTGGGCAGTAAATTTGTACAGAAAATGGAATACGCAGTCGGTTTCTAAAAAAAAATAATTATTCAGTCGAACTTAATTGTATTGGGTATTAAAAAAAGTAAAAGTCGCTGTTACCGTTTGACCTTTATTTTGTTGTCTGCCATAACGGTTCGTTTAGTCTATTGTGTACAAGAGTGTGAGTAGCTGGTGTAATTTGACAATATTTAATGTGTCCACTGGTCACTTTCTGACGTTCAAAAACTTCAAGGAAAAAAATGTGTGTTCGTTTCAATCATTGACAATTTAACATCAGTAACACAGTCGCGCTATCACACTAGTTTCAGCCAGTGCCCGCTGAATGCATATATAATTTATATTTGGGGGCCCGGGGGGCTTGGCCTCTTTGGGGGCCCCTGCATTTTGACATTCGACACCATGACATGAAATAATGTAGGCCTACTTAATATTTAATGTGAAAAAAATATTTTGGGGGCACCCCTCAAGCTTGGGCCCAGGGGGTCTTTCGAATTTGGAACCACCCCTCCCCCCTCCCCACCCTAGGTAGGCCTCTGTTTAGCAATAGGCGTGATAATCAGTGGTTTACTAATGGCAGCTACCGCTAGCCCCAACTAACATACCCCACCCCCTCTAGACAATTTACGTGCCGCCCCTGGATTATGGTGAAAACGACTTGCAGACTAAATTGCAGACATACAATTCTGTTGCAATTAGCATACATCCTGCAGTGACACTTTTCCCAAAAGTTTCCGCACTTCAAATCAGTTCATTATCTCCCCTTCCCCCCTCCTTTAACAATTCAACGGTCAGTGTGCACTGGCAAGTATGCAGTGTCACTTGAACGACTCGGTGAGCGGTGACACGCCCCTCTTCACCAATTGGTCGGTTACTTTAAACAAGTCAGCTAAAAAACACACTACAACAACCCACATCATGACAGTTGCCATGACTACCCACATCATAACAGTTGCCATGACTAGCATAAGATTTTATTTTTCTAACCAAATACGCCTGGCATATTTCACCACATACATATCGCTGCCATTACTAACAAAAAGTTGTCACCAATTTTTACTTACCATAGTGAAACTTGACCTCGTGCCAGTGTATGACGGGATTCTTCAAGTCTGCTAACTTCTTCCGTTTACTGTCAAGTGCGGTCACGGCCTTTTCTTTCACGATCTTCTCAAGGTCAACCAGCTGTAACCCAATTTTCTGGTCCTCCTCTTTGGGATCTAGGGATTTCCATCCAGGACACAGTCCACAACACACAAACGGCATCTTCAAAGTTTGCCAGAAACTATTTTTTTTGAATGTAGGTCATTGTTTAATTGTTAGATTAGCATCATAGCTGTATTCAAATATAATAATAAGTTAATAATAACTCACTGGTAAGGTTGGGCGCACGCAATTACATAGAAAGACCACTTGTTGAACCTAATTAATTAAGGATTAATTCTTTTTTTAAAGTGTAGCATTTTAAAAATTGAAAAAAATAAAATTATAATATTTTGACAAGTTATTTAATGTTCTCTTTAGTTTTCCCCGATGTGTATTTATTTTTATATTCTTGTATTGGAGGTATTTGTTTAGGGGCTGTCCATTAATTACGTCAACAAAATAGGGGGGGGAGGGGGGTCAGACAATTTTTGATAATTGTTGACAATGGGGAGGGGGGGAGGTAAAGAAAAGTTGACGTCAACAATGTTACTTTTTTTTTTAATTTAATATAATTACTTAATAAATAGGAAATTTAAGCAGCGTTTGTAGTCGTGTGATACACACTCGACTAACATTCAGTATTTCAATTAAACTAACTATATTCCTACTAATTTTGCAACATAAACATTTTGGAAGCCACCTTTTTTAGGGGGGGGGTAATCAAATGTTGACGTAATTTTATAGGGGGGGGGGGTCTCTGGAAGTTTGACAAGTTGTTGACAAGGGGGAGAGGGGGAGGTAAAAATCGCCAAAAATTTGTTGACATAAATAATAGACAGCCCCTTAAAACATTTTTAGAATACTGACTATGAAATGTTTTAATTGAATTTGTTTTTTTTTAGCTCCAAGTAATTTGACAGACTATGTCAAAGCATCGAATAAAATATAAGAAATAACATCGACTGTTATAAAATGTTGATTGTCTACCTTTCTTAATAAAAATAGATTATTTTATCACTTTGAAAGCTAAAGTTCTTAATGAATTATCAAGTACATAAAATGAACAATTATTTTAAAGCACTAATAGTAGTTTTTAATTTTTATTTTATTTTCAAACTTTCATTTCACCACACCGGTATCACGGAAGTGCAGGCTCATGTAAGGCCCATGACGAGTAGTGGTAGTAAAAGCCCCAAAAATGTCACCAGATTGAATTTTAACCTCAACTTTGGACGGTTTCCTTTTGACTTAGGAGGAATTCTGGCTGCTGTTAAAGTCTATGTCATTAGCCTAGTAAAACTTTCAAAACAATATAATTAAGTTGAATATTTTTATATTCCATATACAAACACAGCTAATAAACTTTTCTTTGAATATTACAAATTTTTAGCTGGATAAATTTTATTTATTTTTTTAATCATTTTTGTTTCAAAGTCATTATCTCCCAAAAGACGAATGTTCCTAGACTGGCACGTCTATAGTTACACACTTAACTTGTTATGTCTTTAGTAGTATCATTTGCCATATACAGACGAATGTTGTCAATAATCTAATCAAAATCTCAGTCAATTTTCTCCAAGATATCCAAGAAAATGTAATACTTTTTTTCACCAAACATCAAAAGTTTCCATATCATTCAATTCCTCAACCATAAAACGAAAAATGAATATAAACACCCCCTTCTAAATATGGCGGCTATTTAATCTACCTTTCGCTATGAATCTGAGAAATAAATACATTTCTACAACATAACGAACCGTTTTTTAGAGTTTATGTTTTTTGTCTACTAAAAAGCAAGTAACTGGAGGAGTATGTTTATGTAGCAATAAATATTTGAAATAAAGATACGTATTTTTACTTACTAAAATAATAAAAACAATCAATGGAAATGGAGTTATTGACCCTCGTAACAAGTAATTCTAGGAAATTGTTTTATTTATATTGTAAAAAAAATTAGTTCTATTGCACATATACAGCTGTTTACGGTGAATTGTTTTAGAAAATTATGACCAGTGTGCATTTAATAGTTCTAAGTAGAATTTTCAAATAGGAACAGCAAATCTGAATTCATCCAGTGCTAATGGTGGAGTCAAGGAAGTATGCTCAGCGCAGTGTTTCATGCGCCTGCCTGTGTTCTCGCGATCAGATAAATTATGATAATTATATGATTATTTCAAAAAGTCCTGAGATTAACGGAAATAAATCCAACAAACCTTTTTTTTCAGTTCAGTTTGATTTATTTTAAACACGAATATATACTAGTATTGTTGACATAACAGTAAATCTTTTATTGTTTTAATGCTTTTAACATTCAAGATAATTTCTGCTTTACTGCTATGGTGAGTAACGTCATAGAACAAAGACAGGCCGAACGTGAAGACGATGGTATTAGTTAAAAAAAAACTTACAATGAATGATTCATTTTTCTTTTTTATAATTATGCGCTGATTGTAAATTTTCAGAAATAATATAATATACAGCAGTAAATGCATTATTGCTACTTACCCCTTAACATTAAGAAATGATAAGTAAATTAATATTATAGTTCCTTCATGTTCATGGGTAAAAAGAGGTAGTTTCCTATCAATGAGACATGGCTCACCATTGATGCCGAACAGGTTTACACATCCTTCTGCCAGAGTCTGCAGGCGATTGGTCGAAATTTCCGTGACGTCGATTTTTTTTTCTCTTTTTTTTTATAACAATAGATCATCATTAGCTTTCAAGGAAAAATTAAATAATGAGAAATATATTTTTAATATGTTTCTTAAGGAAAAGAATAAATCTGAAGAAATTGGTGAATTTCTTTGTTTTAAACTAAATTCATTATATATATATTATATTTACTTATTTACATCTTTGTGAATTAGAAAAACAAATAAATATAAGAATAGAAACTCTATCTTAATGATATTACTCTAGATTAATTTGAAATGTCATCATCGTGAAACTGAGAAAACGATGTAATCATGTATTGATTCAACGCAGAATCTTTTTTACCATGCACTTCCTTCTATTTTAAATATTTCAAACATCATATCAAATATATTTTTTCAAGATGTAAAAATATAAAAAACAACGAAAGTATTGGTGGTATAAAATGGTCAAAAGACCAGTGGCGTCACTATGGTTGGTGTCACCCGGTGCGGAAAATTCAGAATTCAGGGTGTCACCCCCCCCACCCCTTTCCAACCGCAATTTCATGAAACCACGTGACTGCATACACTTTATTTTAGTTTGTTTGCAAATAACTCCACATTCATCCGAGCAGTTTTGAACATTATTCATTTACCTAAGCTCCAGACGCTCTGCATGGTGGCACCCTGTGTTACTGCTCATGTCTTTAGCTATGATCTATTATAAAACCCGACTAGACCAAGTTCTTTCTGCTATGATATTTAGAATTGTTAATTTTGGTGTCACCCCTTTGTTGGTGTCACCCAATACGGCCCGCATTCCCCCCCCCCCCTCCATATCCCTTAGTGACGCTACTGCTAGAGACATTGAACATTTTTGCTTATTCATATTCTTTTAATTTTCAGCTCGAATAGTTTTAGAAGGGAGAGAATAGTTCTGAAAAGTAGAGTTGCTTCCCTCGACATTCTATGATCCCGGAGATCGTTTTGTTATCTTTAAGCCTACAGCATACAGCATATATTGTAATTGTATAGATATTAAACTTAAAGATTATAGTGCATTTTATAGTGTTCTTTTATCACTATATTGCATTTGTCATAAGTGAAACTCTTCTTCATGCAACACTTGTCACCCATAAAAGATATTGTCTATTGACTATTTTAACGCATGGTAACTACTTTAAGAAGGTGGATGTGGGTGGCGGGGCTTGGGGGTGGGGGAGACTCAAATTTTAAGAGCCCCCAGGCAGCCGCTTAGTTAGCCGATCCATAAGAACAGCTATGACACCCACTCGGAGACTAACAAACACACACATAGGTGTACAAAGGGGTGTGGCTGATCTAGCTCACGACTTGACCGCCTCAGGACTACGAGCCAATAACCACTGGGACCAAAACATTGTCCTACTACACTTTCTAGCCCTCTCACCCATTATACCAATTTATTTTACTATGCATTGTTACATATATTCGGAACCATATGTATCATACATGTCTTACAGATATTCGGAACCCTGTATACCATACATGTCTTACAGATATTCGGAACCCTGTATATCATACATTTCTTACAGATATTCGGAACCCTGTATATCATACATGTATTACAGATATTTGAAACCCTATATATCATACATGTCTTACAGATATTCGGAACCCTGTATATCATACATGTCTTACAGATATTCGAAACCCTGTATATCATACATGTATTACAGATATTCGGAACCATGTATATCATACGTGCAGTAACGTGTATGTATTGCTTTAGAAGTGTCGGCGCTTCGGTAAGCTAATGTTGACACCTGCGGCTAATTTGACAATGAAGCAGAGCCGTGGCTGGCTATTGAGGCACACTATAACAAGTTTCATTTTTTGTCACCCCCCTCCAAATCTGATAAGTGCAAGTACACCTCACTTGTTCTTTATAAGCGTCATCTCCCTAGTTTGGTACTGTCAGGGTTCGATGTACCTTGTGGGGCCACATCAGCGTCGACCTTAGGTCGATTTGACCGATTGCTCCAAACTGGGCCCCCGCGCCTGGCAGGGGCCCTGCAATTTACATTTAAATTAATACTAATAGTTATTATTGTAAAAAAAATTGAAGAGGGGCCTCGAAAGCATCCTTTAAATTGGGCCCCGCAATTCATAAGGCCGGTCCTGGGTCACATGATCAGCAGTACCTTTCAAGGCTATCACGAGGGTGGTGCGACCCGAACAACTGTACTTTGATGATTTGTTACTGCCGTATAAGTCAAATATTCTGCCATCTTCTAAATACTTAAGTGTGACACTAAACATCGCCACTGCGGTACATGGAAAAGACTTTTAGAGATATGTTGGGGCCCGGTCGAGTGTATCTATTTGGGGCCCCTATATCACCATATGTTAATATCCATTGGCGATACAAGTGGTGTAATAGAACGATGTGTTGATGGAAGGGATGGGGGGAGGGGGTGGTGGTTCAAGGCAGTCGCCAAGTTATATAATCCAAAAGGAACGATTTTAAGTGTAAGTAACCATTAAAGTAAATCTGTTCTCTTCCATTTGATACAATTATTTATGGACAACTGAACCAGCAGTGGCGTAGACCGAGACATCATTAGTGTTTGCTTATTCAAAATAATGGACCGTGCATGTGTCACTGTAATGATTTGAGGGCCATGAACAAAAGTGCAAGTTGGTGGTTAAGTAGTTTTACTATGCATAAGAACAGGGGCGGACTTATGCCAGTTGAGGCCCCGGGCGCAGAAGAAAATAATGGGCCCTTATGAAAAAGAGAGACATATCAATGGGTTAAAAATTGGGCTCTGTGGGCGGCCCCTAAATATGTGGGGGCTCTGTGAGCGCACCCACTGTGCCCGTCCTTAAAGCCGCCTCTGAATACGAACGGCCTTGCAATCTTTAGCATTTTGGTAGCTTTCTTAGCTTTATGATCATCTAGCACAGAGGTCACCCAACTTTAGTTATAGTTCTATGTCCCTTACGTTTGTTCAAGCAAATTTAAGAAATGTTAACGAGCTTTAGAAACTAAAGCCGACACACGGGCTATGGGCGTCAATTTGGGGGGGGGGGGGGCAAGTCAGGCGGATAAGCTTGTCCCCGAATTCCATTGTTCCCCTGCTCCCCCTTCCCTGCAAATGACGCCCCTGAAACGGGCTGTAGTTTGGTCCTATAATTTACTTTTTCTTTTGCAGTAGAGTTGACATATCAAATAGCTGATATGAGTTGTCCCATTTTTAGCTAAAAATCCTTTTCTTTCTTTTTTTCCAATTCACTTGCTCTCTCTCTCTTTATTTGTGAATCTGTCTTACCCGGCGTGATCTTCTTACACTGAAAGGCGATTAAAAAATTTTAATTTCTCAATACATGTGCGAAAATTGACGCTGCCAAACTAGTATATTTGTTAATAATATGAACGTTTTAAATCTTAATTGTACCTCTTTCGCCTTATATAATGGACGAATAAGCACTGGAGGAGTACATAATATATATTTCATCGTTTTTCTTCATAAACTAAATAACGAACAACATTTAATATGTGTATCCGATTAATTGTATTTAAATTGTAATCAAAATAGTATATCTTATTAATGCCCACATGACTACACACAGCCTACATTCTACCATACAGTATAGATTTTTTAAGTAAACAAGTGCTATTATATTCTTGACCCCTATGCAGTTATTATTTGCAGCTATTTTTACGTGATAACTTACATTACATTAAAAACTCATATAACTTAAATATTGGTAGTAGTTAATAGTTGTCAATGTTTCTTTTCTTAAAAAAAAAATTCGTTTTTTTCTTGTCTTCTGTTGTTGCATTGGCCTGGCCAACATAGTTTCGATAGATTGTTATGAATAAATCAATATTTTTTAAGAAAATGTTTTATTTATAACTTTTTGTGGACATAATATCATAAATCTCATAACAATTCGTTCTTGGTGTTGTTGTTTTTTTTTTGTTTATTATCTGAAACCTTTCGATTTCCCTTCGTAACAAAAGATCACCAACACTTGAGATTTGAGTCTAGATGTGTAGTCGTCAAAGTGCTTCCTCATCATTAATGTATAGCGGCCTGCAAAGTATCTTCGTTGATTTGAGATAGCTTGGAAGTCTTTACTGTAACATTCAAACAATCTAATTTTACCGTATGGCGACAGCAATAGAAGAACCGGGTTATAGTAAGACTTTTTTTTTTAATTAAAAAATATTATTAGGCTGGGCCTGGACATAAAAATGATATAATTAAGTTGGACATAAAAATTATAGTTACAATTAAGTATTACCTATATTAATTAATATTATTTAATTTATGATCCAGTGTTGGTATGTTTTATTGAACTTATTGATAAGTTTAATAAACGTAACTTCAAATTTGTATCATTAGTATGATCAGTGGCGTAGTGAGGGGGGCATCATGCCCCAGGCGCTACTCACAAAGGGGCACCAAATGGTATATTTATTTATATAATATTATATGATTTTCGAATGGGGGGGGGCTAAAAAGGCATTGTGCCCAGGGTGCGAGTTAAGCTCCGCCACTGAGTATGGTCTATGTATGTTGATCAAGTTATTGATTTTAATTGCAATTTTTCATATGATTCATACTAGTAATTGATGAAACCAGCAAGGAAGGATTTGTTCGTTTGAAGATCAAGATAAATGGCTTGAAAGTTAAACAAGGTGGTGTCAGCATCTTTAATAGATTAAAAGGAAGACACCCTCATCCTGAAGGAAAAAATGCTGTTATTGAAAGACCCGAATTTCATAACAGGTACTTTTTTTTATTCTTCCATGAACTTTATTATTTATTAAGTTAGAAACATTCATTTTTTTTTGCAAATTGACTTAATTTTATTAAATGTAATCAGTCATATCATAATTGGCCTGATATTTATAGGGCTATATACTCGCAGACTTATAGTTGGACAGTCTAATTTATCTGGTTGCAATGCCAGTATAATTAATGAGAATTTTAATAATTTCAAAATGAAAAGATTTGACCAGCAAAGTTTGTTGTCAATGTTTCAGTGAAATAATCTTATCACCTGTTAAACAGAATAAACTGAGTGATTTTATTGTTTTGATGACATTATTTCACATTATTTCACATTTCTAAAATGGCATTATTTACATTGAATAAAGAATATAAATACCTTTATGCAGGGCCGGCCTTCTGAATTGCGGGGCCCAATTAAATGGATGCTTGCGAGGCACCTCGTCTAATTTTTGTACAATAAGAACTATTACTATTAATGTGAAATGTAAATTGGGGGGCCCCTACCAGGCGCAGGGCCCAATTAGGAGCAATCAGTCAAATTGGCCTATATGTTTTGTTTTTTTTTGGGAAAAATATATTTAACATAACAGGCCTTTATATTGTACATCTTGTCATTGAATAGATTTATATTTTGATGGTTATTAAAAAAATATTTGTTCTTGTTTTTTTCCTTAGAGGGTTTATGCTGGATGTAAAAGGAGGTTTGGATACAGACATGAAAGGTGCACACTACATTCTGCAGATAAAGCAGCTACCTTATGATATTGAACCAGACGAATCCTATTTGAAAGTTAGTTTAAATTCATTAGTTAGGAAACTATGTACATTTCTCTTTCATCCTTAGATTTGAGTGTTGTTTCGTTTTTTGGAATGTTTTATAAGATATGTTCTAACATGCTTTATTTCCAACAGTAATTGAAATAGATACAATTTTACTTTTTTGAATAAGTTGAAGCAATAATTTACTAATTATGATTTTAATGAAGTTTAGAGCTGCCCTGCTTTAGAAAAACTGCTACATTGTCTTATTAATTTTTATTCCCCTGAATCAAACATAATACATTAAGTAGAAATTGGATAAGGGTCTTGTTAGGTTAAATTCCATGAGACATTTGAAAATATTTTTCATTTTAAATTGGGGTGTCTAGTTGGTACAACAATATACATCTAGTAAGTTGTTCGTTGCAAACTATTCGTGAAAAATTTTGTCTAAATTCAGTTATATGATCTTATTACACTCTGTATTACATGTATACAAAATTTTTATATTTTATTTCAGGGAGAAGATAATTGGCTTTTTCTATTTCTTAAAAAGAAGGAAACATACCAGTCATGGGAGAAATATATAAGAGATGGCAACCTTGAAACATCATCTGATTAAACTGATTTCTTCAGCAGATATCAACTAAATGTACTATTATCATAACTCTAACTGTTAGATACACTGAATTGAAATCATGAAAAATTGTCATGGCTAATGACCTGCCGTCAAAATAACGTAAGAACTTTGAAAGTTGACATTACAAATAGTTGTAGTTGATATTTTTCTTTTTTTCAGAATGAATAGATTATTTACTTATTTTCAGCTATTATTGTTTAGTAGGCCGAAATATTTTGTTAAATTATAGATACCAAATCAGAGAACATTTTTTTGTTGAAAAACTGAAAATTTTGAAAAAAAGTTATGGATAAAAGTGATTTTAGCAATTTTTTTATGATTTAACTGTTATTTTATACTCAAGGTAAATCTAACATAATCACTGTTGACATTTAGGTCTATAATTGAAATTTTTTTTGACAAGCTCATTCATTCTAAATAGTTGGCGGACCCATTTCAGAACAAATGAATCATTATAGTTTAAAATGTTTAGATTCAATGTTAAAGTTTTATTTTTTCTTAATAGTTAAAGTCTTTTTTTTTTAACTGTTATTTTTTTCATGTTCATTTAATCTTTAAGCTAGGAATAATATGCTCTTTACTATTTGTGAAGGTTGTTAGGTGTCTTGATGTTATGGGGGTCTGACTGCAGTTGCAGTCAGACTGAACCTGGAGACATTACTGTGGTAGCGTGTCACTTAATTTTCCACACACAAACACTAATCCAATCAATGCACAATTCAATGTTGCTGATTCATTATTTTATTATCGAACGTAGACATTAACAATATTATAAAACTTTATACGAAGGTATATGACATAGGCACATCTTAGAAGTATCTAATAAACTATCACTTGCTAGTCTAAATCAAATTAATAACTTCTTCAAAGTTGAATAAAATATCTGTCCTACACGTATAGGATCTAAAATGTAACTAGAGTTAATAAAGTGTCTAATATCTTCATAATCTAAACAGCAACTAACTCAATCCACCAAGCTTGTCTCTAAGCAACTTAATATATGAAGTCAACTAGAAAAAACCACGTCACATAGTAATATAAAAATTAACACTCTCTTGAGCTACTAGAAAAGTGTAATCAACACACATGCACAAACCAAAATTAATTAATGAATACTTAAATCAACTTTAACTCCTTGACACTATTCAAATACAGTTTCATTTTCATTAAATCCAAAATTATTCATCTTACTGTTATTTGTAAA
>JAGDYQ010000197.1:801987-931784 GCA_021962125.1 Bulinus truncatus | reverse complement strand
TCATTTTTAGGGCCCCGTTCTACACCTTATACGTAGCGGTACAAGATAAACGGCCCTAGGGGCCCCAAGAGTAGCTATCCCCCTAACATAAATTTGGTTTAAATAATTTTTGTCATACCCTTTTAAGTGATGGGCATAAATTTTCCGAAGGTACCGTCTTATCTTTCAGTTTTTTTTTAATAATCTTGTAGTTGGCAGCTGCCTTTTTTGGTAAACAATTCAGGTCATCTCTTAACATGGCTGGCAGTATTTTATATAGAATATAGAGGACCTTTTTTAAAATTTATTTAATGCATTTAAACAAATTTTTTTTTATTTTTTTCTTATTCTTTTAATAAATAACAATCAATACTATGATTTGGGAATGTTTAATAAGGTAAAGTATCAATAATATTATCAAAAAAATTTCTGCCGCTAAAATAAGAGATTACCAACCGTTAAATCATGTAAAAATTGCTAAAATCACTTTTATCCGTAACTTTTTTTTCCAAAATTTTGAGTTTTTCAACAACAAAATGTTCTCTGATTTGGTATCTATATTTTAACAAAATATATCGGCCTACTAAACAATTATAGCTGAAAATAAGTAAATAATTTATTCATTCTGAAAAAAAAGAAAATATCAACTACAACTATTTGTAATGTCAACTTTCAAAGCTCTTACGTTATTTTGACGGCAGGTCATTAGCCTTGACAATTTTTCATGATTTCAATTCAGTGTATCTAACAGTTAGAGTTATGATAATAGTACATTTAGTTGATATCTGCTGAAGAAATCAGTTTAATCAGATGATGTTTCAAGGTTGCCATCTCTTATATATTTCTCCCATGACTGGTATGTTTCCTTCTTTTTAAGAAATAGAAAAAGCCAATTATCTTCTCCCTGAAATAAAATATAAAAATTTTGTATATACATGTAATACAGAGTGTAATAAGATCATATAACTGAATTTGGACAAAAATTTTCACGAATAGTTGGCAACGAACAACTTACTAGTTGTATATTGTTGTACCAACTAGACACCCCAATTTATAATGAAAAATATTTTCAAATGAATATGATGTCTGTCTCATGGAATTTAACCTAACAAGACCCTTATCCAATTTCTACTTAATGTATTATGTTTGATTCAGGGGAATAAAAATTAATAAGACAATGTAGCAGTTATTCTAAAGCAGGGCAGCTCTAAACTTCATTAAAATCATAATTAGTAAATAATTGCTTCAACTTATTCAAAAAAGTAAAATTGTATCTATTTCAATAACTGTTGAAAATAAAGCATGTTAGAACATATCTTATAAAACATTCCAAAAAACGAAACAACACTCAAATCTGGGGATGAAAGAGAAATGTACATAGTTTCCTAACAAATGAATTTAAACTAACTTTCAAATAGGATTCGTCTGGTTCAATATCATAAGGTAGCTGCTTTATCTGCAGAATGTAGTGTGCACCTTTCATGTCTGTATCCAAACCTCCTTTTACATCCAGCATAAACCCTCTAAGGAAAAAAACAAGAACTAATATTTTTTTAATAACCATCAAAATATAAATCTATTCAATGACAAGATGTACAATATAAAGGCCTGTTATTGTAAGGACATAGACAGACATAGATAAATAGACAGACACATTGTTAGATAGTTATATAGATAGACAATTAATTATTGTATTAATGTAGATGTTAGAGGGAATTCCCTGTAGTACGGTGACGCACCTAACGAATGGGTTATTGAACGGGGGGGGGGGGGGTTTGTTTTAAGTTTGAAGAAGGTAGGGGAATTAGGAAGGAACGGAGGAGCTAGGAAGAAGTATTTATTGTATTAAAAGAATGGACAACTGGTATTTATCGTAGAGACATGATTTAATGGTTAATGTTCATTATTGAATAACTAGTTCTTACGATTATTCAATAAAGTGATTTTGGTTAATAACTGGAGGTGTTATGAACTTGTATAAGTTGTGCAATTAAAGAAAGTAATTAGAAAATAAATATATAAAAGAGACCACCGCATCCATACCCTGACAGTTATGTTAAATATATTTTTCCCAAAAAAAAAAAAACATATAGGTAGGGCTGGCCTTAGGCCAATTTGACTGATTGCTCCTAATTGGGCCCTGCGCCTGGTAGGGGCCCCCCAATTTACATTTCACATTATTAGTAATAGTTCTTATTGAACAAAAATTAGACAAGGTGCCTCGCAAGCATCCATTTAATTGGGCCCCGCAATTTGTAAGGCCGGCCCTGCATAAAGGTATTTATATTCTTTATTCAATGTAAATAATGGCATTTTAGAAATGTTAGTCATAACTTGAGAGTGGCAAGAGGGACACCTGAAATAATGTCATCAAAACAATAAAATCGCTCAGTTTATTCTGTTTAACAGGTGATAAGATTATTTCACTGAAACATTGACAACAAACTTTGCTGGTCAAATCTTTTCATTTTGAAATTATTAAAATTCTCATTAATTATACTGGCATTGCAACCAGATAAATTAGACTGTCCAACTATAAGTCTGCGAGTATATAGTCCTATAAATATCAGGCCAATTATGATATGATTGATTACAATTAATAAAATTAAGTCAATTTGCAAAAAAAATGAATGTTTCTAACTTAATAAATAATAAAGTTCATGGAAGAATAAAAAAAAGTACCTGTTATGAAATTCGGGTCTTTCAATAACAGCATTTTTTCCTTCAGGATGAGGGTGTCTTCCTTTAAATCTATTAAAGATGCTGACACCACCTTGTTTAACTTTCAAGCCATTTATCTTGATCTTCAAACGAACAAATCCTTCCTTGCTGGTTTCATCAATTACTAGTATGAATCATATGAAAAATTGCAATTAAAATCAATAACTTGATCATCATACATAGATCATACTCAGTGGCAGAGCTTAACTCGCGCCCTGGGCACAATACCTTTTTAGCCCCCCCCCCAGTCGAAAATCATATAATATTATATAAATAAATATACCATTTGGTGCCCCTTTGTGAGTAGCGCCTGGGGCATGATGCCCCCCTCACTACGCCACTGATCATACCAATGATACAAATTTGAAGTTATGTTTATTAAACTTATCAATAAGTTCAATAAAACATACCAACACTGGATCATAAATTAAATAATATTAATTAATATAGGTAATACTTAATTGTAACTATAATTTTTATGTCCAACTTAATTATATCATTTTTATGTCCAGGCCCAGCCTAATATTATTTTTTAATTAAAAAAAAAAGTCTTACTATAACCCGGTTCTTCTATTGCTGTCGCCATATGGTAAAATTAGATTGTTTGAATGTTACAGTAAAGACCTCCAAGCTATCTCAAATCAACGAAGATACTTTGCAGGCTGCTATTCATTAATGATGAGGAAGCACTTTGACGACTACACATCTAGACTCAAATCTTAAGTGTTGGTGATCTTTTGTTACGAAGGGAAATCGAAAGGTTTCAGATAATAAACAAAAAAAAAAAACAACACCAAGAACGAATTGTTATGAGATTTATGATATTATGTCCACAAAAAGTTATAAATAAAACATTTTCTTAAAAAATATTGATTTATTCATAACAATCTATCGAAACTATGTTGGCCAGGCCAATGCAACAACAACAGAAAACAAGAAAAAAACGAATTTTTTTTTTTTAGAAAAGAAACATTGACAACTATTAACTACTACCAATATTTAAGTTATATGAGTTTTTGGTGTAATGTAAGTTATCACGTAAAAATAGCTTCAAATAATAACTGCATAGGGGTCAAGAATATAATAACACTTGTTTACTTTAAAAATCTATACTGTATGGTAGAATGTAGGCTGTGTGTAGTCATGTGGGCATTAATAAGATATACTATTTTGATTACAATTAATCGGATACACATATTAAATGTTGTTCGTTATTTAGTTTATGAAGAAAAAAGGTGAAAAATATATATTATGTACTCCTCCAGTGCTTATTCGTCCATTATATAAGGCGAAAGAGGTACAATTAATATTTAAAACGTTCATATTATTAACAAATATACTAGTTTGGCAGCGTCAAATTTCGCACATGTATTGAGAAATTTAAATTTTTTAATCGCCTTTCAGTGTAAGAAGATCACGCCGGGTAAGTACGAGACAGATTCACAAATAAAGAGAGAGCAAGTGAATCGGAAAAAAAAAAAAGAAAGAAAAGGATTTTTAGCTAAAAATGGGACAACTCATATCAGCTATTTGAAATGTCAACTCTATGTAAAAGAAAAAGTAAATAAATTTTAGGTTGTAGCCCTGTTGCTTCACCAAACTACAGCCCGTTTCAGGGGCGTCATTTGCAGGGGAGGGGGAGCAGGGGAACAATAGAATTCGGGGACAAGCTTATCCACCTAACTTGCCCCCCCCCCTCCCCCGAAATGACGCCCATAGCCCGAGTGTCGGCTTTAGTTTCTCAAGCTCGTTAACATTTCTTAAATTTGCTTGAACAAACGTAAGGGACATAGAACTATAACTAAAGTTGGGTGATCTCTGTGATAGATGATCATAAAGCTAAGAAAGCTACCAAAATGCTAAAGATTGCAAGGCCGTTCGTATTCAGAGGCGGATTTAAGGACGGGCACAGTGGGTGCGCTCACAGAGCCCCCACATATTTTGGGGCCCCCACAGACCCCAATTATAAACCCATTGATATGTCTCTCTTTTTCTAAAGGCCCCATTATTTTCTTCTGCGCCCGGGGCCTCAACTGGCATAAGTCCGCCTCTGTTCTTATGCATAGTAAAACTACTTAAACACCAACTTGCACTTTTGTTCATGGCCCTCAAATCATTACAGTGACACACCGCACGGTCCATTATTTTGAATAAGCAAACATTAATGATGTCTAGGTCTACGCCACTGCTGGTTCAGTTGTCCATAAATAATTGTATCAATGGAAGAGAACATATTTACTTTAATGGTTACTTACACTTAAAATCGTTCCTTTTGGATTATATAACTTGGCGACTGCCTTGAACCACCACCCCCTCCCCCCATCCCTTCCATCAACACATCGTTCTATTACACCACTTGTATCGCCAATAGATATAACATATGATGATATAGGGGCCCCAAATAGATACACTCGACCGGGCCCCAACATATCTCTAAAAGTCTTTTCCATGTACCGCAGCGGTGATGTTTACTGCCACACTTAAATATTTAGAAGATGGCAGAATATTTGACTTATACGGCAGTAACAAATCATCAAAGTACAGTTGTTCGGGTCGCACCACCCTCGTGATAGCTTTGAAAGGTACTGCTGATCATGTGACCCAGGACCGGCCTTATGAATTGCGGGGCCCAATTTAAAGGATGCTTTCGATGCCCCTTTTCAATTTTTTTTTACAATAATAACTATTAGTATTAATTTAAATGTAAATTGCAGGGCCCCTGCCAGGCGCGGGGGCCCAGTTTGGAGCAATCGGTCAAATCAACCTAAGGTCGACCCTGATGTGGCCCCACAAGGTACCAAACTAGGGAGATGACGCTTAAAAAGAACAAGTGAGGTGTGCTTGGACTTATCAGATTTGGAGGAGGGTGACAAAACATGAAACTTGAATAGTGCGCCTCAATAGCCAGCCACGGCTCTGCTTCATTGTCAAATTAGCTGCAGGTGTCAACAATAGCTTACCGAAGCGCCGACACTTCTAAAGCAATACATACACGTTACTGCACGTATGATATACATGGTTCCGAATATCTGTAATACATGTACGATATACAGGGTTCCGAATATCGGTAAGACATGTATGATATATATGGTTCCGAATATATGTAATAATGCATAGTACAATAAATTGGTATTATGGGTGAGAGGGCTAGAAAGTATAGTATTACAATGTTTTGGTCCCAGTGGTTATTGGCCCGTAGTCCTGAGGCGGTCAAGTCGTGAGCCAGATCAGCCACACCCCTTTGTACACCTATGTGTGTGTGTGTTAGTCTCCGATTGGGTGTCATAGCTGTTCTTATGGATCGGCTAACTAAGCGGCTGCCTGGAGCTCTTAAAATATGAGTACCCCCCCCAAGCCCCGCCACCCACATCCACCTTCTTAAAGTAGTTACCATGCTTTAAAATAATCAATAGACAATATCTTTTAAGGGTGACAAGTGTTGCATGAAGTAGTTTCACTTAACATAAATGCAATATAGTGATAAAAGAACACAATAAAATGCAGTATAACCTTTAAGTTTAATATCTATACAATTACAATATATGCTGTATGCTGTAGGCTTAAAGATAACAAAACGATCTCCGGAATCATAGAATGTCGAGGGAAGCAACTCTACTTTTCAGAGCTATTATCTCCCTTCTAAAACTATTCGAGCTGAAAATTGAAAGAATACGAATAGGCAAAAATGTTCAATGTCTCTAGCAGTAGCGTCACTAGGGGGGGTGCGGGCCTTATGGGGTGACACCAACAAAGGGGTGACACCAAAATTAACAATTCTAAATATCATAGCAGAAAGAATTTGGTCTAGTCGGGTTTTATAACAGACCATAGCTTAAAACATGAGCAGAAACACAGGGTGCCACCATGCAGAGCGTCTGGAGTTTAGGTAAATGAATAATGTTCAAAACTGCTCGGATGAATGTGGAGCTATTCGCAAACAAACTAAAATAAAATGTATGCAGTCACGTGGTTTCATGAAATTGCGGTGGGAAAGGGGGGGGGGAGGTGACACCCTGAATTCTGAATTTTCCGCACCGGGTGACACCAACCATAGTGACGCCACTGGTCTGTAGACCATTTTATATTATACCACCAATACTTTCGTTTTTTTTTTAATATTTTTACATCTTGAAAAAATATATTTTATATGATGTTTTGAAATATTCAAAATAGAAGGAAGTACATGCTAAAAAAGATTCTGCCTTGAATTAATACATGATTACATCGTTTTCTCAGTTTCACGATGATGACATTTCAAATTAATCTAGAGTAATATCATTACGATAGAGTTTCTATTCTTATATTTATTTGTTTTTCTAATTCACAAAGAGGTAAATAAGTAAACAGATACATAATGAATTTAGTTTAAAACAAAGAAATTCACAAATTTCTTCAGATTTACTCTTTTATCCTCCCAAACAAACATATTAAAAATATATTTCTCATTTTTAAAATTTTTCCTTGAAAGCTAATGATGACCTATTGTTATAAAAAAAAAAAAAGAGGAAAAAAAATCGACGTCACGGAAATCTCAACCAATCGCCTGCAGACTCTGGCAGAAGGATGTGTAAACCTGTTCAGCATCAATGGTGAGCCATGTCTCATTGATAGGAAACTACATCTTTTTACCCATGAACATGAAGGAACTATAATATTTATTTACTTATAATTTCTTAATGTTAAGGGGTAAGTAGCAATAATGCATTTACTGCTGTGTATTATATTATTTCTGAAAATTTACAATCAGCGCATAATTATAAAAAAGAAAAATGAATCATTCATTGTAAGTTTTTTTTTTAAACTAATACCCTCGTCCTCACGTTCGGTCTGTCTTTGTTCTATGACGTTACTCACCATAGCAGTAAAGCAGAAATTATTTTGAACGCTAAAAGCATTAAAACAATTAAAGATTTATTGTTATGTCAACAATACTAGTATATATACGTGTTTAAAATAAATCAAACTGAACTGAAAAAAAAAGTTTGTGGGATATATTTCCATTAATCTCAGGACTTTTTGAAATAATCATATAATTATCATAATTTATCTGATCGTGAGAACACAGGCAGGCGCATGAAACACTGCGCTGAGCACACTTCCTCAACTCCACCATTAGCCCTGGATGAGTTCAGACTTGCTGTTCCTATTTGAAAATTCTGCTTAGAACTATTAAATGCATACTGGTCTTATTTTTCTAAAACTATTCATCGTAAACAGCTGTATAGGCTATGTGTAATAGAACTAATTTTTTACAATATAAATAAAACAATTTCCTAGAATTACTTGTTACGAGGTCAATAACTCCATTTCCATTGATTGTTTTTATTATTTTATTAAGTAAAAACACGTATTTTTATTTCAAATATGTATGCAACATAAACATACTCCACCAGTTGCTTGCTTTTTTTTGTAGACATAAAAAATTAACTCACAAAAAACGGTTCGTTATGTTGTAGAAATGTATTTATTTCTCAGATTCATAGCGAAAGGTAGATTAAATAGCCGCCATATTTAGAAGGGGGTGTTTATATTCATTTTTCGTTTTATGGTTGAGGAACTGAATGATATGAAAATCTTTGATGTTTGGTGAAAAAAGTGTTACATTTTCTTGGATATATTGGAGAAAATTGACTGAGAATTTGATTAGATAATTGACAACATTCGTCTGTAAATGGCAAATGATACTACTAAAGACATCACAAGATAAGTGTGTAAATAGAGACGTGCCAGTGTAGGAACATTCGTCTTTTGGGAGACAATGACTTTGATACGAAATGATTAAATAAATAAATAAAAAATATCCCGCTAAAAATTTGTAATCTACAAAGAAAAGTTTATTAGCTGTGTTTGTATATGGAATATAAAAATATTCAACTTAATTATATTGTTTTGAAAGTTTTACTAGGCTAATTACATAGACTTTAACAGCAGCCAGAATTCCTCCTAAGTAAAAAGGAAACCGTCCAAAGTTGAGGTTAAAAACCAATCTGGTGACATTTTTGGGGCTTTTACTACTACTTCTCGTCAGGGGCCTTACATGAGCCTGCACTTCCGTGATACCGGTGCGGTGAAAGGTGAAATGAAAGTTTAAAAATAAAATAAAATTAAAAACTACTAGTAGTGCTTTAAAATAATTGTTCATTTTATGTTCTTGATAATTCATTAAGAACTTTAGCTTTCAACGTGATCAAATAATCTATTTTTACTAAGAAAGGTAGACAATCAGCATTTTATTACAGTCAATGTTATTACATATATTTTATTCGATGCTTCGAAATAGTCTGTCAAATTACTTAGAGCTAAAAAAAACAAAAAAACAAATTCAATTAAAACATTTCATAGTCAGTATTCTAAAAATGTTTTAAAAAATACCTCCAATACAGGAATATAAAAAAATAAATACACATCAGGGAAAACTAAAAAGAACATTAAATAACTTGTCAATGCTTTTTTCTTTCTTTTTTACTGTGCATTTACATATTGATTTTAAATTGTTACAACTTCTTTTCATGCAAAATAACATACATTTATTTTTTTTTCAAATTTCAATTCTGATCTCTGATGAATTCTTTTTAAAATGCTACACTTTAAAAAAAAATTAATCCTTAATTAATTAGGTTCAACAAGTTGGTCTTTCTATGTAATTGCGTGCGCCCAACCTTACCAGTGAGTTATTATTAACTTATTAACATATTTGAATACAGCTATGATGCTAATCTAACAATTAAACAATGACCTACATTCAAAAAATAGTTTCTGGCAAAATTTGAAGATGCCGTTTTTGTGTTGTGGACTGTGTCCTGGATGGGCATCCCTAGATCCCAAAGAGGAGGACCAGAAAATTGGGTTACAGCTGGTTGACCTTGAGAAGATCGTGAAGGAAAAGGCCGTGACCGCACTTGACAGTAAACGGAGGAAGTTAGCAGGCTTGAAGAATCCCGTCATACATTGGCACGAGGTCAAGTTTCACTATGGTAAGTAAAAATAGTGACAACTTTTTGTCAGTAATGGCAGCGATATGTATGTGGTGAAATGTGCCAGGCGTATTTGGTTAGAAAAATAAAATATTATGCTAATCATGGCAACTGTTATGATGTGGGTTGTTGTAGTGTGTTTTTTTTAGCTGACTTGTTTAAAGTAACCGACCAATTGGTGAAGAGGGGCGTTTCACCGCTCACCGAGTCGTTCAAGTGACACTGCATACTTACCAGTGCACACTGACCGTTGCATTATTAAAGGGGGGGGGGAGGGGAAATAATGAACTGATTTGAAGTGCGGGAACTTTTGGGAAAAGTGTCACTGCAGGATGTATACGGAGTCAGGGATGCTAATTGCAACAGAATTGTATGTCTCCAATTTAGTCTGCAAGTCGTTTTCACCATTATCCAGTGGCAGCACGTAAATTGTCTAGAGGGAGTGGGGTATGTTAGTTGGGGCTAGCGGTAGCTGACATTAGTAAACCACTGATTACCACGCCTACTGCTAAACAGAGGCCTACCTAGGGTGGGGGGAGGAGGGGTGGTTCCAAATTCGAAAATCCTCCTGGGCCCAAGCTTGAGGGGTGCCCCTAAAATATTTTTTCCACATTAAATATTAAGTAGGCCTACATTATTGCATGTCATGGTGTCGAATGTCAAAATGCAGGGGCCCCCAAAGAGGTCAAGCTCCCCCGGACCCCCCCAAATATAAATTATATATGCATTCAGCAGTCACTGGCTGAAACTAGTGTGATAGCGCGACTGTGTTACTGATGTTTAATTGTCAATAAAATTGGTGATTGAAACGAGCACATTTTTTTTCTTGAAGTTTTTGAACGTCAGAAGGTGACCAGTGGACACATTAAATATTGTCAAATTACACCAGCTACATACACTCTTGTACACGATAGACTAAACGAACCGTTATGGCAGACAACAAAATAAAGGAGGTCAAACGGTAACAGCGACTTTTACTTTTTTTAATACCGAATACAATTAAGTTCGACTGAATATTTTTTTTATTAGAAACCGACTGCCCATTCCATTTTCTGTACAAATTTACTGCCCTAATTATTTAACTACACTTCTACAATCTATTTATTAGTTATAGGTGTACATCTTGCTCGCCGCGATCCTGGCAAATTGTCTCATGCACGCTGGTTGACAAAGGTGAACATGATACCCCGTTTGTATATAGTAAGGATGTCTCAGTCATTTGAGCTACAAGAACTTTCACCTTATATTGTGAGGGTTTATGGCCATGTTTGGTTTGACATTAAAACAAAACCGTCGTGCAAAGATGGTGACAGGCACTTGTGGAAGACCACTTCCTCTCATGTTATTTGTCTCCTGACTTAAGAAAAATCGACGATCCTGACTTATTGTAAATTGTTAAATTGTTAATTCATAATCATAATTTAGTTCAGCAGTTCATATTTGCACATTAACATTACGAATATCACTATTGAGATGTTAATTTCATTCGAAATGGTTATATTGCTTTAAAGTTTGTATCCTTTAAAGTTGGGGCACCGGTAAACGTTACACTACATAAAAGATATTTTAGGCCATAACTACTTAGACCATTTGGCAACCATTTTGAACTATTAGAATAAAAAATAAAAAAAAATAAAAAATGTCACTCCACCCTAGTGTACATCTTTAGAGGTCAATATCATACACAAGCACACGTATATGTCTGTATTATCATTGTATCATTTGTATTTGCACCGTCCTATAAACCAGTCTTGTAGTATTCATGTCCCCAGTGGTCTCCCCCAAATTTCAATGACGTAATTTTTAAAGAAATTAACTCTATTTCAGCTTGAAAGTGCCTAATGAAATGACATCGCGAGCCTGAATGCGTAGTGTAGTAATCTCTGTTATAAACGGTGGGGACATCCAGGGGAAAAACAAAGAGCAATTACTCTGCCACCAGCTAGAGCGCACTTTATTAAATTTTCGCACAGGGAGATAACCAATTCTAAGAGTCCTCTCTGGTGCTGGTTTTACCTATGTCTTAGAAACTAATTTTACCCGTTTGAAATAAAAACAACCGTAAACCATTGCTGATCTAAAATTGAATCTAGATAGTTGATTGTTCAACACGTTATTATGTAAATCAACAATGCTAATTTTATCGTGGCTAACTCTTATTGACATGCTTGCGGTCACTCCTTTCCCTCCCCCTCCTGTAATAAACAGTAAAAGCTTGGTTTATTCAACAGATACCCTTATGTATTAAGCCAAATTTTATCACGGCGCGTTATTTCTCTCCCCCTTCACCCACAAACCAGGTGAAGTCAAGTATGTGAATCACGGGGAACCCCCGAAGCCCACATCTCGTGTTTTGTTCTCCACCACCTATGTCAACGACACGCCCTCTATCAAGACCTATGACCTCAAGACGGAGAGGTCAACAACTTCCAGCTGCGAGATGAGCCTGACTAAGACCTACACCTTCGGTAGCGAGGTGAAGATAGGTCTCTCACCTGTGAGTAAGCCGATTGACTTGGAGATGGGGTTCAAGGCGGAGTTGAGCGAGCAGAAAGGTGAGTGTGTGTGTGTGTGTGTATGTGTGTGTGTTTTGTTTATGTTTATTTTTACTCCTTTCCGGGTGTGTTTGTCACTCACTGCTATTTTGTCTAAACTAAATTTAACACGGATAACAATACATGTGTTTGCTTGCCCCTAGGTACAACAAGAGGAGAAGGCAACTCCAACACTTGTCCCCTGGGGGGGGGGGGAAGCATGAGGAGGAGTGGGATGTTTCATTATTTAAGTAGACAATTTGGAAAATCGGAGATTGGAGGGAAGGGGGTAAGGTGACTAGAGCCCCCACCCCTCGATGTCATAGATTATAAGGGGCTCCAGAATTATCGGCAGCGTCTGTCTGCTCTTCATTATGCTTGACTAGTTCTCTGAATGTCATGTAGATGTCTTCTATATCGTTATGTATGAAACGATTAAAGAAACCAACGACTTAAACAATGTAAACAGATTCAATGAAGAAAACACAATTATACCTAATTATCTTGCAGGTGCTCGTTTTTATAGTCGTTTCAAAGGCGCCCATTGGTTATAATTGTAAAACTTGGAATGAAAACTTGAACTGTATGTTAGATTCTTAAATAATAATAATCATTCACAAAATATTTTACTTCATCAATTTGAGTGCAGGTCTGGTGCGTAAAGCTGAACAAACTTTGAACTGGGGAGTGGACAGTGAGATT
Organism: Bulinus truncatus; assembly: GCA_021962125.1. Lineage (NCBI taxonomy): Eukaryota > Metazoa > Mollusca > Gastropoda > Planorbidae > Bulinus > Bulinus truncatus. Next base: position 918,874 of record JAGDYQ010000197.1, on the reverse strand, counting down.
GCGGTTCCCCCAGGAACACAGACAACCGCAGAACTGTTTATATACGAGGACAACTATGACGGTGAATTTGAAATGCTGACGACTTTTGAAGGAACGGTGAGTCGAATCAATGAATCAATCATCAATAGATCCTCCAGACTCCTGCCTGTTAATATCTACCCGATTCTACCCTATTTCTCTCTTTCTGCCTGCTTATCTAAGTATCAGTATCTTGATACCTGTTTAAATATCAGTTTGCCAATTTGATACATCCAATTCACGTAACAGTCTTCTCAAAATGTATGTTTTATATAGAAAAGAGATATCGGAAAAATAACATCTTATACACAATCGGCTAGCCTGGCGAGTGGGAGAGCGAGCGTGTGTATAACTTCCGCGGCTAAAAATAGACTGGGGAACTCCAAAATTTTAGTCTCACTCAAGGGGAGTTAACTCTTGCTTGGCTAAAAATAATACTCGCCGGTCCGGGTATCGGGCCTTTGATCTAGTCAATAATAATAAAACAGCACATTTGTTTGGATTTAAATTAATTGAAACAGCACAACGCATATCATCCCCGTTTTCCCGTTTATCTCACTTTAATATTTTTTCTTCTCTTGTAGGTCATCGTGACCTACAGAAACAAAAAGACCAGAGAGTTCATCACTAACGTGTTGCTGAATGTCCAGACTCTGTTGTGTGATGACCAGCGATTCTCCAAGGATGATAGCGGCAGGCCAACATTTTTGGTCAAAGGAATCTGCAAGTGTAGGATGGGGATAAACCAGTTTATAAAAATTAATGAGACTAAAATAACAGAGGCTGGGCCGTAGAGCTTCAGAATATGAGACCACAATGTGGCTCAACTTTCTGCGGGTGAAATATACTTATTTTCAAAGAGCGTTACTTTATTACTCTTATTTAATAACAAAACCAGCGGACTGTATTTGTGAGCCTTGTATTTTGTGAGAAAAGATTTGTTTTGACTGGTAACCATGGTGAGGACTATGGGGTAAGCCATCTTACTTCGTCATTCTGCAGTGGAGGACTGGGTCTGTATATATTAGATGCATACATGCCACAAAGGGCCCACTCTATTATTCTGTATTTTGATTTTGTTAACTGATATGAGGGATTCTCAAACAATCGTAGCATTACTTTTGCTGCGTGCATAGGCTACAAATGTTACTTCTTTAGGAGGGGGTGGGCACCTTGCCATTGGGCAAGTTGACTAAATGACCAGTCAGCCTGTCAGTCTTGTTTTTTTCATTTGATATTCTGCAGTGTCTGTTGTATTCACCTCGTGGGCTTTCATTTAAAACATTATAACCACTTCAACAAATGAGGCCATTTCACTGTCAATCAAATATACTAAGTCCAGCCTTAAGCATAACTATTTCTGTTAAGAAGGTACAGGTTTTGAAGGCAAATTAGTCAGACCACAATGTCAGGCCAGATAATGTAAAATCTGAAACAATCTACAAAGAGATTTTATTGTAAGATAAACACATTTTTCTTTACTTAAATTATTGAATGTCTGGCTGTCAGTTATACATCATATACATTTGTAGATCTTAAAAGATATAATGTATGAACTCCAATGCTGTACACAATACCCCCATTGATTAAGCTACTTGCATTGTGTGCATAAACTGGTTCCTATTGTAAGGGTTAATCTTTTTTTTTTTTTTGCTTTTTTTCTGGTACCCTGGTTATTGAACAAACTGTTTGAAATATAATCATTTTCTATTAGGATTGTTTTTGTAACCAATGAAAATGTACAAATAAAGGGAGACAACAATTCTTCCTTTATTTTTTTTCAAAGAATTTGTAAGAAGATTAATTCATTATTTTTTTTTTTACATGAAAAAAAAGCTAATAATATTCAGAGCTGCCCATCACATTAAGGCAGAGGTCGGCGAACTTTTTTAATCGTTACCCCAAAATATTTTTGTGTAAGTTGATATTTTTATTTTCATTTTTACTCCCGAAAATTTCATTTTTACACCATTTGGGGTAATTTACCCCAGTTCCCCGACCACTGCATTAAAGTCTACATAGAGTCCAAGTTTACTCAAAATAACTAATTTAAGAATCATTATTTCTGATAAATGAAAAATTTTGTGAGCCAAGAAAGTGTGAGGAGGAGGAATGTTTACATAACATATTTCAAAATGAAACTGATAATATTGATACATGTATCCAAAAATTCTTCTTGTTGCAAGAAATTTTCATTTATGGTTCCAATTTTTAAAAAATTTGTTTACCCATTGTATATAATTTTTAAGAGTCATCTACAGTAAAATCAAAGAAAGGTTTAAATTTTATATAGCAAAACTGTAAGATACTATGCCAGTAAAGTTTATTAATGAGGTATTTGAAAATTATGCATTTCAAAATACACTTTTGAGGTCTAAACATTTCTAAATTTGTTTATAATTATTTTTGTTTATGCTAAAAAATGTCTAAATTCAAGATTGTTCATGTCAAATATTTTATTCATAGCAGCATCAAACAGAGTAAAGCAGAAAATTGTAAAAGTTTTAATGTATTTATTTTAATGAACTAAATGATAAATCATTATTGCACAGCAGAAGTTTAAAAAAAAAACATCATTAAACGACAATTATACAAGTTTAAAACGTTATATTTTGAAAGTACATAACTAAAACCTTCATGTACTAAAAACCTAAGACTAGCACTTATGTAGTACAATAAATTCCAACAAAGTAACATTGATTAAAAATTATTACATAAACATTTATACTAAACTCAGTTCTTAAATAGGTTTTAAGACAACTTTCTTTACATCCAGATGAAGAATCCTATTATTTCTCTAGAAGGTGACTGCAATGAAGGCAGCAAACCCTCTAAGCTCTGGCCTTTTGTGCGCGCATACACAACTCGCAGAGGACAATCACACTCATATTAACTAAGCATACTAATGTTTCATTTAGTATGCCTATAGTCGTTAATGTTGAGCACAAAAAATATTATTTTCTTCTAAAGCTGAGCACAGCCAATATCTTTTGCCTCACAAAGATTTTGAAAAATTATAGGGAATATAGATCAAATTTATTCTGTCAAAACATTAAAAACAATTAATGCAGAAAGCTTTTTTCCCTAATCAATAAGCCCAGATTCAGTTTCTGATTTTATTATTTTAATGTTTTCACTAGTTTTGTAAAATTTCAGTCTAAATTCTAGTGAATTAAAAAAATCTTTGGCCATTATGAGTCTAATGAACATAACAGAACATTTAAGATTATTTACAATCTTAACTTTGCATTTCGACAATACATGGAATTAGTATAAATATATTAAAGTTAACACAAAATTTTAATTGGTCCTATTTTAATAATGTTATTGATCTGAAATTATATTTTACAGCCCATTTTCTTTCTGCTTTTGTAGAAAAATAAGACACAGACTTTAAATAATTGCATATCTAGAGCTATGACCTGAACTCGAATAAAATTACATCAAAAAGTTCCTGCTTTTTTAAAATACAACAACAAAAAACAAAGGTAATGCTAAAAGCTGCATTGTATAATAAATCTAAATTGTTGACGATTTAAAAAAAAAATTGATTAGTTTTCCAACAAAATTCACTTGATTTAATTAAAAAATTTTAAATAAATATTTTTACACTTCTGGGGGAGGGGGGGGGGGGGTTTGCAGTGGGCTACATCAGTATTTGTTAATTGGCACTCTGGGCAAAATAAATATTATATGTTATTTTAATGTTTATTTTGATTAGCTAGACAAAAACATATAAACAGTGTCAATCAACTTGTTTCATCCAGATTAAGAAAAAAATCAATAAGTGCTTACTCTCAGCTTAAGTATTGCATTACGGTTTTAGAATTTAAATAGAACTACTTATTTAGAAAAAAAAAAATTCAATTCAGAAGCATAATGCTTAAAATTTAGTATGAAGGAAAAACAGGCTTTTTTGGATTATATGTTTAACCACGAACTCCAATGTCAAATTTTTTGATCTTCAAATCCCTTTATCCTATAAAATATTATAAAATGAAAGCCTAATGAAGAAAAAAATACAAAGCAACTTGAAATATTTCAAGGCTCAGCTTTTTGAAGAAAAAAAATAATTTCATGTACATAAATTTTTTTTTAGCGTTTGCAGCTAAAACAAATATTAGAAAAAAACTATCTTTCCTGTGATGATAAAACTTGGAGGTCACATTTTCAATATGGTATTAAAATACATGTATATGGCTTCTCTTGTAATATTTTACCCAAATAATTCTCTATCTGAAAATGTCTGCTGAAGTTTTGATTTCAAATGCCATCATTACAGTCAGCCAGTGATCTAGATTTTGTCTCCTCAATGAACTGTTGCCAGGGCTGAGTTCTATCTTTTTTCCTGAGATACATCTTGATCATGTTATCTTTAATCTGTGGGGAAAAAAATTGTATAAATCTGATTTGCATCTATATTGAGATGATTATGTAAATTTAAAATAGTTTTACCATTAATCGATTATAACAGTGAAGTATCTAAAGGTAAAAATAAAATAGAAATTACTTCATGGTGACAGTGATCAATGTCTATCTCATGTAATTTTTCTGTGTAAGCTAATCTGTATTTCTTTATCTGTTTAGATGGAAGCTGAACATCTGCTGTCATTAGGAATCCCCTGATTAGAAAATGGTGGTGAAAAAATAATGGCTAACCAAAAAAAAACAAAAGCGATTTTATTTTTTTCAATTAAATTATACATTTTAAAAGAGAAAGAATGCAATGTACATATTTCATTTACATCGTAGTTAAATAACTTCAATAATAAATATAATAAATAAAATGCATAAATTATAAAACAATTCATTACTTAATTAGAACTGATAAGTAATGTGTATGTATTTTTTACAATAGAATAAAGGAATAACTTCTGATGTATCATTGGTGAATCATTGGTTAACAACAGCTGTAGGTATCAATTCTAGTTAGAATTGTAAAATGACTTATAAATTATTCCAATTTTTTACATTTTTTTCCTTTGATATTATTTGCTTCTTTACAGTTGTGCAAAAACATCATTTTCAAATGATATTTAAATCTTTTAAAAAAAGTAAAGTGAGTACAAAATAAAACCTTATTTATTATTTTTCGCTCAGTCTTGGCCAACTATAAGTGGTTGATCAGCATTGGATATCTATTTAAAAAATACTCTAGCAATAAATTAAAAAATGCTCCCCTTTGTGTTATTTTTTTAAATAGTATAGCAATATCTATAGCATGATTACACAAATATAGTGAGCTTTTGAAAATGTTAATTTAAATTGACAAAGCGCATTCTATATGATTTAGAGTCTTTGGACCAGACAAAGAGCTGACTGATGGAGTATTGAAATGAGCTACTATAAATAAAATGATACCATCAAAAAATAAACAACATCACTTGTTAATATGATGTTTTGTTTACAATTCAGTCAAATTCATTAGTTTTAACTTTTTACCAACCTTAATGTATAGTTTACTTTGATGTCAGCATTTTTAGCAATCTTCTTTGATTTTGCTTTCAAATTTTCAATGGGTATTTGAACTAAAACATTTTCCTTCTCATCAAAGAAAGCTGTTGAATATCAATGACAATAAATAAAAAAAAAAAACAACAAACAAACCTCTCATGTGATGTTAAATTAAAATTGTCAAAAACTAAGGAAACTTTATTTATAACAAATATTATTTTGCAACAATAAAATCACCTATTTCGCTGTATTGTTTTTACCAATAAATTACAACTCAACATTATAACACAAAGCACACTCTGCATAGTAAGTCAGAGTGATGATTGAGGAGGCAAGAGAAAACAGTGTAGGTAGCTTGGGCCTATGACATAGGCCCTATGTACATTTCTGTGATATTGTGGCATTTTATTTTGATAAAAAGTTTATAATGAATCAGAAATTAATAAAGTTTAATTAAAGTGAACAAAAAATGACTGTGTATCGCTCTTTTAAACTCTACTTTGTCAATCATTAATGTGCCTTTTTTTTTCAAGTAATTATAACTGTAATGCAACACTCTTACCATGAATCGGAACAAAAAGCACATCTCCACAAGCCATCTATGTTAGCGTATTTTGTTATCATTTAAACTTAAATTCTTTAACAAACGTTCGCTACATTTTAAGTAAATCATAACTATCTGGAAAGTTAACATATAAATATATCCATTTCCATAAGCATCGGCGTTCATTCGTGTTGCCAGTTAAATTTTAATAATTTCCTTCTATAAGATTTCGCAACTAAAGAAAGATAATCATAATTTAATCTGAAATCAAATTATACTTTCTCAGTGGCGTACCTTTTATGGGTGCCACACTTTCACTAGAACAACCCAAAATACGAACGTCTTTCGTTTTTTTTTTCCTTTCTGTTTTATGGGTAGGCCTTTCGTGAAATCCCTACATCTAAATCCAAACTTAATCTGCTTGAATTCTAAATAGTTCGAGTTCCGAGTAGTTCCGACTGAAGTTTTTTGAAGGCAATATTAGTATAAAATGGACTGATCAATAAGTTTCGATATTCCCTGGTCAATTATTGTTATTTTTTTTTGTTTTCTACAAACATTCTCGATTTAAATGCAGCGTCACATTAATTTTAATCTCCATCAATCTCCCCTTCTTATCTCACTATCATTCACATGCAGAATAACGTTCTAAAAAGAAAAGATAAATTTATTATTTGGTTAGTCTAATTATTTGTGTGTAAAATAACAATTATTAGATTACTACAAATCAAATTCAAAATAATTTGTAAGGAAATCTAAAACTCTTAAATATCAATCAATCCAGTCGGCCACGAGATGTTGACACTTGTAGTTTTGATTTTTAGGGTTTTTTTCGGGCAATTTCGTTCGACCCTTACAGCCCAGCAAAAGACAATGTGATTGCCGCATATGCCACTGTTTTGAAGCAATCTGTAAAGTCCCTTAGGTCCTATAAATCACTTTTGGACTGTTTTTGTAGTGCTCTTCTTTATTCCCCACCACAACCGTTAGTGTACTAGCCAAGGAGACACCACGGGAGACATAGATGGAAGTTTCCGCATGACCTGAACAATTCCCTTGGTTATCACCGGAGATCGAACCGGGGACCATCAGGGCGACAGTCGAGCTATTTTCCGCATGACCATCCGTGTTTGGGGCAATGGATCTATCTAAACGGTGTCGCTGAAACCCGGAACCTGAGCTCACAGCCTTACCGTCACAGGGAATCCCGTATGGTCAAGTGCAGTGACGACCTTTGGGGGAAACTGCTCTTAGGTCCTGCGCCTTAGTGGGGAACTCCACGATAGGAGATTCCTTTGTTACATAGCTGTAACTAGGGCATCCGCAAAGGGTTCAAACCGAGCACATGTAAGGGGGCCCCTGCCAGTGCGCAACCAGCAAAATATGCTGGGGGGGGGGCTCACATATTGAAAAAAGTTTGACAGTCTTTTATGTAACTTTATAACGTAAATTATGTATTGATGATTTGCCCCCCCCCACCACCCCCTGGTAGCGCCACTGGCCCCTGCCCTTAGGGCACTTTCTGTACACACGACATTTGACACAGATTAGAAAGGGAGCAACAATTGCACAATGTCGCGAATTTTCATTGCTCACCACTTAATACAAGCGACTTTGTAGATTGAGTGAAACTTTAATTAGCAATAAAAATAATAATGCCCACACCAATGTGTTCGTGTATTTTAGTTTAGCCACATAAAGATAATCGGCAAGGGAAAAAAAAAATAAAAATGTAGTCATCTTTCTTTTGGGTAGAGAAAGAAAGAACTAAAGATTAATAACCACTTTTGTTATATATTATTAAGAAAATTATTTTTTTCAAAATACACCCATGTCGGACCAGTTCCTGTGTTTTAAGGGACCAATATATTTTATCAACGATAGTGCTAAATAAATTGTTTATTCAGACAAACGCGTGGTAATTATTGAAGTTCATGTATAGCAATTACTTTATGACTTTTTATAGAATCAGATTTCACCGGGATTCTTAGTTCGTACTGGTAAATGACCTTTTTGGATGAAGGGAGCGGTCGCTTGGTTTGCCTATAACCAGTAATCAACAAAACACAGTATATCGATCATTCGACTTTACTAAATCCTTCAATAATGCTTTAGTGAAGGCGGCATGCTTTTGTGTTTTACCATATATGGATTGAAGCAAATTAAAAAAAAAAAAGTATGTTTGTTTGTTCATTTGGTTATCCCCCCTCCCTCCCCCGGGGTCAAGTGAATAGCCCGACAGTTAGAACTGAGATAACGTGTCTATCGCCTGTAGATTTCCGTCACGAATCACAACACTGCGCTACGCTGTCTTTAGTGCGCATCGAACTGGGCGGGCCTATGAGCATAGAGCAGGGGTCGGCAAAACAGCTCGCGAGTCGCATACGGCTCTTTCGATGTCAAGTTGCGGCTCTTTCGATGTCAAATTGCGGCCTTCCAGTTCCATGTGCAAATAATAATAATTATATCATTTTATATGCCTACTCCTAATCAAATACCATAATATTGAAACAACAATTTTAGTGGCTCTTTAAAAAGTGAGAAAATTATAAGTTATAACTTTTGGCTCTTCCGTCTCAAAAGGTTGCCGACCCCTGGTATAGAGGCATCATACTATATGGCCAGTCATCCGAGTATTTGTAGGTTCGTTAAGGGTTTGAATCCCAACAAGCCTTGTCACTAACGTTGTTATTCCATTTAACTTCTTATTTTCCATCGGTTGTTAAGTGGATGTAAAAAAAAAAGGGAATAACAAAAAAATCTGTTCATTTGTGGCTCATATGATCAAGGAACAGCCATAATATTCTCTTTACCTCCTTGTATAACGTGTCCTCTTAGCTTGAACTCAAGAACTGAATTCAATTTTGAAATTGTATTCGAAACATTAAGCATAGACAGATTAGTTTTCCTGAGATAAACCTTTGTTTGTAAATACTGTAAATTGAGTATAAGGCTACATGTAGTGCATTGTAGCGATATTGTTGACATTCCTAAACAATGTTTATAACAGAAAAAAGAATTATATTACTAATTTATAAATTTTAAAAAAAGTCAAAATTGTCTTGATGCAGCGTATAACAGTTTTTGGACATAGGCCACAAGCAGACCACATGGCGCCATTCAAACAATGGTGCCGACTTATTAGCTGGATTTAAACAAACAAAGCAAAAAAAATCTCGGTCGAATGTCCATCTGCAGCAAAATAAATAAACAAAAAAAAATAAAATATGAGCTCGTGAACACCTGCATGCAAACATATACAAACACACACACACACACACAAACACATACACACACACACACACACACACACACACCAACCTTACTCACATTTTTCTGTTAAAATTAATGCAAACTTAATTGTGAAAAAAAAAATACCCAAATCTTCCTGAAAGTGGAAAACATTTCGCATCCCCTTGTTGTACCATTCTACTTCCTCATTGGTCTGACCTACAAACCATTCGGTCAGTCATTCAGCTGTTGAGATTAAAAATTAAAATGAACAACATCACCACTTGTGGCGCAATTATACCGGGACACTAATCCACGGAATATTAATGCTGCTGTTAGTTTAAACTCGGTTTAATATGCGGACCAAGAGGAAGAGATTTTAATATTAAGGACAACATGATAGGAAATATGATGGAGTGATCAATCGATGGTTGACTTGCTCGGCTGGGGACCTGGGTGAATCACAAGATGCGTCATAGAATGAGTACACATGTAGTGCTCATCATCTGTCTGTTCACCTGTTTCATACGTCAGAACGTTATATATGGATTTTTAAAAAAATCAAAAGGTCAACATTTTTTAGTCAATTTTGTTTATTATAGATTTTTTTTTATTGATAAATACCCAAGCGAAAGCCAATATTATTTAACTAATTTAACAATACACAATGTACACATTTAAACCACTGTCAAATTCTAGTGATAAAAACGCACAATTTATGCCAACACAACTTGCATCAGAAGTTTACATGGATTTGTCATAAGTTTTGTTTTTGTGGTAGCGGACTAATGTGAGATGGAAAAGTCGAAACATCTTATCTATCTATCTATCTATCTATCTATCTATCTATCTATCTATCTATCTATCTATCTATCTATCTATCTATCTATCTATCTATCTATCTATCTATCTATCTATCTATCTATCTATCTATCTATCTATCTATCTATCTATCTATCTATCTATCTATCTATCTATCTATCTATCTATCTATCTATCTATCTATCTATCTATCTATCTATCTATCTATCTATCTATCTATCTATCTATCTATCTATCTATCTATCTATCTATCTATCTATCTATCTATCTATCTATCTATCTATCTATCTATCTATCTATCTATCTATCTATCTATCTATCTATCTATCTATCTATCTATCTATCTATCTATCTATCTATCTATCTATCTATCTACCTAGCTATCAAAAGGGTAACCCTGGGATCTGGGCTTTCAGAGAACCAGTCAAAATGTACGACTTCCCAACCAGTATTCTCCATATTTCTGATAAGTGAAAAACTCCGATAAGCTGATAATGTTTTCATGACTTATCACAAACCATCCATGGCGACCTGCTGAATGCTTATACTTTCGCTAATAGGTTTAATTTGTTTTAGTTAACATAAAACATCGATTCCCCACTATTTTGGTATCATGCCCCACCCAAACATTTCGAAAATTAATATATACTTTGGACCAGCTAATGTTTGAATTCCCTCACCCCCATAATGAAAGACCCTGATGTGTAGATTTAGATTATTTTCATCTTTGTGTATTTTTTTTTTCAAAATTAATTTTTTTATGAAAAATTTTATTTTATCAGCTGACATCTATCCAAAAGACGCTCTGGTGTTTGTGGGCGAGTCGCTGCGACTGACCTGTGTGCTCCAGGACAGCGTCCAAGCGAGCGTCGCTGATGTCCACTTCAAGATCGTCTCTTTCAACAACACGTTGAACTGGCCGGTGCCCAGGGAGGACTACGTGATCAGTGACAATAGGACCGTGTCCGTGACTGTGAAGGTCAACGAACAGTTCACCCAACGGACAACGGTGGAGTGTAAGGGCGGGGAAGGCGCACTGTTCACAAGTTGCTACATCTACGTTGAACGTGAGTTTTGTAAATCATTTTTTTTTCTTGTACGGTAAGAAATTTATGCGACAATTGAACATGATATATTCTATGTTAATTTAAAACTTTGGTCAAAAAGGTAATTTGTTATATAATGGTTATGAGGTTAATTGGGAAGATATAATGTCAAGTTATATTTCTGCGTGATCTATTTCAGGAAATGTGAGAGCATGATTGGGAACATTGAGATTAAGCCCTGGGTAGCGTACATTCCATTCTGTCACATTCTATAAACTAGGTCACAATGGCGAGGTAGAGTACTTTTAAGAGCTATTGGTCCAATTGACCTAACAACACTGGCTATCACTCGCTGAGTATATTGCCGATGACTATAAATTCATAGATTAATTATGGAAAAAAAAATGCGAAACAGTTAAAATAACGTGAAAAAGTCACGGGAAGATTATTTATATAGGATAACATGATACATTAAAAAACGCACTTGTTACGGGACCAAACGTGACCATTATATTAGGGTATAAGGAACATGACATATATAAATTTAATTTTTTTTTCAAAATTTTTTTTTCAGGATTAGGGTTAGGGATAGGGATAGGGATAGGGTTAGGTTTAGGGTTAGGGTTAGGGTTAGGGATATGGTTAGGGATAGGGTTAGGGTGTGGAGCAATATTTTCTACGGCTGGTACCCGGGTAAAAAAAATACGGAGATCACACGTTTGGTCCCGTAACAAGTGCCTTAAAAAAAAAACAAAAACGGCACATATAAGACGGTCATTTTTTCTCAAAGTATCCCATCCACCTTTCTTAATTCAACCAATGGGATATTGCGGTGGTTTTAACTCTTTTATTATGCATCGTGACTCAATCAGCAGTGTCGTCCAATCGTTGGTATATCTACAGGTCCAATTAGAAACATCACCAACCTCTCTGCCTACTATCTGTACAAACACCATGTCAACATCACGTGGTCAATCAACCGGAACTACATGAGCCAGTCTGACATAGGCGTTGTCGTTGGGTGGAGCAGTGAGACCCTACAGAATAAGTCCAGGTATATTGATCAACTTTAAAAAAAAAAAATTGAGCGACCTATCCGTAGTTATCACCCTTTGTTTGTTATTCGTATTATTATATTCCCCTTTAAGTTGAATGTTAGTGTGCTTAAAGGGTGTGATCTGTTGTTTTTGGTAAGGTAAGACATGTTTCGGTGACCAACCCCAGGGAACATTTATCATTGTAACAATGAAATAGGTCATCTCTTAGATTGTGTGATAGCTCAACGCCCATTTAAACAAATTTCACCTGGAAAAGTCCCACTGAGGGTCGAACCCAGGACTCTTAGGTCGACAGTCGAGTATCTACACCACTCGGCCATCCGTATTTGTACCTATGGGTATTGACAGTCAGTAAGAGACCAACCATGGGCTATAGGTGGATGAGATGTGTCTAATTCAAAGAATTTAGTGTGAAACTTATTGTTATGTGTTCCATGTTCAGTTGGTGTTAATTTGTTATTCTCTTTATTATTGATATTCACCATTTATTCTTGTGTAATTAAATATAAATAGTTTTCGTTCGAGCTAAGAGATGACCTATTTCATTATTTAAATGTGTATGTATCTAAACAGTTTTTTCCTTGTTAATGTTCATGTTAACAGGTATAAAGAATTTCTAGTGTCGAATTTTCAAATAAAGAGTTTACTGTAGTATGTTTATTGTATTGTATTATGTTAAATGTATTATTTTTAATGTAGGGTTGACTTAAGACGAGATAAATTGTTTGAGTTCATATATTTCTATTTGTGTCTCTGTGTGTCAGTGCAAAGTGGATGCCGTGTAACGTGTCATCATGGACACACTGCGCCATATATGAACCTGAGCACCCCAAGCTGTATGTCTTCCGGTACATCTACGTGAGAATCACTGTGTATTCCAAACGGTGGGACAAGCGGCCAAAGCTTGAGTACCTGACGCCAGTCTTTTCCACGAATGCTACTTCAGAGTATCGGATATTTATACACGATGCCAGTAAGTGAGGAAAGATAAGAATAACTCATTTGTATCTAAATGTGTACCTACTGGTTGATATATAATAACCTTTATATATTCATTTATACTAGCTGTACCCTGCAAAACCTTTGCATAGAGTTATATCCCCTTAGGCTTGATCGGTAGGCTAGGTTATTTAATGGTTTCGGGCAGATACGGTTTTTTTCATGATTGTATTTTCAACTGGAATACTGTTGTATTAATTCTTTACTTTCGATTTAACGCAGAGCCCAACTCGCTTATATATATATATATTATTACTTTTAAAATGTATATTGGCTTGTGCCATTTTTCTAAGTTCAGCCGGAAAGGTGTGCAATTTGAGCTTAAGTCATGGGCCGCTGTCCAAAAGGACAACGTCGTGTATAGAAACATTTACAAAATGATTTAGAAATAGGTTGTGGAGGAGGAAGATGAACCCCTGTTGGCGTGTGGATGAGGTGAAATTTCTAGATCCTATCAACAGTGGCGTAGTGAGCTTTGCTAGCGTTTGGGGCACAATACCTTTTTAGCGCCCCCCCCATTCGATAACCATATAATATTATATGTAAAATATACAATTAGGCGCCCGTTTGTCAGTAGCGCCTGGAGCATGATACACCCTTGCCATTCCTTTATCACTTCCTATCAACTACTAATGGAACGATTTTGTTACTTTGAAGGCACCACGGGAGATAACGCGGGGACTTAAACCATGACCTGAAAAATTCCATTGGCTCTCATCAAAGATCGAACCCGGGACCCTCAGTTCGAAAGTCGTGAATTTTACCGCACGACCATCCGACCTTCTAAACCAAGTTGGTAGAGAATTTGAATTTCAAAGGCCCGTAATTAGCTATCAACAGCACTGTCTTAAGGAAAATGCCCATTACATACATTAAACAATGCTATAGGTAATGTTCTGGATCAATATGTCCCTTACTTTGCCCTATTCCGGTGGGCATTGGCCCGATTGTTTCGACACTTTTAATGTATATATATTTTTTCACCTCTGAAACAAATTGTCAAGTGGGTCTATGATGATCCAACAGAAGTTCCCGTTACGTGGTTACAGCGAATGTCTTTTAAATAACTGACATACTGGCTAGTATCCTACATATGGACATCAATATCAATATAGTTCGTGTCAATGATTGACTCTCTCTCTCTCTCTCTCTCTCTCTCTCTTTCTTTCTCTCTCTCTCTCTCTCTCTCTCTCACTCTTTCTCTCTGTGTGTGTGTGTTATGAGGGTGAGAACAACTGTTTATGGTATCTATGGTCAAGGGGAGAGAATCGGTGGTTGACTGATGATAGATTGAGATCAAAGAATACGTGCGTGGGTGCGTGTGTGGTAAACAAGTGTAACAGCAGTTGATGTTCAGTTAGCGTAGTGGTCAGTTGTTATACTGGAACTCGTACTGTGAGGTCGTATTAAGGTTTTTTTTTATGTGATTGATTAAAATGATTACTATACTCAGAAAGGAATATGGTGATATATCCCCCTATCCCCGTGATAACTATTGTGGTTATTTCCCCCTGTGATATCTATTGTGGTTATTTCCCCCTGTGATATCTATTGTAGTTACTTTATATTGTGACAGTTCTAAAATATAATGATCTTATATTTCGCCTAGGATCTAAGTTCGTTTATTTACCTTTTCCCCAGCCAAGTGTGGCCCGCCAGTCAATCTGACGTGTGTCAGCCACAACAGTACTTGTGTCAACTTATCCTGGACCCACCCAGAATACTTGAAATATTCAGACACTGAGGCTTATGGGATAGTTACAAGTTTCTATTACAATATGACATGTTGGCAAGGTGATTCTCACCATCTTGTTGTGGTAAGTGGATCAAAGCTTTATATGTAAAATACGAAGAATTCCATTTGATGAAGAGCCACTCTATGAATCTATCACTCTATCATTTAGTTACTCTATCACTCCACCAATCTATCACTCTTTGAATCTATCACCCTGTGAATATATCTCTCTATCAATGTTCATTCTATCACTCTGTCAATATTTCTCTCCATGAATCTATCACTCTATCAATATATCAATCACTTTATCAATATTTCTAGAGGGGACGGATGGCCGTGCGGTAAAGTGCTCGACTGTCGACCTGAAGGTACCTGGCTCTATCTCCGGTAGTACCAAGGAAATTTTTCAGGTCTTGGCTCAAGTTCCCGATATATCCCCCCGTGATGCCTCCATGGCCATTGTATTATCGACTATAGTGGTTAATAGGATCTTAGAGATTTCACCCTCATCCTTACAGGGACATCACGAATCAATATTTCTCTCTATGCATCTATCACTCTTACAATCTTTTAAAAAGTAACGGTCCTCAACATTTTGAACACCTGACTCTTGATTTATCGACACAACCTGACTCTTGATTTATCGACACAACCTCACTCTTGATTTATCGACACAACCTGACTCTTGATTTATCGACACAACCTGACTCTCGATGTCAATACATTAACCCAGAAAAGTTCTGAAAAGCACAGAACGAGATTTGTTTCTCACTATGTATTGTTTAAAAGGCCTCTGGTCTTTACCACACAGTTTTATTTCTTCTAACAGATGGTCAGCGATAGGTATACCACCAGATCTTTGCCACTGACCATCTGTAATCTAATACCTTTCACTAACTATACTACCAGTGTCCAGCTGAGGCTAGAAGAGATGCAGCCATGGAGTGAGTGGTCGAGTGTCCTAACACAGACAGACGAGGACAGTAAGTCAATGTAATTTAGATTTTCCGATTCTATTTATACATTTTTTAACGTCATATTTATTCTCTAACTTTTGCATGGCAAAAAAAAAATATTATTTCTTATATCCCAAAAACAGAACCCCGAGTAGGTTTATTTTTAGACTTGTTTCGTTTTATGCAGTGGAGTTGATATAGGGCCCTAGAGGCCTGAAATCTTTTGAGGTCCCAAAGTAACATTTATTTTGCGTGGGACGGGGTCTAAACTGTGAGAAATGTCAGTGCGTCCATTAGATAATGTGAGATCCTCGAAATGTCTTTTTTTTCACTACTTAAAAACTCACAGTTCGTGTTTTCAATTGAGTATTTTATAAACGTAGTGGCTACGGGACCATCAAGCGCCATTATATTAGGGTTAAGAATATTGCTGGTGCCCGTATTTTTTCCCGGGTACCAGCAATTATATTAGGGTTAGGATTAGGGTTAGGGTTAGGAATAGGGTTAGGATTAGGGATAGGGTTAGGGTGTGGAGCAATATCTATTGCTGGTACCTGGAGAAAAAATACGGAAACCCGCTTGATGGTACCGTAGCCACTGCGTTTTATAAAATCATTTGTGTCTAAACAGGGCCTCTGACGGGGCCACCAATGGCAGCTACATCGTTTTACGACTCGGGCTGTTCTAAGAACAAGAGAGATGTTTACCTTTACTGGCAAGTACAGTACACCTTTTCTTTAATACACATTAATAACATTATATTTATTCCTATACAACATCAGAAATCTTGACTATTAGAATTAAACGAATGTGGCATTCATGCAGTAATTGTTATTGCCCTGTTAATGTTTGATAGTATCCCAGAATACATAGGCCCATGCATTTTTTTTTCTGTGTTAATAATGGGATTTAAAAAAAAGTAAAGTTCCCTTAACCTGTGAGTACTTATCGGGGCAGATGAATTGTATAATTCACCCGTTTCAGAAACCTCGGAATATAAAGGGGATTGTGAGGTTAGCACAACGCCCAGCCGCCTTTACTCCCCCAACTAAAGTCAGGTATCCATTTAAAGCTGGGTGGACTCAGGGACTTTCACCAGTACCTGAAAAAATCCCAAGGCTCTCACCGAGGTTCGATTCCGGGACCCCCTCCGGCCGACAGTCGAGTGCTCTACACCACACGACCACCTCATAACGGGCTGGCGGTGGTGAATTGGTTGGGCTTTGACGCCAGACATCATATCGAAGATATCTAGTGATGAAATAATTTTAATACGTTCGAAGCATTGCGACATATTGGAGGAAAAAGAAAAAATGTTGGCTTACTTAATAGAAAATAAATATTTAAGTTGGTTATAGATTGATTGTTAGTGCTGCTAGTCTGACAAGAGAGGTGGCATACGCGGCACACAATGGGCTAATGGGGGGGGGGTCTGGAGCCTTAAGAGTAGGTTAGACCTATATACGGTCCCGAGTAACTCACATCGCTTTTTTCCCTCACGCTCGGGTGTCTGAGCCGTTGCCATATTCAAATTTGTCGGAACCCAGAAACAGATTAAACCAAATCGATCGTGTGACTTAAAGAGAGAACAAAAAAGAACTGAGGTGGGAAACCTGAGATTTTTCTGCAGTTGTCAAATACGACGAAAAGTACACAGATTATAAGTAATTAAAGCATCAAGGCTTTTTTTGTTTATTGGTAAACCTAGATTAGAAGTGTAATCTATTGAAGAATAATTTATTGAAGTGTAATCTATTGAAGTGTAATTTATTAAAGTGTAATCTATTGAAGTGTAATCTATTGAAGTGTAATCTATTGAAGTGTAATCTATTGAAGTGTAATGTATTAAAGTGTAATCTATTGAAGTGTAATCTATTGAAGTGTAATCTATTGAAGTGTAATCTATTGAAGTGTAATCTACTGAAGTGTAATCTATTGAAGTGTAATCTATTGAAGTATAATCTACTGAAGTGTAATCTATTAAAGTGTAATCTATTCATGTGTAATCTATTAAAGTGTAACCTTTTGACGTGCAATCTATTGTGTCTGGTTAATACCATTACAGAAACCGGACCCCATTTCTCTTCAAGGCTCGTTAGTTGGATATGAAATTCGCGTTACGTCATCTTCACGTGTTACAGCGTATACTGCACCGCCTGCGGCCAACCACTACAAACTGGAATCACTGGAGTGTGACGTGAGCTACCACATCTCGGTTTTCACAGCGACACGAGTTGGCAGGTCACTCGCACCGTCCGTTGTTTTAGTGTCACGGTACAATAAAGGTAGGTCAGTAGTTTTTGTTTTAAATTGTTACTACTGTTAAATCTGTGGGACGGACGGACTGACGGACGGCCGAGTAGTGTAGATACTGGATTGTCGACCTGAGAGTCCTGGGTTCGATCCATGGGAATTTTTCCGGGTGAAATTTGTTTCAAAGTCGTCCCACAAGTCCATCCAGCTTTAAATGGGTTCCTGACTTTAAGGCGGCTGGGCGTTGTACTAACCACACAATCACTTTATATGCAGAAGTTATAGAAACAGGTGATTTCTACACTTCATTATACCAATGGCCCGTTTGGGCTAAGGCAACTTTACATTTTACTGGTTTCAAATAGACTCGTGTTACTTGCCTAACGTCAGTCAATTATTTAATTGTCGCTAGTTCTATTCATTAATGCACAGAAATGAATAATTACAGTAAAAAAAGACTAATGATTTCATTGTCAATTCATTTTTTGTAGTTAACTTTTTTTGCTTTGTTTTAACTTCTTCTATCAGAACTCTTCAGTGACATTGACCTGAAAATAGAAGAGGTAAACAACATGTCATTGTCACAAATGTCTAGACGTCTCAACATCGCTTGGCGTGCTTTAGACCAGGAGAACACTACTCTTGTCTTTTACAGATGCCGAGAAAGTAACCCAGAATACACTTGCTCTGTGAGTAATGTACCTTTTTTTTAGAAATTATTTCATGTACGAAGGGGAAAAGGAAGGGGGGGGGGGGGTCTGTGTTTTTTTGTATGCCAGTTATATAGTTGTGTGTGTTAATTCCCTTGTAAGGACAAGATGATATATATTAAACACTATAAACCATTAATAGGAGACGGCTTTTATGTTGCCCTTCTTTCACTCCCCACCATATATAGTGCGATGGCCTCGGTGGCACAACGGTAGATATATCGGGGACTTAAGCCATGACCTGAAAATATCCATTAGTCCTTACCGGAACCAGGGGTCCTCAGGTCGACAGTAGAGCGCTTTACCATACGAACAGTTAACTGACGTCTTTCATAAACCAATACGAAAATCCTTAAATTTTCTTAGGAGATGGTGGGTGTGTAGGGAGAGGCTCTGTACTATAACTAGCAGGAGGGACGCTCCTGAAATTTTGTTATATAACGTTATAACGGGGATTGGAAAAAGGTATCATTATTTTTAATATCTAAAACGGTCTAGAAAATATAAGGTTCTTCAGATTACATATTTACAACATATTTACAACATATTTACAACATTTATTTTTTTCTGAAAAAAGAAATTCCCGTTATTTTCAACAAACAACTTGAAAGTCATTCAACTATAAATGATTATACCACGTGACCGATGTAATGACCCTTGCCCTTCTCTCTCTCTCCCCCTTATATCCTGTTAGACTATTGCGGTCATTGCCAACTAACTGACTGGATGCCACTAGGAAATTTAACTTTCTGGCCAACAACTCCTGGAAAAGTACTTTACAAACAAAATATTACATTGACCGATTTATGTTGTTTTTTTGGCGTCCCTTTTTTTCCAAAAAAAAAAATTTCTTTCAATTTTAATCTTTTGTTTTCATCTTTTAAGTTAGAAGTCGACGCTTTTACCACAACAAAGAATTATTTGTTACATAATTTTTGACTTAAACGGTATGAATCTGGAAAAAGAATTAAACATAAATAAGTCACGAGATTTGTGTGTTTTGGTTTAGTTCTATACTGTATTAGAGTTCGGTTCAGTACAACGCTGTACAGTTTTTGGTCGCTGGCCACGTTTTATTTGTTGCTTAGTTAGTGGCGTCGCCAGCCTAGTTCCCGGGGGGGGGGGGAGAGCCATATAATCCCTCAAAATCGGAAAGCTTTGTCAAATAGCTTGTCAATCGAACTTTTATTTTTATGCCTTTTATATATGAACGTGTCTAGGTATTTGAACATGAGGCGTTGATTCTTGATCCAACAACGAATCTTTTTAAAATTTTTTTTTTTTAAATAATGATTTTGAATTTGAACGATTTTTAGGACCGGATAGCTCGGATTCTAATTTTATAAATATAGTTTAAAGTACAGAAAAATAAATCCTTTCTCCATCCGATGGCATGGTAAGAGCCGACCTGCGCAGACAGTTACCTCTGACCTCCACTACTTACGTCTCTGTGCTTAGAATAATGTATACATGCAGTGGCGCAACTAAGGGGGGGGGGGTTGCATTGGGGGCATTAGTACTCTCCGAAATAAAAAAATATTAAAGATTAGACCAAAATTTGTTTAAAATAAAATACAAATAATGTGATTTTTTAACACAATTGATTTTTTTTGCCTCCCCCCCCCCCCCCGCGAAAGTTTGGTATAGTTGCGCCTCTGTAAACATGTATTGTTAAATGATGACACAAGTAGTATTATATCTCGTGAAGGAGGCATACAATGTCAATTCATTTTCCAGTATTGTAATACAATAAATTATGTGAACATTTATAGTTATAAAACTTCATTTAGCACTATATTTTTTTTTATGCTTTGAGTATTCCATATTACAATGAATCAGGAGCACGCGTGTGAAGTGGGTGATGCATTTGCCAACTAATTGTTCCCCAGCTAAGTAGGTCACGTATCAGACAAAGAGAGATTCCGGTTTATTATTGTTGTTATTCTTTAAAACCCCCCCACACACAACGCGAATCGCTCGGTTTGAACGTCTGCTAATACCGGATGTGTACTTGCACTCTTTCTAACTCTATAAATAAACTTCTGGTTGGTTATTATTATTTTTTTAAATGTACTTTCGTTTTAAGATGTATTTTTTTTTAAAGACAAAAAAAAAAAAACACAAAGGAAATATTATACTGAAAGACAAGGACGTCATATAGTTAGTTACCAGATCCCGGATATATAACTAATTTACTGCCTGAATGGCGATCTATTTTTTGCTATGCTATGCTGTCATTTTATTTTTAAATAGGGCGGGATGGAGCTGGGGGGATAATAAGCCAGACATTTTTTTGGGGGGGGGGGAGTTAAGTGGGAAATGGGGCTGAAGTGTGACATAAATTGAAAGTGGGTGAGGGTGGGGGCGGGAGTTGAAAATCGTACAAAAAAAAAGATTATTTAAATTTCACATGGAAGATGAAACAATACTCAGTGGCCTCTCAAGGGGAGGGGTACGGGCACCAACCACAGTGGCGTCTCATCGGGTGGGGGGGTGCGGGCAACAACCATAGTGACGCCACTAACAAGTCAAATAGCGAAAATTTGTATTCTGATTATATTAAGAGGGGGGCGGGTGGTTGTGCGGTGTACAGCGCTCGAATTTCCACCAGAGAGGGTCCCGGGTTCGAAATTCAGTGAGAACATTGTTATTTTTTTTTTACAGGTTCTGGTGAAAAGTTCCCCCATGTCCTCCCAGCTTTAAATGGATACCTGACTTTAAGTTGGGTGTATGGGATAAACATGGCCGGGTCGAGGTTACTGAAACAGTTGAATTTTACATTTCATCTGCCCCGACGAGCCTTATGGACTGAAGGGAACTTTACTTTATACTTTACTTTACAAAACTTATCTTTTTTCTCTTAGTTAAATATATAATATAATAATAGCGATTAGGGCTCTGTGTTAAATCGAAAGTAAAGTACTCCAGTTTGAAATACAATCATGAAAAAAAAATCGGATCTGCCCGAAACCAAAAAATAACCTCGCCTGCCGATCAAGCCTAAGGGGATATAACTCTATGCAAATGTTTTGTAGGGTACAGCTAGTATTAGTTAAAACTTTCATTTTGTAACTTTTTAGTCAAATTTTGTCCATCACTAACGCGCCTAAAGTAACACACATACAAACAAACAAAATATCCTCAAAGTTAAAGACAACAATACTTCAAACAATGAATTACTTTTAAAGAAAAAATATTTTCTCTGTAAGACTTAGCGAGGATGAAAATAATAGGCCAATAGATAAGGTCACTTTGCGAGAATGTGAGGTACATCTTTGTCCTTTCTTGTGGATTAGCAAACTGGACAGCTTCCAAACACTAACTCCAATAAATCTGATGCATTTTTTTGGGGTCCCCGTCTGTTAATTTTACATATGAACCTAATATATATTTAAACGCCTCTGCCTAGGATCCCCCCCCAAAAAAAACCCATGGTTCGCTCTAGTTAAATCAATACCATTTAATAATGAGACAAATAAAAGATTTGATATATTTTGATATGGCTGCTGCGGTAATATCATTTCAAATATGAAGTTCAATTAAATGTGTGTGTTATTCTAGAATGAAGTGGACATAACTGAAGTGAATGCATCCCAGGGATTTCTTAACCTAGAAAACGTCGACGTTAAAGACGATCTTTTCGGCTACGCCCTCAAGCTGACCAGCGGTCTAACAGACGGTATCCACTGGGAGAAATGTGTCTATCATCGCGACGCTAGTAAGTAGCCACTTAAAAACAAATACAAACGCATTTACTTTTCGTTTACATGTTGGTTACTTGAAAATAAATAATAAACAAACATAATCTGGTTCTATACATATAGCCAGCTATGTGTCACAAGTTGGGTGTGTGTGTGTAACAACAATTGTGTGTGTGTATGTGCCCCAACTGTGTGTGTGTAACAACAATTGTGTGTGTGTATGTGCCCCAACTGTCTGTGTGTGTAACAACAATTGTGTGTGTGTGTATGTGCCCCAACTGTGTGTGTGTAACAACAATTGTGTGTGTGTATGTGACCCAACTGTCTGTGTGTGTATGTGCCCCAACTGTGTGTGTGTAACAACAATTGTGTGTGTGTATGTGCCCCAACTGTCTGTGTGTGTAACAACAATTGTGTGTGTGTATGTGCCCCAACTGTGTGTGTGTAACAACAATTGTGTGTGTGTATGTGCCCCAACTGTCTGTGTGTGTAACAACAATTGTGTGTATGTGCCCCAACTGTGTGTGTGTAACAACAATTGTGTGTGTGGGCGAAATATCTCATACTGCCACCTGAACGAGAAGACGTGGGTGGAGAGAGACGAGATCGAGACCACGGGTCAGTTGCGTGGTAGTTGAGTAAAAGACGGCAGCGGAGCGAGACGGGGTTGTTTTCTTGATCAGCGTCCCCCTTGGAGACTGGATGTTTTTTTTTTGTTGTCGATCACTGGAGACTTTGACTTAACGATTGTTTATTTTTACCTGGTTTTACGGTAGCCAAACACGCTACCCAGGAGGGCATATATTGCCTATTTCTAATGAATATTGATTTTGTTTAATAGGAATTGTGTTCGATGATTATTGTTTCCTGATTGTTGAGTAACACTTGTCAGTAGGGAAATATACGCAAACCCCAGGTCAGGGTTATATTTTAGAGTTGAAGTTTTAAATAAAAAGACATTTTTCTATCTTATTTCCTTTGATAGAGCCAAGCAGGGTGTCCAACATAAGGGTGATTAGTGGAGCATCTCAAGGTTCGCTGGACATATTTTGGTTTATTGAGCCCTGTAGAGTGACCAAGCCTCTTGTTCAGTACTTCACCGTCTTTGTATGTGATACAGAGGAGAAAATCACATCTGAAATCTGTCGACGTAAATTGAAGTTTATTGTATTTTAGATTAGAAATTTGTTATTTCAAATTATTGCCTTGGTTAATTATTTATTTTCTAAAGTGGCTGTGTTATTAATAGACAATGAAGTCAATGCGGGAAAAAAATGTTTTGAGCGCAAATCTTTATTTTGATCAGAGTACAACGTGAGTGACGGGACACAGAGCGTCACAGTTGACTCACTACCAGACGGTGGGGAATACAACGTGTCCATCAGAGCGATGACGCCAGTTCATAGCGGTGAACGAATCGGTTTCGTCACAGGCAAGACAGCTTCAAGAAGAACGGGTAAAGACTTTATAAAAAAAAAAGACTTTTTAAATGTTGAATTAAACATCGTTGTATTTGTAGGCGTACCAGTGTTGTCTGTGCAGTTCCTTGTAAGGATGAGATGAAATCTCTTAGATCCTATAAACCACCAATGGGAAGATTTTATGGTGCCATTCTTTCATCCCCACCATAGACGATAGTGCAATGGCCGTATAAGCACCACGGGAGATACAGCGGGAACTTTAACCAATATCCATTGGTCCTCATCGAAGATCGAACCAGAGACCCTCAAGTCGGAAGTCGAGCCTTTACAGCAACACCATCCGCCCCCCCCCCCCGTAACAATTGGTTGTTGCGGGTGCAAAGAGTTCTCTCAGGGACTGATACAGGAATTTTTGTAAAATTAGAAATGAACCTTTTTTTCTTTATACCTAAAAATGTACAAATGTGGAGAAGTTCAATGACAAATAGAATATTCTGGCAGTACCAGCGTAAAAGATATTCTATCGGGCAAAGTGGCAACTCTCATAATTGTGTGAGCTTTTTAGGAAATACAGACCAAAATCGTTTTTCTTGTGCGTCGCTTTAATATTACAATTTTTATTATAATTTTATCCCATCAGACGCGGTCTCTCCAAGAGTTATCATAGTGACTAGTTTCATCATTACTGGAGCAGTCTTTCTGTGTGCGCTCATCATTTACTGCTACACGTGAGTTAATATCAACACAACATGTACACAACATGTACACAACATAACCAGAGACGGAGTTAGGTCGGCTAGGCCCTGGGCACAGAGTAACATTTTTTTGGATCAATTAAATGTAGAGATGCTGGAAACATAACAACACAATTGTAAAAAGTTGTTTTTTTTTTGGGCCTTTTAGGAGTTGAGGCTTGGGACTCACGCCAGGTTTAAATCCGCCTCTGCACATAACAGATATTCTAAACACTCGCCTACATAAAAAATTAATTACATAAAAAATACAACTGTCTTTATCTACCATTCCATGAATACTGCTATTTGTTACGATCAATTTAATTAATGAAATGTTTTTAATTCACAATAACCGTCACATTCATATGAACATCAGAGACGTACCTAGGGTGGGAGGAAGGAGGGGGGGGGGTCCAAATTCGAAAGTCTACCCGGGCCCAAGCTTGAGGGGGGCCCCCAAAATTTTTTGTTTACATTAAATATTAAGTACATTATCTCATGTCATGGTGTCTAGGGAGCGACCGATAATCGGATCGGTATCGGACTGATATTGGCACTATCGGTTAATATCGGATCGGCCGATTGTTGTAGGGAACGACCGATAGTCAAACCGATATTGGCACTATGGGTTAACTATCGGACCGGCCGTTTTTTGGCTGCCGATACATTGTTTTTTTTTTTTCACAACAGAAAAAAAATCAGTAAATAACCCAATTCTATAACCAGATCAAACAAGATTTTTAAAAAAAGGAAAAAAATCCCTACACAGAAATTGTCACGTCTACATCAGAGATATGACCTTGAAACAATAGGATTGGCATTTCTTAATTCTAATGTATGACCTTGAATGATACAATTAGTGAACATCTGTGTGTATTTTTTTTTGGGATGGCAAGTTGGGGGGGGGGGGAAACAAGACACGCGTGGGCGAAGTGTTACAAAATATGTGAACATGGGTCATATACGTCATACAGCACGAGAAAACACGTGTTTTGCATTGTTGTTGCTTAAGGGGCTGTCCATTAATTACGTCAACAAAATAGCGGGGACCGGGGGGGGGTCAGAAAATTTTTGACAATTGTTGACAAGGGGGAGGGGGAGGTCAAGAAAAGTTGACGTCAACAATGTTACTTTTTTATTTAATATAACTACTTAATAAGTAGGAAAATTAAGCAGCGTTTGTAGTTCTGTGTTACACACTCGCTTAACATTCAGTATTTTAATTAAACTAACTATATTCCTACTAATTTTGCCAAATAAACATTTTAAAAGCCACCTTTTTTAGGGGGGAGGGGGTAATCAAATATTGACTTAATTTTATAGGGGGGTCTCTGGAAGTTTGACAAGTTGTTGACAAGGGGGAGGTAGAAATCGCCAAAAATTTGTTGACATAAATAATGGACAGCTCCTAAAAAGAAAATATCGGTATCGGTATCGGTAAAAATGCTGGGGGAAAAAATCGGTATCGGACTATCGGTAAAAAGGCATATCGGTCGCTACCTAATGGTGTCGAATGTCAAAATGCAAGGGGTCCCCCAAAGAGGCCAAGTTCCCCTTGGTCCCCAAATCCCTATGTTCGGCACTGATGAACATTGTGATTTGTGCCTAATTGTATATGTGTTTCTAATTGTATATTTGTTGTTGTTGTTTTCGGATGCAGGATGTGTCGCAAGTCCCGGGGAAAGTTCTCAAAAATAACGAGTCTGTTGAGTGAGGACACTGCTGGAAGCTCCGTTAAGGTAAGAAGTCGTTCAACTCCCTAGTTCATCGATACAATTTAGAATTGATCTATAGACACATTTGAAGGTAGATTATGGATGAATGACAGAATGATAGACTGATAAACGTATAGATACATCAACAGGCAGACAAAACATACAAATAGGCATACTAAAAACATGAGGGTATTCTAGCAGATAGGAAGATGTTAAGGTAGACAGAAGGTTTTTAAGGTAGACAGACCGCTAATTATAATGGTAGATCAGAACAACTGAAAAAAAAAATTAAACAGAACATTGAAACAAACATTAAGATAGACTGAAATTCTAAGTCTTGTTTTAACTCTCAAAATCAATGAATAATATCTATATCTTTAGGTCAATTTCAATAATCAGGACAGTGAAGAGTCCAGCAACGATGCAGATATATCTTCCATGCTGGACAATGAAAGAAACGACTGGATAAACGGACAGAGCTTTACAAAGACCGCATCTACTAGCTGGTCATCCGCGACCATGCCTCCATCTTCTGTTCAACTGGTCACTGACCCACATAACGCCCCACCCACAGGCTACGCCCGTATGGCGAACAACACCAGGCTTGATCTTACCTTACTAACCCAGCCCAGCTTATCAGCCAATAATATCTCCTCGCGCTACCACTGGCTTCATGCAGGTGAATTCTACCAAAATAGATTAACGTTGATGGATCACTTTCATAACGATAACCAAGTGCTTCAGTGCCAGTTTTCTATAAATTCGAACCATCAGCATTTTAGATTTACAGATGGATATAATCCGGACAAAATTGTTCATGAATGCGGTAAATCAGAAAGTTTTTACAGTCAATATAATCTCGTGAAACCGTTCCCCGAGACCAAGGTGGTAAAAACATTAACAGCCAATCAAATGAAAGATTACATTACGACACATTATTTAGACTACGTTGTATCGGAACCTGGTCTGGCTGAAGTCTTTGATTATCTCAATGTTAGTGAAGCCAAAGCTCACCGCGATGGGGATGGTAGTGATGATGGTGATGGGTATGGCGATAGCGGGTGCGGGGCGGACGGAGATCGAAGCCGACACCCAAGTGCTTCAGCGGGTGATTTAAACGATCGACATCTATCACTGCAAGATGATTTTTCAAGTGATGGTTACTGGTTCTCATACAAACATAAGCTATTACCCCCTGATGGGCAGAACTCGCAAGACGTAGAAACTACTGACAATTTCGAAGGACTCTCTCAGGAATCATCAACCGGTATTAAGAGTGGGTGTGTCGGCATGGCGTCTCGATACGACAGTGGGCGACTTAAGACGATGACTACGTCATCATTTCACGAGAGCTACTCAGAAGATCTTGACTCTATCACCATTCCTGAATGTTTTGTGGACCTAACTGGTAGTGAAAGCTCATCGTCGAGGCTTGGCGAGGCGTTTAATGGCGACTTCTATGCGGATGTACCCCATCTAAAGACTTTCAGGTGTTCTCATACAGTTTATAAAACGAGCTCGTCATGTGAACCACTTGTGTCCCTAAACACCTCAATTAGCCGGTACGATGACAGTGGAAATCTTGACTTACATGACTATCTGGATGATTATATCGTCAACAGCTAACAAAGGGGAAAAAAACAACACCAAACTCTTTATCTATCTTTGAATATTTTATTTTTTAAATTTTATTTTATTTGTTGTTTTTTATTTATAATTACACAACGATATTTAGAAATATTAAGTACATCTTTTTACCTCTTGTTACTTTCTATAGGTGCAAGTCTATTCTGATGATTATAAGGACAACATCTTGCACTATGGAAAAAAACAAAACAAAACAAAACAAATAAAAGCAAAACAAACCAACCAACCCAGATTTTTTGTTTAATTTTTAGAATATGTAAAGTGTATAATAATTTATATTTTATTTGTATATCTTTACCAGTTTCTAATTAAAGCTACAAGACGATAACTAGAGATAAAATGTAATTGCAGGTTTCCTTTTTTTTTTACTGCAGTTTCATTACAAAATAGTCTTCAAGGTGATAAGAAAGTACAATCAATCCTCAAACATTAACATAATGTTTAGCTTAAATGTATGCATGTAGCTACTTATGTTTATTAATTTATGCACTATGTAATAAAAATATTTAAAAAAAATCATTATTTCTTAAATCTTTAAATTACTTCATCTCTAGTTTTGGTTGATCAAGTCAGAGATGACCTTAGCATGACCTTAGCCTGACCCGGGGCTTCTGGAGTGTCATATGTGGGTCTTTGTTACAGTCTATTAACCTACAAAAAAAAACAACAACTCCAAACCCGGGGACTCCATTTGATGCGGACCCTGGGGCAGTCGCCCCTTATACCACCATTCTTGTAGCAACAGTCAGCTAACCATACATATATGTATAAATATATTAGGGTGCCAATGAAATTTTTAAATTTTTTTTTGTAAATTTTAAGTGCCCACATTTTTTGTGTATTCCTTTTGATATCAGAAAAAATCACAGACAATATGAATTAAATCAGACAATATTTATTGGTAGCTCAAGACAAGGGAACTTTTCGCAAATTAGGAAAATTCGTAAAATTTTCATGAAAATAAATATCATTATGTAACAATCATAGATGATTATGTTACCTAATATATGAAAAAAAACAATCAAAGAAAAAAATAAAAGTAGCTATTTAAACTGTTGTTGTTTATTTAATCCATAAAACTGTTCGAAAAATTATAGTATGTACGAAAATTATTTGTTCATTTTCTAGGATTTTGTCGTTTCTCAAGAATACCAGAAAACGTTGATTTGTTCGCATTTGGAAATTCTTGACGATGCTTTTCCACTATTTGCAGCGAAAATTGTTTTTATTCCTCTTGATTACTTATTATGCCGATAAATGTCTGGATTAATGCAACTCCTTTTTCGGCCACATCGTTAACAGCTGTTAAACTTTGCATTTTTTTTATTTGCACCAATAAATTGTTTGTTGTTTTCCCATATGTTTGGATTATCAGTAAGAAATTCCTGACAAATATCCAATATAGTGAATAATTTCATTGTGTTCTTTGACACTAATTGCCTTTGTTGTAAAGTTGGAAGATTAATTTTAATACGGCGAGGTGGATCATTTGTTCCATTGGTTTTCAAAGCTTCTACCATTGCTGCTTTTATTTCGGAAGGTACGGTGGAGTCAAAAAACGCAAGCCCAACCAAAGTTTCAACATAAAATTTTCACCATAGCTAGTGCTTGCCAAGGTTAACAAGTGTGCAAAATATGAAAAGGGAGAATTACTGTCCAAATGGTCATCTTCGGGTCGCAGTGCGTGCAAAATAGGACGACCATAATGCTTAAAGGGGCCCACCTTGATTACACCATTATTGATTAACATGAATTCTCTATCAAAATAATAAACACATATATGGTACTTACAAATTGTAGAACAAACATCATTTCATGTCTTATAAGTTCTTGACTATACCGGGTCAAATAGTGATGAAAACTGTCTGAAGTGCAATGTTTGGAATTGTTTAGGGCATTCTGTGTGTACGCTACACTTGAGATAAATACATCATTCAACGCAGAATAAAACGATGAGTAAATACTAAAAAATCAAGCCGGATATCTCTTTTTTGAATTATTTACGTTCAAATATCGCGAAAATGTAAATGTAACGCGAACTCGCGACTATCCTTAAAACTTTAAAAAATCATATCTCGGAACGTTTTTTACCAAATGGCCTGAAATTTTCAGGATTTACTCAACTTTGAATGTACCACAAGCCATAAAAATTTCAGTAAGATCTGAGAGGGCCGGGTGAACACCACTGGTTGAGTTGACATGGAATGACCCTATGGACATCAGTGATGTCTGCTCCTAAAAACATAACGAAAGTTGTAACAACTCCTTGTAGTCATCTCTGGGCTAGAACTTGGAAAGCTGATAAAGAGCAAAATCAATCAACTCGTTTTTTGATGTTTCTAATGCTGATGCAACTATGACATCTTTGACCCCACTTTCGTATTCTTCTTTGGCAATTAAATTCCACTTGGCTGCAAATCTCTGAAATAAATTAATATTTGGACCATTAGATGCTCCGGCTCCCATGAGTGTATCAAACACTTTTGCAACAATTAACTCATGAATATGGTGTCTGCAGGCTAAACTTAATAGATTTTTTATCAGTCCCTGTTCCAACAGTCACATATACCAGAGATTCCACCTTTGTTACTTGCTGTTGAAGACCATTCTCTAAATTCCACTTCTGTATCAAATCGAAAACAGCTTTAGCCTGTGCTTCTCCTGTTCCACTTGGCAGTTGAGGAACTCCTAGAAGCTTCATGATCACATTTACAGACACAATTTCCGCCAGACGATCCACTGATACTTTAGACATTAAAGCAGGTAACACCTTGCAATCCCAGTGTATGGTCAGAGCCGTATCTTGAGCAAATGAATCTTTTATCGCATTGCCTATACTTTCTCGATGTTTTGTCTTGCCTGTCTTATTTATTCTTTATTCAGAACAATGTTGCGGTACTGTGTCCCCCAAAGACTGTGCAGTTGCAGCCAAAATAAATGTGGCATTTCGGTCACTTATTTGTGTTCGATCCAATGCATGGCCAATTGTGGACTCACAATGTTGGATTGTCGAACCTTAATAGGTGGAATTCTAAGCAAAGAAACATCTGGATCATCATGATCATCGCTGCTGCTTTCATCATTGGAACTGCTAACACTCATTTCAGATTGTGTTGTTGTCAACTCGCGAATTGAACGTTCAGCTTCTTTCTTTTTTCTGATTTCTTTATTTAAAATCGCTGCCGATTTTGCTCTTCTTTTTTAGTCAGCTAAGTGTCAACAGGTCCCACGCTCCCTCTTCGTCCCTTTTCTCTTTGTGCTTCTAAATACGCTTTGTCTTCTTGCAGCTTTAACATAGTTAATGCATATCTGTGAGCAATATCAAAAAGGTCTTCAATGATATCAATTAAATGTAATGAAATTTCGTACAGTACATATTAATACCAATAGAAACATAATTAAACAGTGGGCGAAAAAAACAAAAACAAATTTTTTTTTACATGTATTACATTGGAAACCTAATATATATATCTCTATACTTATAAGACGCATTTGTTGTCTGTCTGTCTGTCTGTCTGTCTGTTCCCTTATAACTCAAGATCCAGAAAACCAAATAACGTGAAATTTGTTACACATACACATAATTACATGGGGAAGGTTATAGGACATGTTTCGTTTCATCTCGATGGGTAGTTTAATTATAATTAATGATTTTTATTTAGTATTTTACTATATTAAAGTAATCTCGACGGCGCCATAAATAAAATTTCTCTGTGACGTCATTTCCCGATGATACATTTTTAAAAGAGGGGTAACTTCCGGAAACTCCAATAGTAAACATGGTGAAATCACTAGTCATATCTATTTACCTATCGTTTTATGTATTCAGAAGATTAAAATTAAAGGTGCACTTTAATAAACCGAAATACGTTAATTAAAATGTTTCTGTGACATTATTAACATTATTAATACAATCTCAATGGGTAGTTTAATTGTAATTAATATTTTTAGTATTTTACTATTCAATGCACAGGGAATTCCCTGTATTCGCGCACCAAGTGAATGTGTAATTGAACGGACGGAGAAGAAACGGTTAGGGACGGAAAAAAAAATATTGTTGTTGTTTTTTTTTCATGCTGCAAGTACCCGGCTTTGGCCGGGATTAAAATAAGGTTTTCTGTTTATTTAAGAAGCGTAATTTGACGTTTAATTGTACAGAGAGAGGGAGGGGGGAGAGATAAAGAGAGAGGGGGGGGCAGGGAGGAGAGAGGGAAGGAGGGGGCAGGGAGGGGGAGAGAAGGAGGGAGGGAAGGGAGGGAGGGAGAGAGAGAGGTGGTAGGGAGGGAGATAAAGGGGGAGGGAGGGTTGGAGAGAGAGGGAGGGGAGAAAGGGAGGGAAGGAAAGAGAAAGGAAGGGGGAGTAGGGAGGGGAGATAGAGGGGAGGGAGGGAGAGAGATAAAGAAAGAGGGAGGGAGAGAGAGATAAAGAGAGGGGGAAGGGAGGGAGAGAGAGGAAATGAGGGAGGGGAGGGAGAGAGAGGAAGAGGGAGAGAGGGAGACGGGAGAGGGAGAGAGAGAAGGAGGGGAGGGAGAGAGGGGGGTAGGGAGAGAGAGAGAAAAGGGGAGGGAAGGAGAGAGGGAGAGAGAGGATGGAAGAAATGGGAGGGAGTGAGAGATAAAGAGATAGAGGGGGCAGGGAGGGAGAGAGGGGGAGGAGGAATGGAGGAAGGTGGAGAGAGGGGGGGACGGGGGGGGGTGAGAGAAGGAGGGAGGGAGATAGGGAGAGAGAGGGAGATGGGAGAGTTAGGGAGGGAGGGAGGGAGGGAGGGAGGGAGGGAAAGAGAAAGGGAGAGAGGGGATAGGTAGGGAGAGAGAGGGGAGGGAGGGAGGGAGAGAGAGAGAGAAAGGGAGAGAGGGGGGTAGGGAGAAAACAAAAGGTAAACAAAAAACTTATTTTAAACCCGGGCAAAGCCTGGTACTTGCAACTAGTATATATATATATATATATATATATATATATATATATATATACTAGTATATATATATATATAATACTCATTTCCAGTGTGCGTTATATATATATATATACCATTCAAATCAATGAGCAACACTATTACTCATGACAGGATTTAACTCCGGACTCACTAAGATTGTTATTTACTCACTTGAACATTTTGAAATAGTATATTTAACACCCAGAATGCACACATTTTACCGAATGTCAAATCGATACGGCTTTGAGGAGTTATTAATAACTAAATTTCAAATTCTCCTAAACACGTCAAACATAACATGATATTCGCGAAAAGTGCAGACTGAGCAAGTTAAATTAAATAGTCTTAAAATACCAACAAACATAACAAAAAAAAAATAAAGACAATGAAAAAGAAAGTTACATTACAAACA
The DNA here is from genome assembly GCA_021962125.1 of Bulinus truncatus. Lineage (NCBI taxonomy): Eukaryota > Metazoa > Mollusca > Gastropoda > Planorbidae > Bulinus > Bulinus truncatus. The sequence goes on along the minus strand of JAGDYQ010000197.1, from coordinate 885,485 downwards.
TATTCCTCCATCCCACTATAGTTTATTGAGCAATACACAGCGAAGCATCTGGATACATCCATGCAGATAAATTTTGATGGACAGATAATCTAGTGGTGTAGATTCTCGACTTTCGACCTGAGAGTCGATGGACCTTTGTCCTGGTGAACTTTTGGTTCTAAGTCCCATAACTCCACCCAGCTTTAAGTGGGTCCCTGACTGGTGATAGTGCTAACCACATAATCTCTAAATATGCCGAGGTTATAGAAACGGATGAATTACACACTTCATCTGCTTCGATGGTCTTTTAGGACTAAGGGAACTTCACTTTACTTACAGATTCGGTTTCTTCTTCTTCTTCCTTTGGCTTTACAGCCCTGGCCTGCCATACTACTCTTCTCCACTTTTCCCGATCCATGGTCTTCTTCCTCCAATCTCACTCCTATTGCTTTAAGGTATTTCTCCACTTCCTGTAACCATCAGCTTCTTGGTATGCCTTTAGGCCTTTTCTCATTGGGTGTTGCCTTATATATTGCCTTCGGACCTCTGTCAATGGCGTCGTGAGGGGGAAGGGGGTTCATCATGCCCAGGGCGCTACTCACAGAGTTGCGCCTTATGTTATATTTTACATATAATATAATATGGTTTCCAAATAGGGGGCGCTAAAAAGGTATTAAAAAAGGTATTGTGCACCGGGCGCGAGTTAATTCAGCTCGCTACGGCACTGACCTCTGTCGTTTTCCATTCTTTCTATGTGCCCTACCCACATCAATCTGTTCATTTGGATTTCAGCTGTTACATTTGGTTTTCCGTATAGTTTGTACACTTCTGAATTGGTTCTACTTCTCCACTTATTATTGTCCTTTACTGGCCGATATATTTTCCTAAATATTTTCCTTTCCCAATCGTTCAACATATTTTCTGTTTGTTTGCTGATTGTCTATGTTTCACTACCATATGTTACTGTTGGTTGAATCATTGTCTTGCATATGTTTTTTTTTTTTGTTTTATGGAGATCTGTCTGTTTTTCAATATTTTATATAGTGTATGATATATTCTATTCCATACTTCTAGTCTGTTTTTGATATCTATCATTATATCATTTTTCTCACTTATGGTTGATCCAAAGTATTTAAAGTTTTCTATTCTTTTAAATGTCCTATCACTGATTTTGAATATTTTTCTTTTCCTTTTTTTTCCATTTCCTTGTAATAGCATGTATTGAGTCTTTGATTCGTTTACTGTTAAACCTACTTTCTGAGCTGCTGTTTCTAATTCTATAAAGGCTGTTGCTATATCCTTGCTTTGCTTTTCTGTCAATGTTATATCTATCATCAGCATATACAAGGTACTGGATGGCTTATGTAAAAATCGGTAAATATGTTCGGCTCCGAATGAGTTAGTTTTCCCTATTTCATTGCTATTTTTTCAATTGGCTATGAAAATGTAAATACAGGGTAAGTTCAACTTTGTATTTTTAATCACGCAGTGGCTACGGAGTGCCGAAAGTCGCGCATGCGCACATATATGGATGTTACCTGGACAAAAATAATACGGCTTCTGTCAGGGACAGAACCGTAGCCACTGCGTTTTAATAACGTTCATGGTTTTCGGGAAATCCCCTTAGTATACACTCACGCATGCACTCACGCAGTAAATTTACAAAACAATGTTCAAAGTTCACTCCTGTGTTGAATGGGGTAATTCCAAAGTTTTCTACATGTACATAGCCCGCACTAATATTTGTGCAGATTATTTTCAAAATGCATCTTGAAAACAAACAGTCCAATCCTAGGTGTATTAAATGTTGGTTTATTTTGTTAAGTTACACATTTATAAAAAACAGTTCAAGTTCCTCGTTTTAAAAAACAAACCACACCCAAGATATATGTAATATGAGGACATTCCCTAAATGATGAATTTTAAAATTACCAAAGCCACGTCTACAAAAATATATAAAAAGAGGACAATGTAATTTGTTCTTTCAAGATAGTCACAATTCACATTCATTATATTCAGCTGATCGCGATCTTGAAGAGATGATCAGTTGATAGCATTTTATTTTTTTTTACCATGGGCTCAACAATTACATTGCGTAAGCTAGTCTTTAAGGTGTCTTGATTTGTTTAAATGTACATTTGATGCTTATATTGTTTTTAATTTTATTTATACCACGTGTCTTAGGGCTCGTCCATAAATTACGTCAACAAATTTGAGCACTTCTTATAAATATTAAATCACCACCCCCCCCCATTCAAATTTAACGTTAAGTAGCAAACTTCCGATTCCGCACGCTAATTGTAATAATTCAAATCTAATTTGAATTGTACATATAACGAGTTTTTTTTTTACAAAAAAAAAAAAATTAAAAACAAAACAAAAAAAAACCACGCCAACACAAGCTCCAGCTCTCAAATTTTATATCACAGTATCGATGAATTTTGTTTGACAATCTGGTTCGCAATTATATCCGCCCAGCTGTAGCTAGTTATTGGTGTGTCCACAGTGTCCTGTGTCAGTATTTTATGCGCTTCCCCCCTTCCTATCCCAACCACTGCTCAGAAAAATGTAAAACTTAACGAAGTAAAAAAATCTTTAAACTACACATTTCATGTTTAATTAGTGTGTAAGATCATTTCCTTCATATATTGCTGTTCTGTATATAGTGTTCTTACATGTCTTTCTATCATCTAAATAAAGTTCTGGAACTTCCATCTTGTATCATTGTCTATAGTCTCATTCCGTTATTTTGCACTCTCTGAATGACCACTTATAAACTTCTAAGCACCATAGCTGTATTGTTTTTACATATGTGTCCTTACTTTGGAGTCACTTGCTGACTTAGCCAATCATTGACAACATTCTTGACCGACATCCCAGCATACATATACATGAGAAATTAATTCAAGGTACTCAATTGGATGCTACAGATTAAGTTTAAAGTTACTACCTACGTACTCTGACATATATTGAAGCAGACTTCAGTTATTTCAAGATTTACTGTGCATTCACTATTGCTGCTATTGATATATATCTCTATTGTATGTATGACCTTTTATTGTTACATGTACAGCTGATGATACTTTTATTTTTTCATAATGAAAATGTTACAAAATGGTTCACAATTGCCTGAACAGTTCGATTTTTTCCCCTTCTATTTTACAGAAGTATTTTAAACAAAACTAAAGTTTATTTGTGTGAGTACTTTATACACATATCTAGCACTATGATTTATATGTGTGCATGATAAAAAGGTTGAGTAATTTCAAAATTATTATTTTTTTTCAAAATTGTAAAGGCATAAAATAGCTTAAAGAGGGTTAATTACATAAACCAGTACACTGCATACTAAAATTCACATAAAATAAGTATTATTGATATTTTAGATACCATTAATTTATTTTATTGATTGTAGAATATATATTACCATCTAATAAGACTTAATTGTTCACAAATTCAAACTTATTTCATAACCAATTTCACTTTAAGAAATTAAGGAGCTAGTTGACGTCTTTAAATCTCCCACCCCCTCCCCCATGTCATACAATTCCAGACCCCCGATCCGCCTAAGTTGTTGACGTAATTTATGGCCGAGCCGTTAAATCAGTTGAAACATTCTTGTCATGTTATAATTATTTTAGCTGGCACGGGTTTGTACCGTTGGGAACTGATCTGGGGTTGGGACAGACACTGACGTGTGACGGGTGGGGTGCTTAAAATATGCTCTAACGGGTGTGGCTGGAAACAAAAAAATTACAGACCCGTTCTGGTCTCTGGTACTTACGTCAAGTTGGGAAATTCTTCAATAAGTAAAACTCACGTGTGCATTGGACTGCTATTTTTAGGCTCACGTCAGAACCTTTCTAAATAAAGATATGATGTAATGGGATATATTGTTTGTTCATATCTATTGTTTGTATAAATTGTTAGAACTCTGGATGATTGAACTCATTATGAATTTTTTTTTTTCAGATGGAATTTTGTTCTAATTTTAATTTGAGAGTACCACCTAACGTACTGAAGTCATATGAAAACTTGTAAAATCGACATAGATAAACATGGCTACTGTGTTTCAGTAAATTTTCGTTTCATTGTGATACTTTTTGTTTCTCGCATTTCTCAGATTGTTTAAACTTTCACGGAATTGTATGTCTGATTCTAATGTTAATTCGCCATGTATCTTCCAAAGTTAATGACTCTGACTGCAGCATTTGTCGCAATTAACACAGGTAAATGAATTAATCTAAAACAACGACGTAAAAAAATAATATGTTTTTTTTTATTACCACAACGTGTAGTTTATGTAAGACAATGTAAGACAATGTAAGACTATGTAAGACTATGTAGACTTTTCCCGTCCTTTTTAGTATAAGTGAGATTTATATTAAATTTAGTTTTAAGTGAGTTGTATAGGCCTAAATTTTACCTACTTCTTCTCCTTTCTCTACTCAAAATATTCTTTAGAAGTGGCTCCTATTAAAGTTGGACACGCGTGTGAAGGAAGGAAGATGACAATAAAATGCGAATTCAATCAAATAATCTCTGTAACTGGTGCGACATATGGATATAATGGGAGCGAAACATGCCGTAATGAAGGGAAGAAAGAGCCATGTCATGTCAACATAACAACAGAAATAGCAAAAAGGTCAGACCTTTCTTCTTTTACTTTGGAAAGCCAATGATTGATCCATAATATAATTATTTGATAATATAAACTACTAGATGTGCCCTGCAAAACCTTTGCATAGAATTATATCCTCTTAGGCTTGATCGGTAGGCTAGGTAATTTTTCGGCTTCTGGGCAGATCCGATTTTTTTTATGATTGTATTTTTAAACTGGAATACTGTTGTATTAATTCTTAACTTTCGATTTAACACAGAGCCCAAAATCGCTATTATTTTATTAAATACTTTTTAGGTCTATTATTCATTGCACTATGACTGTTATAATATTATACTTGGATAATGAATTCATGATAATCAGGTCAATAAAAATGAGATTTTACTCTGCTACATTATGATGTGTCTGTTAGTTTTTTTTAACTAACTTTTGGGATGCTTTTGTAATTTTTTTCTTTCTTTTTGATGATAAAACAATACCAGAGAACTTTAATGCCGATTTGATGTCTGTCTCATGGTCAGTGAAGTTGACCACATTGTTAAAAAAACATTCAGTTACAGAACACATTTTTCAAAATTATCTGTGGAATAAATCAAAGTTCATAAAAATTAACAAAGCGACATTCACTGTTTATTTAAACTTTGTTAGGTACTGGGGACTTAAGGACTTTAACAATGACTTGAAATATCCGTTGGTTCTCACTGGAGATCGAACCAGTGCACATTATCTCACGACCATATATATATATATAATACTCATTTCCAGTGTGCGTTAAATCGAAAGTAAAGAATTAATACAACAGTATTCCAGTTTAAAATACAACCATGAAAAAAATCGGATCTGCCCAAAACCAAAAAATAACCTAGCCTACCGATCAAGCCTAGGGGGATATAACTCTATGTAAATGTTTTGCAGGGTACAGCTAGTATATATATATATCCTCAGTGAGAACCATGGGAATTTTTCCGGTCGAAATTTGTTTTCAAGTAGTCCCACAAGTTCACCCAGCTTTAAATGGGTAACTGACTCACGTCGAGGTTATAGAATCAGACGAATTCTACACTTCATCTGCCGATTGCCCGTTCGGGCTAACTGAACTTTACTTTTATATATATATATATATATATATATATATATATATATATATATATATATATATATATATATATATTAGGGTGTCCCAAAAAAATGAAGTTTTGAAATGTTGATGTCTCACCCAAAAGAATATGTCTGTATGGTAACAGTAGTTAACCTGCAAAATTTTACCTCATTTGGAAAATGTTTAGAGGTCCCCCAAGAGGTTTAAAGTTCTAGATTTTGGTGTAAAATCATTCGCGGTCAAATCTAATACAGCGTTAATATGCGAAAGTGATATATTAAGTAACAAATTGATGCTTAGTATTGTTTTTAATATTAAATGAAACAAAATATATAAATCTTGAAGGGTTTATATTTTTAAATTTGAAATTTAAGTAAAAAATTATGAAAAACAAAGTTTTATTCATTTTGTCTAGTTAATTCTTGAATCAATGTCAATCTGCTTGAAAAATAGTAATCATAAGCAATGCAAAAAAGCATTCCTGCTATTTATTTTGTACTTTGTACTGTAGGGTAGACACAAATTAAAAAAAGTTCTTCAAGTTTAAATTTTAGCCAGCTGTTCACGATTACACTCTGCAAAATTTTTCCGATGTTTTTCAACCACTTGGAGCAAAAATTGTCTTTGTTCTTCATTCTTGGTGATACTGTCATTGAAATTTTGTATCAATGCTACACTTCACTCTGCAGAGTCATTGATACAAGCCAGATTCTTTACAAAATCTGCAGCAACTTTAAAAGATGGTGTATCTGACCAGGCTTCAACAGGAACATCTAGAAAACTGGCATCAATGTTGGATGTTTCAAAAAATGTGGTAGAAGCACGCAAATCAACAACACTTTTTGGTAGTGTTTTTATGAGATGCGGTCCACGTTCTGATTGCATTGTCCGAACAAGGCCAGTTTTTTCTTTGTCCGACAAAAGGGTTGAAAATAACGCAAGCGTCGACAGTTCCGGTCTCAAGTACCACGAGTGATGCACCATCATTTTCGATCCAGTCGATCGAAGAACAGCATCATCATATTCGTATAAACGCTGTATCAACAAGATATCATTCACAGGTGCATCTGCGGAGAGCCTGCTTGAAAACCACGATTGAAGATAAACACATATGGTAAACCGATTAAAACGCTGAATACCTTGTAATTCTCGAGCTGTTAACTGAAAGATGGTTTCGTTGCCAGCAAACAATAGTTCGATTTTCAATGCATAGATTGCTTTCGCCATCCACCTTGCGCTATGTAGGGCACCAGGTCTACGAATGCTGACATCAACCTCCAACCCAACCATTTGTGCAGCAAGCAGAAGAAATTCTAAATAATCATCACGTGAATGACTGACCTCAAGTTGATATTTGATAAATTCTTTAATCGAATCAGACACGATCATCAAAGGGGCGGATCTGGCTTCGGGTGTGTGGTTTAATTCTGGCCATTTTTCTCAAAACCTCTTAAAAAACAAAATCTCTGGTCCAGTGGATGGTCCAAGACAAACATTGAATGCATCGGTAAGGAGTACTTCCAACATGTGATGACGGCATGCCATCCATAATAGATTACGTCCCAGGGCTACTTCTAACAGAGTGCAAGCTCCATTGAGTCTTCCAGTATTGGAAGCCGTAGTGTCGAAGCACATGCCGATGACCATAGATTCGCACTTCCATGATTTGATATGTTCATTTACTGCATCTTGGAAAATACTGTGTCAGATGTCGGAACACCAGCTTCGTTGAATGCGGATGCAAGTATCATTGTTGATTTTCTAATGCTGGTGTTCGTTCTGTCCAGCACTGCAGCAACTTTTGGTGATATGATGCCTGACAATTTAGCATGCTTAGTTTAAAAAAATTAAATCTTAAAAAAATACACATTGCTAAAATTTTGCACATTAGGTATTTTATATGTTTTCTAGCATTTATTACATTTTCTAATTAAGAATAACACAATTTCAACTCTAGTTAATGGTAGCATTGAGATAAATATAAGTATATTTAAACTTCATTTTATTCAACTATGGCATGCAAAAACTGCAAATTATTTGAGCCATGATTCGTCTGGATTTTTATGTTGGCCTAATACTGGAATTTTAAAAGCTCTTGGGGGACCTCTAAATGTTGTTCAAATGAGCTACAACTTTACCAATTCACTCATTTTACCCAAGAGACACATTTCAGGGGGTGAGACACCAAAAAAAATTTTTTTTCGAGCATTTTCGGAACACCCTAATATATATATATAGGTAGAAAATCTTTTTATATCACGCCTATGAGGGTAAATACAACTGTTGAAATCCGCCAATCAAATCTTGTACTCGACAATTTAATTTATTATAATTCAGATGCAACGAGCTATCAAAATGTGACGTGTTTGTCAACTTTACTGAAGATCGATGTCCACAAGACACATATAAGGAGGCTAAAGTTCAATACCAGTGTTTGGAGAAGGAGACATGTAAGTATTTTTCCCAGCACAATTGACATTAAGTTACTGTTTGAGAGTAGAAGAAAACAATATTTCGACTGAAATATGTGATATTGTTACATTTAAAACGTGTAGTAGATTTAGTTCTATTGTATGTATCTTTCGTAGGCGAAGAAGATAAAGAGAGAGAGAAAGAGGGAGAGGGAGAGAGAGGGAGAGAGAGACAAAGAGAGGGTGAGAGAGGTAAAGAGAGAGAGAAATTGAGAGAGAGAATTAGAGAAATAGAGAGAAAGAGAGAGAAAGAAAGGGAGAGACAGAGAGAGAGTGAGAGAAAGAGAGAGAGTGAGAGAAAGAGAGATTGAGATAGAAAGAGAGAGAGAGAGAGAGAAAGAACCCTCTAGTGTTCACCTTACGAAATGGTCTAAATTATGTATGCGTGGTTGTGACATTGCATAGCAATTGACGTTTGTACAATTTATTACAATTTATTATTATACACGTATATAATATCTATTTGTCTTCACCAGTAACACGTTGTGTCTGTATAGGTGGAACGATGATGCTGGACTGCCCCAAAAATCAACGACTTCAAATCACTCACAGTATGTATGAAATACCTTATTTCATCCCCACCATAGTCGATAGTGCAATGGTCATGGGGGCCCCACGGGAGATATAGCGGGCACTTAAGCCTTGACCTGAAAAGTTTATGGCCCTCACTGAATGTCAAACCTGGGACCCTTAGGTCTATTTCTTCTTTATTCTCTACTTAAAAGGTTCTTTAGAAGTGGCCCCTATTAAATATGGATACGCCTGTGAAGGAATGAAGATGACATTGAAATGTGAATCCAATCAAAGTATCTCTGTTACCAGTGCGACATATGGCTATAACGACAGCGGAGAATGCCATAATGAGGTGAAGAAAGAGCCATGTCTCGTAGACATGAAAACAGAAGTAGCAAGAAGGTAAGTTTGAAAAACGTTATCATTTCAAGATTTTTATTTCCTTTTGGAAAACCATTGATTAAATATTATAATCAATTTATAGGTGAACTAGACTTTTGTAGGCCTTTTAATTCGACTTTGACTGTTATAATATTACATAGATAATGAGTTAATGTTAATCAGGTCAATAACATGCTGCTAATTTACGCTGTGTCAAATTTTGCTTATGTTTGTTTTGTTCCTTTCGTTGATGAAACAATACCAGCAAACTTAAAGGCATGTCTGATAACAGTCTCATGGTCAGTGCAGTTGACCACATTGTAAAAACAAAACATTCAGTTACAGAAGACATTTATCAAAACTATGTGTGGAAAAACATTATTCAATGAGTCCCACCTTTAAAAAAAAAAATAACACATAGTTATATTACATTATTGTTTATTTACACTTTGTTAGCTGTGAATAAAAACTAAAATCAGTCATGAGTGGATCAACAACATGCAGTTCGCAACTTGTAGGATAGTATTTATTATCTGTGAACATTTCTTTTACTGAATTATGTTGAAATATAAGACAAAAATAAACTGTTTAATATTGCAAGGATTTTTCTTTTTTTTTTTTTTTTTTTTTTGTTTTATCGAAAAAACAACAAGCATCTGATTTAAGAATGAAGAAGGTAATTTTTTTTTATTATGTCACATGAAACACACACTACAAATAGTACATCTTCAGGTACATATGTATGTGTTTCTGTGTGCTTGTATGTGTTTCTGTATACTTGTGTGTGTTTGTGTGAAGTTCCTTTGAGATGAAATCTCCTTGAGACAATAAACCTCTTATGGGACTGTTTTAATTGTCCCCCACCATAGCGGAGAGTGCGTAGTCCTTAGAGGCACAACGGGTGCTATAACGGGGACTTAAACCATTGATCCTCACCGGAGATGGAACCAGGGACGGGCTCCTTACCAAGCGACCATCTGTGTCATATATATATATATATATATATATATATATATATATATATATATATATATATATATACTAGCTAACCAAACCAACCAACCGACCAACCAACCAATCCAACAAACCAAATCAAACCAAACTAAACACCACTAGGTAAAGATAAGGGTGCTAATTTATGTCACTATATATATAGGTAGAAAAGCTTATATTTTACGTCTTGGAGGGTAAATACAAATGTTCAAATCGTTTCAAGTTTTTTGATCCGTTTATCAAATTTGTACTAGTCAATTTTTGTATTACACTCAATACAGATGCAACGAGCTATCAACATGTGAAGTGTCAGTGAACTTTACTAAAGATCCATGTCCAAAAGACACATATAAGGAAGCTATAGTTCAATACCAGTGTTTAGAGAAGAAGACATGTAAGTATTTTTCCAGCACAATTGACGTTAAGTTACTGCTTGAGAGTAGAAGAAAAAGTTATTTCAACTGAAATATCTAGTACAGGTACACTAAAAGATTGCTGTAGATTTGTAGCGATATTGTAGTTGTCGGATATATCCTTCCTAAATGTATCAGTGCACACACAGTGCACACACAAAGCACTACGTTCTAAAATCTTCTTATAATACCAATACTTGAATTACTGCTTCAACCACTACTTCTATTAATCGAAATTTCTATTACTAATACTAAAAAAAAAAAAGATCAATAAACTGATGAAGCTGCTGCCATCAAACCAGGGCTGGGGTAAGCCGGTATCGGTATCGGTTATCAGTGTCAGCACATAATTCCGTCACACCCAAGCCCCCACATGAAACATTACATCTTTACAAGGACTTAACAAACTATAAATTACTTGTGAAGATAATTCTACACACCGCTACATATACATTCATCTACAGCAGTGTTCTCACATTTATTGCTCTTCTCGACCAACATTGACAATTGTTTTGTTTCTCGCGAGCCATCAACAAAGAGAAAAAAAAAACACACGATAACACATTAAAACGCACAGGCGTACCTAGGGTGGTGAGGGTCCAAAGTCGTAAGCCCCCCCAGGGCCTCAGCTTGAGTGGGGGCCCCAATTTTTTTATTTTTTTTTACATTAAATATTAAGTACATTATCTTATGCAACGGTGTCAAATGTCAAAAAAGAGGGGCCCCAAAAGAGGACAAGTCCTACCGGGCCCCCAATTCTCTAGGTTCGGCACTGTAAAAACGGTCATTTGTATTAAAAAACGAATTCCCATTCAACTGCGAAGATTTACAATCGTTTAGTTTTGTTAAATAAAGTGGTACATCGATTGATGAACGTTTCAGGTCTCGACTGATTAGGGGTTTAGAAATACAAATTATAATTATTTGTCTGGAGTAACGAACCTTACCTCGGGCTAAAAAGGAAGGCTATGGAAAGAGAGAGAGAGAGAGAGAGAGAGAGAGAGAGAGAGAGAGAGAGAGAGAGAGAGTGAGAGAGAGAGAGAGAGAGAGAGAGAGAGATTTATTGGAGATAAACGATTGCGTGCAAAAGAAGGCCACGCAGTACTTTATTTTAAACGTGCAATTCTTATTGTGCACCTTTATAAGTGATCCTCTAGTGCAGTGGTCCCCAACCTTTTTCTCGCCGCGGTCCGGTCGACGTTTGATAATTTAACCGCTGCCCGCTGGGTGTGGGAGGGAGACGGGGAAGCTTCATTATTTATAAATTTTAGATTGTTTTGATTTACAATATTTCTGCCGCTCACAGCAGTTCAGCGCCCTGCCAACCTCTCGCCCATGGAAAGTCGTACAATCCTGAGGAAAATACACCACAGTATACAAAAAGGAAAAATAAAAAATGTCTCTTGGTCGACCCATTACCATTTTATCCGTAGTCCGGGGGTTGGGGACCACTGCTCTAGTGTTTACCTTATAAAATGGTATCCATAACGTTTTGGTTATTTTGACATTGCATAGTAAATGACATTTTTACCAATTATATTCATACACATGTATATAATATCTATTTGTCTTCACCAGTGACACGTTGTGTCTGCATAGGTGGAACGAGTAAGCAGGACTGCCCCAAAAATCAACGACTTCAAATCACTCACAGTATGTATGAAACACCTTATTTCATCCCCACCATAGTCGATAGTGCAATGGTCATGGGGGCACCACGGGAGATATAGCGGGCACTTAAGCCTTGACTTGAAATATTTATGGCCCTCACCGAATATCAAACCAGGGACCCTTAGGTCTATTTCTTCTTTATTCTCTACTTAAAAGGTTCTTTAGAAGTGGCCCCTATTAAACATGGATACGCCTGTGAAGGAATGAAGATGACATTAAAATGTGAATCCAATCAAAGTATCTCTGTTACCAGTGCGACATATGGCTATAACGGCAGCGGAGAATGCCATAATGAGGTGAAGAAAGAGCCATGTCTCGTAGACATGAAAACAGAAGTAGCAAGAAGGTAAGTTTGAAAAACGTTATCATTTAAGATTTTTATTTCCTTTTGGAAAACCATTGATTAAATATTATAATCAATTTATAGGTGAACTAAACTTTTGTAGGCCTTTTAATTCGACTTTGACTGTCATAATAATAGATAGATAATGAGTTAATGTTAATCAGGTCAATAACATGCTGCTAATTTACGCTGTGTCAAATTTTGCTTGTGAATGTTTTGTTCCTTTTGGTGATAAAACAATACCAGCAAACTAAAAGGCCTATCTAATAACTGTCTCATGGTCAGTGAAGTTGACCACATTGTAAAAAAACATTCGGTTACAGAACACATTTATCAAAACTATCTGTGGAAAAACATTTTTCAATGAGTCCCACCTTTTTTTTTAAAAAAACACATACAGCTAGTTGTCAGAGTATGGATGCGGCGGTCTCTTTTATATATTTATTTTTTAATTACTTTCTTTAATTGCACAACTTATACAAGTTCATAACACCTCCAGTTATTAACCAAAATCACTTTATCGAATAATCGTAAGAACTAGTTATTCACTAATGAACATTAATCATTAAATCATGTCTCTACGATAAATACCAGTTGTCCATTCTTTTAATACACTAAATACTTCTTCCTGACTCCTCCGTTCCTTCCTAATAACCCTACTTTCTTCAAACTTAAAACAAAACAAAAATAACCAAAACAATGTTCTATCTCTTTCCTCGTCAACCGTCTGTGTGTTTCGTTCCTTTTCTTTTCCCCCGTTCAATAACCCATTCGTTAGGTGTGTCACCGTACTACAGGGAATTCCCTCTAACATCTACATTAATACAATAATTAATTGTCTATCTATATAACTATCTAACAATGTGTCTATTTATCTATGTCTGTCTATGTCCTTACACTAGTACATCTAAATGTAAGTATGTATGTGTTTCTCTCTCTCTCTGTGTGTGTGTGTGTTTGTGTAAAGTTCCTTTGAGATGAAATCTCTCGGAGACAATAAACCACTATACGGGACTGTTTTAATGGTGGCCTTCTTTCAACCCAACCATATATGAAAGTACGTAAAACTATGACTTTAATCATTATTCGTCACTCGAGATAGAACCAGGGACGGGCACTTTATTACACGACAATTTGTCTCCTGTATATATAGGTAGAAAATCTTCTTTATATTACGCCTATTAGTGTTCAAATCGTTTCAAGTTTTTTGATCCGTTTATCAAATTTGTACTAGTCAATTTTTGTATTACACTCAATACAGATGCAACGAGCTATCAACATGTGAAGTGTCAGTGAACTTTACTAAAGATCCATGTCCAAAAGACACATATAAGGAAGCTATAGTTCAATACCAGTGTTTAGAAAAGAAGACATGTAAGTATTTTTCCAGCACAATTGACGTTAAGTTACTGCTTGAGAGTAGAAGAAAAAGTTATTTCAACTGAAATATCTGGTACTAGTACACTAAAAGATTGCTGTAGATTTGTAGCGATATTGTAGTTGTTGGATATATCCTTCTTAGACGTACCAGTGCACACACAGTGCACTACGTTCTAAAATCTTCTTATAATACCAATACTTGAATTACTGCTTCAACCACTACTTCTATTAATCGAAATTTCTATTACTAATACTAAAAAAAAGATCAATAAACCGATCAAAAATCGGTTGTCAGTGTCAGCACAAATTTTCGTCACGCCCCAGCCCTACATCACACAAAACATCTTTACAAAGGCTTAAAAGCCATCAGTTACTTATCAATTACTTATCAAGATAATATTCTACCTACTGCTTCATATATATACACTTATCTACAGCAGTGGTTCTCACATTTATTGCTCTTCTCGACCAACATTGACAACAATTTTGTTCTCGCGAGCCATCAACAAAGAGGAAAACACGATGAAACATTACAACGGTCATTTGTATTAAATAAATATTTCCCATTCAACTGCGAAGATTTACAATCGTTTAGTTTTGTTAAATAAAGTGGTACATCGATTGATGAACGTTTCAGGTCTCGATTGATTAGGGGGTTTAGAAATACAAATTATAATTATTTGTCTCGAGTAACGAACCTTACCTCGGGTTTAGAATGAAGGCTATGGAGAGAGAGAAAGTGATCCTCTAATGCAGTGGTCCCCAAACTTTTTCTCGCCGCGGACCGGTCGAAGTTTGATGATTTCACCGCGGCCCGCATGAAAAAGGGGGGGAGGGGACGGGGAAGCTGATTGTTTATAACTTTTAGATTGCTTTGATTTACAATATTTCTGTCGCTCACAGCAGTTTAGCGCCCGGCCAACCTCTCGCCCAATCCCGAGAAAAATACACCACAGTATACAAAAAGGAAAAAAAAAAATCTCTTGGGCTACCTATTACCATTTGATCCACGGCCCGGGGATGGGGTACCACTGTTCACCTAATAAAATGGTACCCATAACCTTTTTTTGTTTCACTCACAGTATGTATGAACCACATTCTTTTATCCCCACCATAGTGGTCAATGGTCAAGGGGGGGCACCACGGGAGATATAGGGGTGACTTTAGCCATGACCTGAAATATGCAGTGACCCTCAGGTTGACAGTCGAGTGCTCTACCACACGACCATCCGCCCCCCCCTCCCCCCTGCGACTCATTAGTAGAAGATTGTAAAAGAAGCCCGCGATTTTTAAAGCGATACCTTGACACCGTTTTTTGCATGGGAAACATTTGCCTAGAGTACTAAATACGCCTTTGTCTAATCCCCCACTAGTTCTAAGGGCTCCCGAATGTACATTTACCAAGGTTCCTACCAAATATGCATTTCCCCCTGCCCTCTATATTTACTTCTGCTCAGGGCCCCCCAAATGTACCCATGCATTGAGCCCCAAATTTACCTTTAGCCAGATCCCCCCTTGTCTAATGAATACGCATCACTCGTTTCGTTCTCTATTTTCTTCCATATTTATTTATGAACTTTAATAGTTTATCCCGATCAATTATTACAGTGGTCCCCAACCTTTTTCTCGCCGCGTTCTTTATTTTTACCGCGGCCCGCTCAGCTCCCGGTTAACATCTCGTCCATGGAAAGTCTCACAATTCCCTAGAGTAATACAAAACAGTAAAAAAAAATGGAAATAATTTAATGTTTCTTGGGCTGCTGAAATATACTCAGGGCACGGTGCCGGTTTGCGGCCCGGGGGCTGGGGACCACTGCATTATTTGATAATTGTTCATCGAACATCTCCCAATGCTCAATCGGCAAAGTCTCTGAAAAAGATTGTTATTTAAGTTTCCTGAGGCAGGACCGACATTTTTTGTATTAACTCTCTTTTATTCATTTCTTAATGAGGTATTTGTTTTAATTGACGTAGTTGTCTCAGAGATCGATATTCTTTTATTAATCAAATTGTTGGAAGTCATTTTTTTAAAATACGACTGCCATTTATACAATATGTTTTCACTAAACGTCCACGTTCTTTGTTAGCGGCCGCAAGTCTTATATTGGCTTTAATTTTTTTTCTAGACAATAGCAGCGAAGTAATTAAATAGGGATGCACTTTATGCAGAGCAGGATCTACATATAAGCTACACAAGCTATAGCTTAGGGCCCCACATTTCTTGATGGGCTCCCAAAAATCATCTGAGAGAGCAATAGTCATATATACTTAAATATTTGCCAATGACATATAATTTCTGGACTTAAAAAGGGTCCCATATCTCAAATAGCTTAGGAACTTGTCAAGTCTAAATCCGGTCCTGTATATGTACACGGGCGTCGCTAGGAATTTTTCCAGAGGGGGGGGGGAAATACGTTTTTTATTTTAACTAACAATGCCATACAGGTTTATTTCTCAATTAAATCCAAGTTAAGTATAACATTAATTATTTATTTTGACATAATGAAACATTTTGACTACAAGCACAAGCATGTTCCGATTTTAATTTTTTCTTGCTCAATTTGGCCTTCTGTAGCTTGATTTGTCCTTCAAAAATGTTTTTGGCATTCAGGATTTTTTTTTATACTCTGGCAACTCTTGTTAGTTTATAATCGTCTGCCACTGAGTTAATTTTTAAATTTATACTAAATTAATATGAAAAGATGGATATTTGAAAATAAATGTACAGGATCAATAAAACGAAAAGTAGAGCAATCGCGGGATTCCGAAAAGCCATTATTAGAATATTTTAGGGCGTTAGCAGTATCTGAATTATCACATGCATTGAGGACAACAGTACAAGTTCAACAGCCAGACACAACTGTAGAAACTGTTTCTAATTTGATTGTCGCTGTCACTTTTTCATTTCCTAAATTGGATATTGGAAGGTATGTCTTGACATACGACCTTTCAAACGAGTTGGAATTGCTGCTGATCCTTGATTGTTCGACCCCTGATAAAAATGATTTTTAGAGCTGACATTAGTGGAAACAGAGGCTTTAGATATGTTTGGTTATCAAACTATTCATCGTGGGTTGTATACTTGCAAATGTTAAAAGGTGGCTTTTGCAAATTGTGTGTGTTGTTTTCGCAAAAAGCAATACCAGGAGTTCAGGGAGCATTTTTCATCAAACCACTCACAACATTAAAAGATTTCAACGAAGATGCATGTAGCCATATGCAAAGCACATGGCACAAAGACTCTTATAAAGGATTCAAGCTATTTCGTTGCACTATTGGTAGCCAAAGCAGTTTCTATAGATGAGCAGCTGAACTCATTATTTAGAAGACAAATTCAAGAAAATTGCAACAAACTGGGTCCCTCCATTTCTACTATCTTTTTTTTTGTGGCATGCATGATTTAGCACTTCGTAGAAAAGAATCACATTCTGGTATTTTATACGACCTGTTAGAGTTTCGTGTTGAATCTGGAGGTGAAGTTCTAGGTAATCATTATTCAATTGGTTCTTGTAGTGCTAAGTATATCTCGGCAACCAGTGCCGCCGAGGGAGGTAGGGCATGGGGAAAATGCCCAGGGGCCCGGCTAGGTTTATGGCGATTTTTAGGGGCCCGGACTGAGCTGGCCAATAAACTTTTGATAATATTATTAGCACGAGAGGCGCGTGACAGCACTGCCCAGGGGCCCGAAATTTCTGTCGGTGGACCTATCGGAAACTACATAAAATACTATGATCGAAATTTGTGGGTCTCACTTGCGTGAAGACATTGTTCGTGAAGCAAATAATTCAGTTGCAATTTCTATACTTGCCGACGAGACAATATAATTTCAGGCGTTGAGCAGATGTCACTTGTTAGATTTGTCAAAGAACACCATAATTACAAATTCATTTGAATTTAGATTAGATACAGCCCCGTAGCGTGAAAATTCTATAGCGGGGGCCAGTTATTCTACAGCAGGGTCCAAGCTATCGCAGGGGGGCAGGAAATAAATTTTACTTAGTAGAGCAAACATGCAGAGGGGCTCGACAAAACGCAGGGAAGGCCAGGCTCCCCTGCCCCCCCCCCCGCACGCTGCGGGCCTGATTAGATATAACGAATTTTGTTGGTCAAGGATAAGACGGATGTTCTACAATGGCAAGTAAAGAAGGAGCAGTCCGAAAAATAATTCGAAAAAAAGACACAAAAGCAGCAATTGTACATTGCAGTTCACATAAATTAAATCTTGTCGTGCACTATTTAAATAATGTGAATGCTGTACGAAACACAATAGGATTAAGTCAATTATAGTGTTTTTCTGAGAAATTAATAAGCGAAGAAAACTAATTCCAAATGTTCCTTTGCTAAGTGAAACTAGATGGACACATATATATAAAAGGTTTAGGATTTTCGCTGAAAATGTGACAGAAATTTTTAAACAACTCGAATATTTAGAACAATCTGGAAAAAGAAAGCAAGTTGCACATTAGTTACTTTCTGCTTTTAGGTTTGGGGTACATTTGTTGTTAGTTTAGTTATTATAATTTAATGTAATAAACTTTCAGAAAATTTAGGTTAGTTTTATTGTAAAAACTTTATGAAATTTTTTTCAAAAATGTACGGGGGGGGGGGGGGGAGAGCAAATGCCTCCCCCCCATTTGACATTTTTTTTCAAAATGTATGGGGGCGGGGCAAATGCCCCCCTTGCCCCCCCCCCTGAATACGTATAAAGTATATGTATAAAGTGGCGTACCGAGCTTTAATCGCGCCCGGGGCACAATATCTTTTTAGCGCCCAGCCCCCCCCCCCATTTGAAGAACCATATATTACACTGGTTTACATAAAAAAAACTGCAAGCAAAACATTATGAATTTCTGAAAGCTTATTAAAAATGATAAATTTTTATGTACTTATTTCTGTTGTATCACGTCAGGTTTTTGAGAAAACCACAAATTTGTGTTTACAAATTTTATGCTTATCATAAGCAGATGACGTCATCACTTTATGTTTGAACACAAGTTTAATTGAATATTTTATTGCTGTTGTTTATGTGTTTAAGATTATATTTGATTAGCTGATTTTAAATTTTAAAAAAATTTCACAATGCCAAGACATTGTACGAATTCAGCAGACAGTTTTTGTTATGTTTGTGGACGATTTTGCACAATGGCTGAGAAGAAGAAAATATCAAATTTAACAAAGAAATATTATCATGCATACTTTGGATGTAAACTGGGAGACCAGGACAAAACATGGGCGCCTCATGTTATTTGTAAACTCTGTGAAGTAACTCTTGGCAAGTGGTTTAAAGGTAAAGTGAAAAGTATGCCATTTGGTGTGCCCATGATTTGGCGTGAGCCTTCGAATCATGTGACGGACTGCTATTTTTGCATGACGAATGTTGTAGGATTCAACAAAAAAAGCAGACACATGATTCTATATCCTAATGTACCGTCAGCCTTGAGGCCTGTAGAACATTGCGAAGACATTCCTGTGCCTACACCTCCTACTCAGCTGGATGATTTTGAAAGTGATGACAGCTCAAGTTCTGAAGACAGTAGTGATGTTCTTGATCCTGATTTTAAAGAAGATGTCACACCAAAACTTTTTACTCAGGAAGATCTTGATGATCTAGTTAGAGATCTAACTAAACCTTCCAAAGTCATCAGCTGAACTGCTTGCATCCCGCTTACAAGAACGAAACCTTCTCACTCCTGATACTAGCGTAAGTGTGTACAGATGTCGAGAGACAGAATTTGTACAGTTTTTTTCAAGTAAGCAAGAATTGTTATATTGCAATAATATTGAAGGCCTTGTCACATCTATGGGAATTGCTTACGATGCTAATCAGTGGAGATTGTTTATTGATTCCTCAAAGCGCAGTATGAAAGCAGTTCTTCTATTTAATGGAAATAAAATATCATCACTTCCAGTGGCACACTCAGTAACATTAAAAGAAACGTATGAAAACATGAAACTGTTGCTCAGTTCGTTGAATTATGACCAGCACAAGTGGTTGATATGTGGAGATTTGAAGGTCATAGCCATCATATTAGGACTCCAAGGAGGGTATTCAAAATTTCCATGTTTTTTGTGCCTCTGGGATAGCAGAGCAGACTCTGAGCATTATACCAAAAAAGTGTGGCCAGCGAGAGAAGAATTCACTCCAGGAAGCCACAGTGTAAAGTTAAAGCCTTTGGTGGAAGCACATCGAGTTCTCCTTCCACCGCTGCATATAAAATTGGGGTTAATGAAAGCTTTTGTCAAGAATATGAACCATACTGGCTCTGGGTTTCAATACTTGGCAGAAAAATTGACTGCAGGTATCTTTGTTGGACCGCAGATCAGAGAAGTAATGTCTGATGAGGAATTTTCATGTAAATTGGCCACAGTTGAGCTACAAGCCTGGAATGCCTTCAAAGATGTTGTCAACAATTTTTTAGGAAACTTTAAATCCGACAATTACAAAAGTCTTGTTGAGAACATGATAGCCAAATGTCAGGCTTTGGGTTGCCGCATGAGTGTAAAGTTGCACTTTTTGGACTCCCATGTAGACTACTTTCCTGAAAATCTTGGTGCGTACAGCGAAGAGCAGGGCGAAAGATTCCATCCAGACATTTGTGCAATGGAGAGTCGATACCAAGGTCGATGGAACGCGAATATGATGGCCGACTATTGCTGGTCATTAAAACGCCACAATCCTGGCGCTGCTCATAAGCGCAAATCACTTAAAAGACAATTCGTACAGTAGAAGACAATAAATTAAAATAAATCTGCTTTTTTTTAATAATTTTGTATATATCAATATTTTTCTGCATGACCGAAGTACATTTTGTTGTTGGTTTAATTGACTTTTTTCTACATTAATAAATGTCAAACTGCGAAAAATCCTGACGTGATACAAAATTTTGGATTACATATTTGGAATCAGCATAAAAAGTTGCATAAGAAACACTTATTTGCATATCAGCAGTTTTCACAAAATGAAAATTTGTAAACCAGTGTTATCAAATGTAAAAAATATACCATTTGGCGCCCATTTGTGAGTAGCCCCTGTGGTATGATGCCCCCTTGCCCCTCCCTCGCTACGACACTATATATATATATATATATATATATATATATATATATATATAAGTAAAAAACAAATAAACAACATAGACATTTTTTTTCGTATTTCAGATGTAATGGGCAACGCAGCTGTATATTCAAGGCAAACAAAAAGTCCTTTCAGAATCTATGCCCAACGACTCCGTGGAAACTAGCTATGGTCAAATACTTTTGCAGAGATATGCCTCAATTTACGCACACAAAGAAACATGCTAGCACACAAACACCAAAATGTAAAAGCTTTACATGTAACATGCACATACGTATAAGTAGGCGAAGCGTAGATTTACCACCACATCTTCTATCCTCAAAAAGAGGAACAAAACAACAACTGGAAATGACACAAACATAGATTGAAATGCTACAGAGATGTGCTAAGTGATGTAGCTAAAATGGTGATTGTTTATGTTACCCTTTATTTAATGGTGCTATTATATCATTGACCAAAATGTTCTATTTAATAGTGCTATTATATCATTTACCAAAATGTTCTATTTAATACCCGCAGTGAGGTACATTAACTCATAATTTGATTCCAATGGACCATCCCATTTATGAATTCATTTCCGCAATTCATTGAATTCACGAGTTCTTATTACCTTTGAACTGTAAATTTATCATGCTTTTTTCTAACATTCAGTTATGTTATGCATGTTTTCACAAGGTATAACAATAAGTGTAATGTACAAAAGCACTAAAAAATCCTTTTGGATAATTTATGTTCAGTATCAAATATATTTTCAAAGTATAATTTTTTAAAACATTTTATCGTACATTTTCCTAAGTGATGAACTCAAATATTTTTCGTTTCACTGTCATTATGTTAAATACTAACTCTCGGGGAATCATTTTCGTATTTCCATATTGATATTATATAGATTCGGGCATTGTAGTTGTATTTACTAACTATGGCAATTTATCATTGGGCATATCTAACATATTTGATATTGAATGAAGAAATATTGAAAGACAAGGAGATTTTTTTAAAACCTCTTGTTGCATGAAATAATTATGGTCGTGTGAGTGTGTATTATGTTCTTTTTGTTATTTAGTGCAGTCATCAAGAACCAATTTCCATATCAAATAAAAAAAAATATGTCTTTGTTTATTTTAAAAAAAGTAAAAAAAAACAGTTAATATTTGTTTGTTTGATTTGTTTTTTTTTCTTCACTATTTGTCAACAATCTTGTGACAGTGTTGCATGGAGATATTGTTGGATGGGGATGAACGACTATTTCTTTTTAATCAGATTTACAGATTAAACATCGAGTAAAAGTAGTGTAAAACCACACTTAGGTTTGTACGTTAATGTCTCAATATTTTAATTTTAGTTCTGGTCCTTTTATCTCCTTGTTCTTTCACTTCTTGTTGTTGTTGTTGAACGCCATGTTTTGTCCCGATGCTCACAAGATAACCATATTGTCTCATCTGCCACACAATAGATAGTCGACACTAGCTTTGTTACAAATTTTGAATAGGTTACAATCGTATTTCTATATATATATATATATATATATGAAAATTTGTGTCGAAGACTTTTATATCATGATTTCAAGTAGGCCTAGGTAAGCAAACAAGTTGTTTACTTTATTCAGTTTGAGTGTCGCATCGAAATTAAACACAATCTACTTTAAGGTAGACATCAAGTATTATTTGTAACTTCTAATTTGTATCTCAAAGAACCATTTATATGAAAAAAAAATTATTTTCCTATAAAGTTTATAAAAAAAATATTTAGTAATATTACAAGCCTTCCATTAAATTTGAAGTACATTTTCTCACCATTTGTTTGGTGCTTATCAATGACATTCAATACAGAATATTATATTTATTTTGTGTGTTTTAACATGTATGATATTTTCGTGATGTATTTTTTTTTATTATCTGTAAAATTAATTTTTTTTTTACAAAAATACAATAGTTTTTTTGTGCGATTTTGTTCCTTATTTATTCTTTATTGTAAAATACTCCAAGCCCGGGGCCCCCATCAGACGCAGGCTCCGGGGCTGTTGCCCCATTTGACACCATTTGACATCCGATATTAAGGTAATTGTAAGCCTAAGGGTTGTAACCGAAAAAGACGTGCATAAAAAAACGAAACAATGTTTCAGCGGGGAAATGAATTACGTCCCCCTTCCACATTTAACATCAGTCATTTGCCAGTTACCCAGACACAAAGAGAACGTAAATCTCAAATTGGTGCTACAATGAATTTGGCAACAATAAGGACTAGCCTTAAGAATAAAGAAAAGATACTGATATCGGTAACTGCAACAACTACAAGCTCTGCAACTAGATTGACCAGTTGTAAAAATAAAAATAGAGAAAAGGGAAAAAAAACGACTTTCAATTTGGATTCACCGCTAAATTGAACGCAATATCCCACTAAGCCAATCTATGGAAAAAGCAAGAAGTATTTTTAATTACATTCAGGTTGAGACAAGTGTAATTATATTGCACCTTCGAGGATGGTTTAATAGAATTAAACATCGAAATAATCTTCATAACATACAGATTAATGAATACATGTTTGTTTTATTGTTATAAAACACATAACAATAACTTAAATGGTAAAATACCTGATTAATTTACTACCCATCTTCCACTAAGCGAATTTACCTGATGAGATAATATGGTTTGTCGCTGTTTCCTATTAAGCTCCACTTTGATGGATTTTCATGGAATGTATACAGCACGTTAAGCAGGGGATCTTACAGCAACTCTCTTACAATGTCTAAATGGGTGTTCCCGAAAATTAATATTTTCTTTACGTGTTCTGGTTTGTGCTAATTTTGAACATATTATTTTCAAAAGTAAAGCAAACTGGAAACAAAGTTCTATTTTTAAAGTAACAAATCCATAAACTCAATGGAAATTCCATATTTAAAAAGAAAATTCACATCTGCGATGAAATTCCCTTAACAAAAAATATGTTTTTTTAGAATACCCTAAAGCCACGCGATAAATCAAAAAAAAAAAAAAAATAATTAGAACAACCTAAAGAGTTGATTTTTTTTTGGTTCACTGATTTTGGTGGTAATAGATTATTGATCAGTAGCGCTGGTAAGTAGATTTGTTTTTATTATCAATTCTCCCCCTTTTAATTGATTTTTGATTGATTATCAACAATATATATATAGTGAACTCCCCCCCCCCCAGAATGTAAATAATTGACCTTTTAAAGTAAATATATTCTTTTTAGATTTCCATCTTAAATATACGAGTGATGAAATTGTGTCATTGACAATACCAAATACGATTCAGCACATTTTTTTTTTGAGAAACATGTTTCTTTTTCTTTTTTATCTTTAGCATTTTTTTTTCCCTTTCCAAGACCCATTATCTAATAGAACATTTAACATACCGACCATTTCTTTCTGTTTATCTTACCGACCATTTCTTTCTGTTTATTTTACCGACCATTTCTTTCTGTTTATCTTATCGAACATTTAACATACCGACCATTTCTTTCTGTTTATCTTATCGACCATTTCTTTCTGCTTATCTTATCGAACATTTAACATACCGACCATTTCTTTCTGTTTATCTTATCGAACATTTAACATACCGACCATTTCTTTCTGTTTATCTTATCGAACATTTAACATACCGACCATTTCTTTCTGTTTATCTTATCGAACATTTAACATACCGACCATTTCTTTCTGTTTATCTTATCGAACATTTAACATACCGACCATTTCTTTCTGTTTATCTTATCGAACATTTAACATACCGACCATTTCTTTCTGTTTATCTTATCGAACATTTAACATACCGACCATTTCTTTCTGTTTATCTTATCGAACATTTAACATACCGACCATTTCTTTCTGTTTATCTTATCGAACATTTAACATACCGACCATTTCTTTCTGTTTATCTTATCGAACATTTAACATACCGACCATTTCTTTCTGTTTATCTTATCGAACATTTAACATACCGACCATTTCTTTCTGTTTATCTTATCGAACATTTAACATACCGACCATTTCTTTCTGTTTATCTTATCGAACATTTAACATACCGACCATTTCTTTCTGTTTATCTTATCGAAACATCGACTTAATAATATATAGGTTAGATGAGGTAATATCAGAGCTGGATTGTCCCCTTCATGCATCAAATAATTTCGGTGCCCATTTCTCTCTCTCTCTCTCTCTCTCTCTCTCTCTCTCTCTCTCTCTCTCTATCCCCCCTCCCTCCCCAATCAGATTATCAGCAGGACGAAAATCATAAGCTGTCTTGTTTTAGCTCCTTTCCCCCCCCCCCTCCTCCTCCGTCAGGCGGTTAGTGTGCTCTTAAAAATACGAAGTATGTTTGTAGTGACTGTACCAAACTTGTTTCGTTGTACCATTTCTAGACTTTCCGACTGAGATCTTTTTTTTTTATGAGCTCGTAACGAAAGCTAGTACTGTGGTGAATATTTGCGATTGTAACTTGATCTAAAAATGTGTCTGTTATTTCTTCTTTCATTATAAGTAATAAAGATTATGAATTCAATATTCTAAAAGGTAAATTCGGATACCAGTGTGTGTGTGTGTGTGTGTGTGTGTATGGGTGTGTGTTGCACCCTCTTCTCTTGATGCATACTTTAAGAAAGGATTAATACAACACTGAGTAACACAGTCAACCCAGTGCCGTAGCGAGCTTAACTCGCGCCCGGGGCACAATAACTTTTAAATAGCTTTTTAACGTCCTTCCCTCCCTCCATTTGAAAACCATATAATATAATATGTAAAATATACCATTTGGCGCTTCTTTGTTAGTAGCGCCCGGGGCATGATGCCCCCTTACCCACCCCTCGCTACACCTCTGAGTCAACATGATGAAATATACTCCCTTTTCGAACCCCCCTCCCTAACAAGATAAATGATGAGCTCATGACTTTTGTACAACTCCTAAAACAATATCAACCCGGTCGTTCACCCCATCCTAGATACCAGGGAGGAAACGGTGTCGTTCGCCAACTAAACTTGCACGCAATGACCTCCACATACAGTTGTGGCGAGAAAACTGCTGATGTTATAACCCGGCATGGTCTGAAATTTTAGTGGAGATGAGATGCACACAGGGGAAAGCACGGAGCTCACAGGAATACCCGATAAATAGCTGACCCAATTGTGAGATACACACAGGGGAAGGCACGGAGTTCACAGGAATACCCGTTAAATAGTTGACTCAATTGACAGTGCAGACAACAAATAAAAATTACATTATAAAAAAATATTTTATAAAAAACAATGTTTTTCTTGCATACTAAAAATAAGAAAATAATTTTTCTATGAGCTTGGAGAAATTTCTGAATAAATTGGTCACATTGTAATAGACTTTATAAGAGCTTCTAATTTTTATAAAACGAAAAAAGTTGGGCACATGAATTTTATATTATGCGAATGTTTGTATTACAGTATCAGAATCATCAAATGTTAACAATTAAATCTCAAAAGAATTATTACAGAAGGTTTTCGAAATATCACGATATTGCAGATCATTTATTAGAACTTCCATAACAAAATCCATATGAGCAGGTTATGTAAAATTAATTCTAGAGTTGTATAACCTAAACTCATGATATAGAATGTAATACTTGTAAAGTCAATTGAATCAATATATTAATATAGTGAAATTATATTAAACAGGTTTTCATTTCTAGAAATAAGAGTTTGTCAGAAAGGTCTAGATGTTTATGTTCATGTGCCCAACCAAAACTGAGGAAAGCTTTTTATTCGAAACATAGTCAGAAAATATATGTAAGACTGCGGTCTTGAGGACCCCCCCCCCCACAGACACACACATACCATTTGAAAATCCGCCTCTGCCCCAAGTTCGGCTCAAGCCCACGGCGATGAGATAAATAGTTTGACCTAAAAACAAACAAAAACAATCCCATTTTACAAGAGAAAAAAATGAGGAGTAAAAATATCAAGTATAAATTTGAATGTTTTGTTTTCCCGATGACGCCAACTCATTTATTACCTGCAACAATTTCGAAATCACACACACACA
Source organism: Bulinus truncatus (assembly GCA_021962125.1). Lineage (NCBI taxonomy): Eukaryota > Metazoa > Mollusca > Gastropoda > Planorbidae > Bulinus > Bulinus truncatus. The sequence goes on along the minus strand of JAGDYQ010000197.1, from coordinate 858,523 downwards.
CACACACACACACCACACACACACACACGCACACACACACACACACCACACACACACCACACACACACACACAAACACACACACACACACCACACACACACACACCACACACACACACACCACACACACACCACACACACACCACACACACACACACCACACACACACACACAAACACATACACACCACACACACACAAACACACACACACCACACACACCACACACACACACACACACACACACACAGTCACACACACAAATGCTCACTAGTGTTTTTGCGTATTTAACATCATGGGCAAACAAGGTGTTATAACGTGTAAATAAAAATAGTAGTTATCTTTTTATAAATAGAAATTTTGCATTGAGAGATTGTTTTGAAGATACATTCATATAAATTAAACATGATTGTTTTGAGCTCATAGGAATTATCTCAGCTGAAGTTTTGTTTCATTCCGAGTTATTTTAGAGTACCAAAACAGTGGATGATGGTCAATAAATTCTCTTATGTTGGCTGCTGAAATATAACTCAAGGTATATACAGGTTTCTCTAAACTTTACTTGTGTGCTTATGATATAAAAAGAGGAAAATTAGCCACTAAAATAAAAGTCAACATGACTCAAAACTTTAAAAAAACTGAAGTATGTTATATGTAAATTGTATTTCAGCAAATGTTCTTTTCATGGCGTATTTATTTTGTTTTCACAATTTGCAGATTGTTGATTACCTACAATCTGTTTCAAATTTAAATATTAATACGCAATGATTCTTACAAAGCTATTTGCTCTGGCTACAGTTCTGATGGCAGCCAATACAGGTAAATGAATTAATCTAATATAACATCATCTATAAACATTAATATGTTGTTTTTTTAAGAATGTAAAGCTTATGTAAAGATATGTAGACAGTTTGATCCTTTTTTGTTTATGTGTGATATAAACTAAATTTAGTTTGAATCAATGGCATCAGTAGGGGTGTGGGTGTGGGGGGTGTCCCACGGGAGACACCATTTCAGGAGTTACACCAAAATTAACAGTTCTAAATTTCATTGTAGAAAAAACTCGGTATACTTTGTTTTATAACCAATCATAGTTCAAAACATGAGCCGTAGCACATGGTGTCACCAACCAGAGCAGTAGCACAAGGTGCCACCATGCAGAGCATTAGCAGTGCCCTTCTTTCATCCCCGCTATAGACGATGGTGCAATGGTCACGGGGGCACAACGGGAGATACAGTGGGGACTTAAGCCTTGACCTGAAAATATCCAATGGTCCTCTATTCTCTACTTAAAAGGTTCTTCAAAAGTGGCAACTAGTAAAGTTGGATACGCCTGTAAAGGAATGAAGATGACATTAGATTGTGAAATCAATAAAAGTATCTCTGTTACCAGTGCGACATATGGCTATAACGACAGCGGAGTATGCCTGAATGAGGTGAAGAAAGAGCCATGCCTTGTAGACATGAAAACAAAAGTAGCAAGAAGGTAAGTTTGAAAAACGTTATCATTTAAGATTTTTTCTTTCCTTTTTTGGAAAGCCATTAATAAAATATTATAATCAAGTTGTAGGTGAACTAAACTTTTGTAGGCCTTTTAATTGGACTATGACTGTCATAATATTACATAGATAATGAGTTAATGTTAATCAGGTCAATAACATGCTGCTAATTTACGCTGTGTCAAATTTTACTTGTGAATGTTTTGTTCCTTTTGGTGATAAAACAATGCCAGCAAACTTTGAGGCCTATCTGATAAAAGTCTCATGGTCAGTGAAGTTGACCACATTGTAAAAACAAAACATTCAGTTACAGAAGACTTTTATCAAAATTATCTGTGGAAAAACATTTTTCAATGATTGCCGCCTTGTTAAAAAAGAAAAATTAACACATAGATATATGACACTTATTGTCCATTTACACGTTGTTTGTTGTGAATAAAACTAAAATAATTCATGGGTGGATGAACAGCATGCAGTTCGCAACTTGTAGAACATTATTATTTGAGAACATTTCTTTACTGAATTATGTTGAAATATAAGGACTAAAATAAACTGTTTAATATTGAAAGGATTCTGATTTTAAAATAAAGAAGGTGATTTTTTTTATTTTTTCACATGAAACACTACATTTAGTACATCTACAGGTAAATATGTATGTATTTCTTGGCAATAAAAGCTAAATGTTATTTTCTATTACAGTATTTCATACATTTCTTTGTTATTTCTGTTCATGAAATTTTCGCATCCGTCATTCTAAACACAACAAGGATATTATATCAATAAAGTATTGCTTTCTGCAGTTATTCAAAACGATTCGTCTGTAAAGTATATTAAAGGTAACAGGAATTATATATTTTTTTGTAATCAAAAGTGAACCGGATTGGCAATATTTTTTTAGTTAATTCTCGGTACGATATATTTTACAACACATATACTACAATGTGTATAAAAGTAAATAACCACCTGCTAAACTTGTAGCGTATCGCTTAACTGGCAGGCACTCACTTACGTCTCTCTTTTTTTATAAACGTCATGTTGAACCTGATAAAACAAAATGAAGAACTGTTAAGAAATGAGTCCTTTAAAATAATATTAATGAATTAAGATGTTGAAATGATATGGAGTAGTGTGGGCCAATTATGTATAGTTGGATGTTAGATTCAAAGTTTAATGGTCGGGGGTTGTTTTGTTAAGCTTCTGTACCCATAATGAGGATTATTTTCTTTGGGATGAACTATATAAAATATGAACTTTATTTAATGTGTTATTAAGTGTCCCTTAAATATGTTTTGGCTAAAATAATCTGTTCATGTCTTTCGGGGCCACTTCGAGTACAGAGACATGCTATTTTTTGTATATAGACTGATTGTTAACGCGCTCAAATATATATCACCATTTTCTACTCCTATTAGACGGTCCGGGTACCGGGCTTTTGTTTACTAGTATAAATAATGGTGCCCTTCTTTCATCCCCACCATAGCCGATAGGGCGTAGTCCTTAGTGGCACCACGGGAGATATAACGGGGACTTTAACCATTGTTAAAGATGGAACCAGAGACGGGTACTTTACCACACGACCAACTGTCCCTTATATATATATATATATATATATATATATATATATATATATATATATATATATATATATATATATATATATATATATATACGTAGAACGCCTTTTCGACGCCTATGAGTATAAATACAAATGTTGAAATCGTGTAAAGTTTTTTTGATGCGTTAATCAAATTTGTTCGCGTCAATTTTTGTATTACACTCACTACAGATGCAATGAGCTATCAAAATGTGTTGTTGCTGTCAACTTTACTGAAGATCCATGTCCGAAAGACACATATAAGGAGGCTGTAGTTCATTACCAGTGTTTAGAGAAGGAGACATGTTAAGTATTGTTCCAACACAAATGACCTTAAGTAAGTTACACTAAATGAATGCAGTAGATTTAGTTGCGATATTGTAGTTGTTGGATATATCCTTCTTAGACGTACCAGTGTACAAACTTGCACTACGTTCTAAGATCTTCTTGTAATACCAATACTTGAATTACTGCTTCAACCAATACTTCTATTAATCGAAATTTCTATTACCCGGTACTTATACTTAAAAAAGATCAATAGACTGATGAAGCTGCCCCATTCAAACCAGGGCTGGGGAGCCGGTATCAATGTCAATGTCAGCACAGAATTCCGTCACGCCTCAGCCCTATATATGAAACAAAACATCTTTGCAAGAACTTAAAAACTATTAATTACTTGTCAAGATAATTCTACATACCGCTACATGTACATTTATGTGCAGCAGTGGTTCTCAAAATTTTCGCTCTTCGTTACCAATATTGACAACAGTTTTGTTCTCGTGAGTAATCTAAAAAGAAACAAAAAACACTATAAAACATTAAAACTCACAGGCGTACCTACGGTGTGGGTGGGTCCAAATTCGAAAGTACCTTAGTGCCCCAGCTTGAGTGGGACCCCCATTTTTTTTATTCTTTTACATTAAATAATAAGTACATTATCTTTCGCCATGGTGTTGAATGTCAAAACAGAGGTGCCCCAAAAGAGGTCAAGCCCCCCCCCGGGCCCCCAAATCTCTAGGTTCGGCACAGTTAAAACGGTCATTTGTATTAAATAACGATTTTCCATTAAAGCTTAGTGCATATTTGCCACGGGTCCGAATAACAATCAGACTTTATTGAGACGGGGTCCGAATAAAAATCGGAGTTTATTGGTACCCGGGTCCGAATAGTCACTTCGAATTTATAAATAATAAATATAAATACTGAAGTCTTTAAAATATTTTAAATAATTTATCATTTTACTATTTGCTAATTTGATCATTGAAATAACTTTTTATTACTTATGAAAATGGCGACTAGTGAAACCTCGGTCAAATATAATGATATGATTCTGGATGCACTGAAATGGTTTGTTTTTAGTAAAACCGACATGCGTATATTTTTCAAGTTCCTGACTATGGGGGTGAACGCGGCAAAATTTGCATAACTTTTTATCAGCGGCTTTTTTGCTTGACGACAATTACAAAAATTTTTGTCTCGTGTGATACTATCATAATAGGGAGCCGGAGCCGGAGCCGTCAAATTTGTGGGAGCCGGAGCCGGAAAAAAATTTGGCGGCTCCGCAAGCTTTTGGGGGACCACTGCATGATTATTTGATAGTGTAGTGCAGTGTTATTTAAGTTTCCTGAGGCGGGACCGACATTTTTATTAACTCTCTATTATTCATTTCTTAATGAGATTTTTGTTTTTATTGACGTAGTTGTCTTAGAATTCGATATTCTTTTACTAATCAATTTGTTGGAAGTCCTTATTTTCTTTAACACGACTGCCATTTATACAATATGTATTTACTAAACGTTCTTTGTTAGAGACCGCCATTCTTGTTATTGGCTTTCATTTTTTTTTCTGGACAATGGTAGCGAAGTCTTTAAATAGAGATGTACTTTATGCAGTGCAGGATTTACGTATAAGCTGCACAAGCTATAGCTTAGGGCTCCAGATTTCTTTGGGGCCCCCGAAAATTGTCTGAGTGAGCATTAGTCATATATACTTGAATATTTGCCACTGACATATAATTTGTGGACTTAGAAAGGGCTCCATATCTCAAATAGCTTAAAGTCTAAATTCGGCCCTGTAATTTTTTTTAAAGTGGCGTACCGATCTTAACTCGCGCCTGGGGCACAATACCTTTTTAGCGCCCCCACCCCCAATTATTATATGCAAAATATACTATTTGGCGCCCCTTTGTGGGTAGCTCCCGTGGCATGATGCCCTCTTACCCCTCCTTCACTATGCCACTGTATATATATATATATATATATATATATATATATATATATATATATATATATATATATAAAATGTGTAATGAATATTCCACTATGTCTTTAAGTATTTTGAAGATGTATATATAAGTAAAAAAAGCAAACATCAAAGACATTTTTTGTCATATTCAAGATGTAATGGACAACGCAACTGTACATTCAAGGCAAACAAAAAGTCCTTTCCTAATCTATGCCCGACGTCTTCGTGGAAGCTAGCTACGGTAAAATACTTTTGCAGAGATATGCCTTAATTTACGACACACAAACAAACATACACACCAACACCAAAATGTTATAGCTTTACAAGTAACACGCACTTACATATAACTAGGCAAACCGTAGTTTTACCACCACATCTTCTATTCTCAAAAAGAGGAAGAAAACTACAACTGGTAATGGCAGATACATAGATTAAAATGATGTGTGTTAAATGGCGTAGCTAAAATTGTGATTGAATAAGTTACCTTTATTTAATGGTGCTTTTATATCATTGACCAACATGTTCTATTTACTAGCCATAGTGCGCCATAGTGCGCAACTAGAGACACAAACTCATTGGTTGATTCCAACTGACCATCCCATTTATGAATTCATTTCCGCAAATCATTGAATTCACGAGTTTTTATTACCTTTGACCTTTAAAATCATGTTTTTTTCCTAAGTGATGAACTCTTGTATTTTCATTATCTAATACTTACTTAACACTCGAGGAATTATTTTGTTTCTATTTCTCTATTGATATTATATAGATTAGGGCATTGTAGTTTTATGTACTAACCATGACAATTTATTATTGGGCACATCTAACATATTCGTTATAGAATGATGAAATCATGACAAAGACATTTTTTTAAACCCTCTTGTTGCATGAAATAATGATGGTTGAGTGTGTGTGTATGTGTTTGTGAGAGAGAGTGTGTGTGTGTGTGTGTTTGTGTGTGTGTGTGCGTGTGTCTGTGTGTGTGCGTTAGTGTGTGTATGTGTGTGTGTATATGAGTGTATGTGTGTGCGTGTGTCTGTATGTGTCTGTGTGTGTCTGTGTGTGTGTGCGTTAGTGTGTGTATGTGTGTGTGTAGTTCTTTTTGTTATTGAGTGCAGTCATCAAGAACCAATTTATGTATCAAATAAAAACATTTTTTATGTCCTTGTTTATTAAAAAAAAATGTCGTCCTTATATTACCGACCAAAAAAGTATTATTAATATTAAAATTATTATTTTTTTTTTAATTTGTTTTTTTTTTGCTTCACTATTGGTCAACAATCTTGTGACAGTGTTGCATGGAGATAATGTTGGATGGGGATGAACGACTATTTCTTTTTAATCAGATTTACAATTTAAACATCGAGTAAAAGTGTAAAAACCACACTTAGGTTTGTGCGTTAATGTCTCAGTATTTTATTATTACTTCTAGTCCTTTTATATCCTTGTTCTGCCACTTCTTGCTGTTGTCGACACTAGCTTAGTTACAAATTTTGAATAGGCTACAATCGTATTCCTATATATGAAAATTTGTGTTGAAGACTATTATAGCATGATTTGAAGTATGTATGTAAACAAGTTGTTTACTTTATTTCGTTTAATGGCTGTCGAGAACATTTGGCAATTCTACTTTATGGTTGATATCAAGTATTATGTGTAACTTTTACTTTGTATCTCATAGAACCATTTATGTGAAAAAAAAATTATTTTCGTACAAAGTTTATAAAAAAAACATTTTCTAATGTTACAAGCCGTCCATTAAATTTGAAGTAAATTTTCTCACCATTTGTTTGTTGGTTATAACATTCAATATTTATATTATGTGTTTTTACATCTATGATACTTTCGTAAAGTTTTTTTTTATTATTATCTTTTAAATTAATTATTTTTTCTTTCAAAAATACAATAGCTTTTTGTGAGATTTTGAGCCTTGTTTGACATTTATTGTAAAAAGAAAAATTGCTATAAAACATTACATACAAATGGGGATTAGGAAGACCAGACATCAGTTACATGCGCGCTTTTATCGTATTTATTATATACGGTCATATCTCTGTACAGATTGCCCCCTAAGCAACACTAATGGTTGACACATTTTGATAGATAGGCCAATACCATAATTCATCACTCTCCATTACAACCTCTGCTGTCACCTTACTCTAGCTTCGCGGAACGAGCGCACCGCGTAAACATTCTCGGTAAGCGCGCCGTATAATTAAATATAAATATATGATGATTTTATTAAAATATAGGCCTACAATAAAGTAACAGAGATAATGACTCAGCATATCATACACAGGTTGAAAATATCAGCGTGGGTGCCCCTCTAGACACAAAGATTATCAATTGCTACGTATCAGCAGGTTTGATCACATGCACACGCACTCGTACACGCACACGCACAAACACACACACACAAACACACACACACACACACATATATATATATAAATATTTAAGTATCAATATAATATTATTTTTAATGTAATTTTCTTTATTTTGTAAGTCTATAAAAGACTTTAAAAAAAAATTGTATTTATTTTTATGTAAACAGGGCTAACATTTTCCGCATCATTAATATTACTGAAAAAGAAATTCGCTAAAAAAATACATTAATTTGTTGATATGAGATTATTATTATTGTCGTGTAGAATCTACATAGGTGCCAACTTTGAGACGTGTCAATAAATTAAAACAGGTCCACAAGTTTTAGTTATAAGATTTAAGGACCCACAAACCCACAAATGTACTGTGGTGGCATGCCGACTGTTTTTTTTTTAGCTCTTACGGCCCCCATATATATTGGAATAGAACATTCTTTCAGTTGCCATAAGATGGACAGAGGTCAGAAACAGAAAGTAGCTGAATTTTATAAATGAAAAGATAAACAACTGGTAATATGCTGAGTTATGTGAATAACATACATTTAATTATTGATAATACATGGGATACCTGTAGTGAAAGGGTGTGGCTCTTGTGGTGCAATTAATGTAACATTGATCTAACATGATGGTGCATTACTTCACTGATTTAAACTACCCACATAGACTTCTGTCACCACAGTCAAGTTATGAATGAAAATTGCATTTATATAAACTAAAGCCAACCTAAATAAGATTTTTTTATGATACATTCCAAGGCTTCACACTTTAACCCTTGCTGTGTCTTGCTGAGCAATTGTAGCAAGGGAGTTAAGCATAATTGGTAAATTATAAACCAACCCCCGTGATTGTCTTCCATAGTAACATGTTTGTAAAAACGAATTTATATGAGTGTGGATCAGTGTTAATTCAGTTAGCATTTTTCAGTTACAGTAAGAGTTACAGTTAGCCGTTCAAATATTTTTCAGTTACTATTACAGTTAGAGTAATTATTAAATTGTTTTTTACAGTTACTATTACAGTTAGTAATTTTTTCAGTTACTATATCAGTTATCACTAGTAAAGACGCATGCATCAAAACATTTGAAAAATACCGGTATATGAACCAAATATTTTTACAAAACAACAGTGTTGGGTTATCTAATAAAATTTTTGTTCACTTTCATAAAAGTACGCATCTCTAGATTTTTTTGACAGTCTGTCTCTCTTTCCACTTTCGAGCTCCCCGCAGACAGAAAAAACCCGTTGAGATGCTGGTGCAGATATGAAATCTTGTGACATTCCTACCAAGATTGGATATCTTTTTTCCACACCAGAAGTTGTCCAGAAGTCGAGACCATGAATTTTGTTGTATTCAGCAGAAGCAGCACGAATAGCAGACAGCTCCAAATTGATCTTTTCTGAGAGAGAACTGACTGTGGAACTCGGCATGGCATGAATTGTTGTATCTTCAAAAAGCATTTTGTAGCGTTTTCTTGGTGGCGACTGAATTGACACAGATGAAGGAGCAACTGGTGGAGATACTTCGATAGCAGCCATTTCGGATTCCTGACGTTTCGACAGGCACGTGGTCTTTGTTACTTTGAACCTCCGTGTCGATTTCATTACCACGAGTAGACACAACAACATTACATCAGCTTTTATCAGTAGAAGGGTCGTAGCTAAAGTAACGCCAGACGCCATTCTCCTGTTGTCGGCCAGAATTTATTTTAAACATTTTTTTTAAATACCACAGTCACTAAACGCAAACCAGAATGATAGCTTCAATTCGTAAAAATGAAAATGTTTTGGAAATACTCCCGGATCTGACATCAGCAATACATGTAATATTGTAGCGCATTTCTAGAATTTTATTTTATAGCGCATTTTTCAGTTAGTATTATTATTACTATAATTTTTTTCCTATTAGTATTACAGTTACAGTTAACATGTTTTTTTCAATTACAGTTTCAGTTAGTAGTTAACTGAAATCACTTTTTTCAGTTATTAGAGCCGTTTCAGTAACAGTAACAGTTAACTGAATCAACACTGGTGTGGATCAATAATTATTTAAATGTATGAGAGGGTAACATTGAGAGAAAAAAATAAATGCGGATTTATGTGTGTGTTATACATAGACTACGGAGGGAATTTCCTTCCTATTTTTATTCATCGTTAAATTTGCGGACTTGTTCGGGCCGTGTTCTACACTGGGTACTTTGCAGCGGACAGTAAGTCTATTGAGAGTAGCGCTCTGCCTAAGGCACTGGATCCAGTCCGACGGGTTAAAGAGAAAGCTGAGTTTTGTCCGGATAATTATGACACGTTCAAAGCCCCATTCTTTTGTCAGCTAATTGGTAAATGCTATCAATTATCAGTCCATTTCTGCCCTATGGCCTGGGCAGACGCCCTTTTAACCTGCGCAGTCAGCTTTAACTCGCGACGCGCTTCAGCCGTTTTATTTCTGCTCGCTCTTAGTACTGAGACCAACTATCCAGGCGACGTGTCAAAGGTTGGGGGGGGGGGGGGGAAATGATTAACTTGGCTCGGTCTAGTTGATTTTAAGATGATGAATTAAAACTTATTTTTTCCAGATACAGTCACGAGTTTTTTGTGCATCGGTTGTTGTTTTTTTTTTTAAATTTTGTCGGCTCGCACAAAAAGTATTTTTATTAACACCTCAGTTTACAGGATTGAAACAAACTAGAAAGAAAAATATTTAATTATAGGTTATCTTTTGATTTATTGTCAACAAAACGTGTTTTGTAATTTACTCTGGTATTTATTTATATGTTGAATATTAGAACTGACCGTTTTGTGAATGTTTATTTAATCTGAGACAGGTGTTTTACTATTCGTCATTTTGAAGAGTAGACAGTTAACTGTAGTTTATTGCAATATAGGTTTTTAATTATAAATGGACCGAAAACGAACTTTGATTAAATACAAATTTGTAAAAGGAAGTTTAAAGATGCATTTTAAATAATGAGTCACATAATTACATATTTCAAACGTGACTTAAAGATTAGACATGCTTTCAATATTTGTACGCGAGATTGGAATGTGATTATATATCATATATGTTTAGAATTAATGGTACATGTAATATGTACCATAACTGAGATTAGCATGACTAATGGACCTCGGCGATTTATTGTATTTCAGTCAGGTTTATTATGTCATGGATGAATCAAACATATGGTGTTCAGCATTTGCATATTTTTTTATAAACAGCTAGCGGTAGCAGTAAATTAAAAATAAACAAAACGAAATCATAATAAGCCGATATTTCGAAAGTTTCGAATTTTAAAGTTGCCATTCAACGCTAAACTCAGGTGAGTTTATTTCCAAGGGTGTATGTGTTCCCAAGGCCGCGCCTATCACATCTTCTGCTGCCAGGGCGATACAGGATTTCGCCGCATCCCCTCCCTTCCCTCCCACCAAGAAAAAAGTAATTGATAACTAATTATCTATTTTTTGAATAATAGAATTGCTATTTTTGTACAGTATGCATACTTTATATGAAGACGCTTTAGATTGTCTTTTTAAGAATACTTGTTTTAGAGATAGTATGAGCATGACTGTTTCATGGAACAAAAAAAAAAACACTTCAGTATTATAATTATCTAATAATGACCACAATATATATTGGTACAAATATATTTTATGTGATACGGGCTACGTTATATTATTAAATAATGAAATAGAATTTATAGGAATTCAGAAAGTAAGGATGACTTTTAAGACTTGAAATATATTTTTTCGAGATTTCATAATTGAATATTCTCAAACTGTTTCGTTTTCGCTACAAACCTGTAAAGAAATACTGCGGGGAAAAAAAAAGAGAGAAATGAAATTAGCATGCTTCATTAATTGTAGTTTCCCCTCTGCAGGTTATCATAACTTCAGATTTAATACAGTTGTAATTTATGTATAAATGAATTCTTGATCTACTAAATTTTAAGTTGTCGTGACCGGACTAAAACTCGAAGGTGGGTCGCAACTCACACTATGAGAACCACTGCTGTAATAAATGAAATGATTCAGTTTTCGGTCATTTTAAGTTATTGGCAGCTAGATCTCCGCCAGAACGACTTTGACCTTTGGCTGGAATCTTTGCCAGTCTTTAAATAACGGGTCACCTCCGAAGACTTCCCACTCGTTTTATTGCACGACATTTTGAAATGCTAAGGATGCATAAGGCTCCGTGACTCCTGGCATGTGTTCAGTTTCACACTTCCTCGTGACGGGCCTCTTGGCAGTGTTAGTGAAAGGCCGCTGTCTACAAACATGAGCACTTCACTGGTAAGGATATATTTTAAAACCCTGAAGAGCACTCTTAAGTTCTACCGGGCTACCTCTTATTGTTTCTAGTTTATCAAGTAAATACACATCAGAAAATACCCCATTGAATCCGCTAGTTGTGCTCTTTAGTTGAGTTGGGTCAAGGTTGTCCGTAAGGGTCTATGTTACCCGTGGGGTCAAGGTTGCCCGTAGGGGTCTATGTTACCCGTTCGGTCAAGGTTACCAGTGGGGTCATGATTACCCTTTGGGTCAAGGTTACCCGTGGGGTCCACGTTACCCTTGGGTTCCAATATATCCCTGGGGTCCACGTTACCCGTGGGTTCCAATATACCCCTGGGGGTCCATTTTACCCCTGGGGTCCATGTTAGTGGAATCCACGTTACCCACTGGGTCAAGGTTGACTATAGGCCATGTTACCAATAGGGTCAAGGTTGCCCGTGGAGTCCATGTTAACCTCAGGGTGCACGTTACCCGTGTGTGTGTGTGGGGGGGGGGTCCTTGTTATCCGTGGGGGTGCACGACAGACAAGGTAGAAGGGGTAATTAAAATGTAAAGAGGACAATTAATAAACTTTTGCACAATTATATTTAAAAAAAAATATATATATACATGTACTTGCTGTGTTTCCTTTAAAAATCCGAGCCAGTATTAATTACCCAATTATTGTTCATTTGTAAAACAGTGTACAACTTATTTATAAACTGTATAGGTTTCAAGTATTAAAGGTAATATAAATAGATGGCAGCAGTACCGTAGAATACGTTAATGAATTTTAATTTTACTCAGATTAATTTAATTAGAGCTGATAACTCAGAAGGAACTCTTTTATTTTTATATTTCAGACCCTGTTCTAAAGAAAAGATTTAACCGCTACTGATCGTAGGCTGACGCCCGGGTGTTTTGCACCCCATAGCTCCATAGTACGTCGCAGCCTTATATGTTTATATGTGTGTTTGTATGTGTGTTTGTATGTGTCGATGTTCACAACACATAAATATTCTGTTCTAGTTCACTTCAGTAAATCGGAAAACCTAAAATATCTAATTCACTTTAAGAGTTTCGTATGTAATAAAATAGATTTAGAAACAAAATTATTTTTTTCTTTTATAATTTATATTTATAGACATAAGTAGACTAACAGTGTCCAGTCAATGCCATGTGAGAACCAAGTCAACACCGAAATAGACAACATAAGACTAACAGGGTCCAGTCAATGCTAAATCAGAATGAACTCAACAAGTCAATACCATGTCATTCACTCAGTTACTGTTGCATTGTGTTTGTATCTTTTTTTTAAAAAAAAAACAACATAATTTATAATATACAAATATTAGTTTTTTTTTGGTCAGCAATATATTTGTTTCTTTTTTTTACGTAAGCTGTATACAGCTGGTATCTACGTGCAAGATACTTGCCGAAAGTTCCGGGTTTCATTATCTGTGCTGACCTATATAGGAGAGCGTGTTGGTCAGGGTGAGTCTAAGAGGTAGACAATGATAAGCCGTGGATGGTTTCTTGTGTTCAGGTTTCGCCAACAAAAAATATCTTTACTTTTTATCTGCATCAGGATATTACATCCAGTCGACACTATGTTTGCTTTCATCATACATGGGGGGTGGCCAAAGGCGGCTCTTTGATGGGCTCTCCCGGGCTCCCGAATGAAACGATTTTCACTGCATTTTAATAAAAAAATGTTTTATATATATATATATATATATATATATATATATATATATATATAAACGAGAGTATGTCTTTTAAAGGCCACCCTTCGACTACACTTATGCCCACCCATCATTCCACTCAAATTATGCCCACCCATCACTCCACTCAAATTATGCCCAGCCAACACTCCAATCAAATTATGCCCGGCCATCACTCCACTCAAATTATGCCCAGCCACGCATTCACTACAGTTATTCCCAGCCAATCTTCCACTATACATATGTCCTCCTCTACACCGGTTTGTTATTGTTTAAACATATAACGTAGTGAGATACGATATCATAGTGTTGTTATAGAAAAGTAAAGTCATCAAGGCGTTTCTTTAATGACTGTAAGCCATCTTGATATTTCTATTTATGACTGTAATCTATCTTGATATTTCTATTTATGACTGTAAGCCATATTGATATTTCTTTTTATAACTGTAAGTCATCTTGATATTTCTTTTTATAACTTTAAGTCATCTTGATATTTCCATTTATGACTGCAATCTATCTTGATATTTCTATTTATGACTGTAATCTATCTTGATATTTCTATTTATGACTGTAATCTATCTTGATATTTCTATTTATGACTGTATATCATCTTGATATTTCTATTTATGACTGTATATCATCTTGATATTTCTATTCACGACTGTATATCATCTTGATATTTCAATTTATGACTGTATATCATCTTGATATTTCAATTTATGACTGTATATCATCTTGATATTTCAATTTATGACTGTATATCATCTTGATGTTTCTATTCATGACTGTATATCATCTTGATATTTCAATTTATGACTGTAAGCCAACATGGCTCGTTATTTGGAAAGATATTTCTACAATGGCTGATATCATTACGTATACGCTGCCTATAGCTAGTAATGATCTCGATCGAGTTTTATAAATCCTGGAACCAGGCATATGAACTACTGATGTTTGGAGATGTTGCTTTCTCAGTTCACAAATACGTGTGTGTGTGTGTTTCTCAATCGATCAATTTAGTCATTGTTAGACATTTTTAAAAGTGAGCACACAAACAATTTTGTAACAATTTTCAGAAAGGGGGTCCGGAATTGTATTTTTCTAGACTGTCCAGTTTGAAGGTTATGAGAAAATAGAATTTGAACAGGGGGAAAATAAAAGAACAAATAAACCTTTGGGTTTGGGTTTGTGATACAGTGTCAACGTGATGATTTGTCTATGAAGTAAAACCCTTACTTACAAAGTCAGTGTCTTACTAAATACTTAAACAAGGATCTATGTTGGTCATTACTGAAGTTAGCGGCTAGATGTTGTGTTATTTTATACGTTAAAATGGGAGGGGGGGAGAGGGGAGACTATGCTGGTTTTACGCTGAAGAGGCAAGTGTAGTTACTATTCATATCAGTCTGTGTTTTTTGAGGTCTGTGATGTTTTGCGCGCTCGATTGTGTGAGCACTCGCGCAGCGTTGTGTCGCCGAAATCTCAAGGACATCCGCGTTCTCAAATGTGATTAGTACATCAGCTCCCGTCTGCTCGTTTGTTTTTTTTTTTAATTTCAAAATTCAGGAGTGTCATGAGTGAAGTCAGATTGTTTTTTTTTTTGAATGGAGAATAAAATAACAATATGGATAACATTTCGTGCTGGAGTTTTCCAACCCTGCTGTTGATGTTTTATTTGATTACGTCAAGAACAGCAATATTTGAATTTCTCGGTGTCGATGATGGTAAGTTGTATTATAGAGAAGGAATCTTAATATGCTTTCTATTTTAATATGTACGAATATATAAATATATATAAAATGAGAGAGAGAGAGAGAGAGAGAGAGAGAGAGAGAGAGAGAGAGAGAGAGAGAGAGAGAGAGAGAGAGAGAGATTTTAACATTTATTATGTGTATTAAGTTATTTTATTTAGTATATGCACTCACCCAATCTTGAAAATGTTAATTGTTCATCACTTTTTATCTTCCAATAAATCATTCATACAATAAATGAGTGAGAAAACAGTTGTATTTTATTAAAAAAATAAAGTTTCTAGCTAGGACTAGGAGACACTAAATAAGACCGAACAGCGTCCTGTAATTTATGGATTCAATTTCTAGAACTTATTAACCAATCATTGGTATACTAATACAAGTGCTCGATTTACCGCTTGGGGATGCCGGGGATATCCCCGGAACTGAGGACTGTCATCCCCCGGCTCTGCTTTATTTTTTGTTCATCCCCAGCACTGATTTTTTTTAAGTCGAACGAGTACTGGTAAATTTTAAAGTTTAACTTCATAATTTTGTACTGCGTTTCTATCTACCGAATCAATAGAAATAAACGTACAGTAAGAGTTCGAATTATTTTTTTGTAATCTTTGGTTCTAATTTTATGTTCACTTTTAATTCGTCGCTCGTAAGTCTTAAGGCGCAAGTTATCAATCGGAAAATGTTATGTTTATATAAAAATCCAGACACAGATTTAAATTACCAGGTAATATTTTTATTTTATAATTTAAAATTAAGTTGCTAAAGAGCCGTCTTGCAAAAACGTTAACCCAAATAAAGTTGTCTTTTACAAACAAACAAATGTATTTCAAGGAGTCAAATCTCAAAAAAGATGATTTTCATACTACGTCTACTGCGTGTAAGTCATTAGTTACCGTATATCGTAGTAATAATTTGTTATTACAAGCTTAGATTATCCGACTTTAAAAAGTTTAATTTGAAGTTGAAATCAAAATACCTAAGTAGCTGGATGTAGGCCTATTGATAAAATAATGTTTTATTCTGCACGTCATAATTTGTTTAAATATTTGAAATAATTATGAGTAATATTTGATTTCATGTGCAACTTCAGATTTGTTTGAACCAACGTGAACTATGTTAATTAAGACAAATGTTTTCCACCATTTTTTTTTAATATTTTTGTTGGTTTTGTCCATGAAAATAAATTAGTTACTTGTTGGCCCATGGATTGTGAATTGAAGATCTTCAAAAAAATTGTTGGCATCTCGCCGCCTCTGGGGATGCCGCGGAAAACCCCGGCACTGAGAATTGACATCCCCGGATTTGGTTTAGCTTTTTTCATCCCCGCCGGGGATGACATTTATCCCCGGCTCTGCAGAAAATTTCGTTCATCCCCGGCACTGTTTTTTTCTTAAATCGAGCACTGACTAATACTATACAGTATATGAAATGAAAGTAGTTCCTCTAATGAAAAAACATGTGCTATAAGTCAAGTTTTTGTGTATCTAAAAATAATAATAATTAGTCTAATATACTCTCAAAGAATATTGCATACTTTTTTTTAAGAATAAATTTGTTGTTAATTTTTTTTTAATCTAGAAACTATCTCAAGTTAAATTATCATTGCACGTTTTCTTGAAAGTAAAAATGATATTATTTCTATGTAGCGAAAAATCATACTGAATTGTTTTATTTCATTTTTAATTATTATTTTTTTTAAATATCAGGGGAGGGTAATCACGTTGAGGTCTTTATCCTATCCATCAGCCCATATTCAATGTGTCCAGGTAATAAGTGAGGTCATTGTTTTATCTTAAGGCGAATACAACACTAATATTGCTCTTTAAATGTTTCATTCAGCTGAAATTCAGCCAACCCATACGTTACTTTTCGTGGGAGAACGTGGAACGTTCAATTGCACCTTGCACGAAACAACCAACGTCAGTATCACAAGCGTCCGTATGACAGTCCACTCACAGGTTCCTGAAGATGACCACAACGTTCTGGACAACCGAACGGTCACTGTTAATGTGGAGATCAAAGACGAGTTCAGTGAGAGAACTTATGTGGAGTGTATAGATGGAAACGAAGGGAGTACGTTGAGTAGCGCTTCCATTACCGTTGAACGTGAGTACATTGGGGGGGGGGTGTTAGCCTGTTATATATGATGACATAGACATAATAATGGTCACGTGACTTATCTGTTTTCATTTGATGTGGAATTCTTTTTTTTTAAATATGTACAGCCGATTTGGATCCAGATTTTTATACTTGTTCTTAAAGAGAGAGTTATATCTAATCAACTCACGGCATTACGCGATCCCTGCCAGGGAAACCTTTCTCAAAAAGTGGTCCCCTTACTGAATTGTTTGTTTAGATGGTTAAGTTACACTTCCGGTACCAATTAATGTTCTTGAATTTGCGAATAATAAATTTCTGTTGCCGCTATTCTTTTAATTTTAATCATGAAAATCAAATAATCAAAATTTAACATATTTTTCAGTGTGATTATTTATTATCATCTTAAAAGTTAAAACTAAAAAGTAGAATGCCAAGAAGTTGTTGTGTGCCTAATTGTACTGCAAACGTTGTTAAATGCAGAGGATTATCATTTCATAAATTCCCATCTGATGCTATTAAGTGAAAACTATGGATTACTAAAATAAGAAGAGATATTGGAAAACATTTTCAAGTAAAGTGTTATCTATTATTACATGTAGTCTATACTATAACTATGTTTTTCTGTTTTTTAATACTATACGATATAATTGTTATAATTATAGATCACTGCTAACACTAGTCTGTGCTCTCGATATTTCATAAAGGAACATTTTAAAAATTGTGAAAACCTACAGTTTAAGAACAAATTATTGAAAAAAGAAGCTGTGCCTCTGTTATTTGATTGGAATAACTATCAGCTCCCTTTAGGCCGTAAAAGTATCCCAAAAAGAAATGAACCAGCATTATCAATTGAGGTTGAAGAATTCTCCGACAATATAATAATAATTGAAGAGAATGATATCGGGACATATTGTGACTTTAAAAACTTGTCAACAGCACAAAAATTAAATGTTGGTAATAAATTTAAAGTCATTTTATCATATATTAGACAAAAAATGTAGGAAAAATAATCGAGCTAAGTATTAATCAAGTGTAAACAAAGCGATCGGAAGCCCATTATGATCCTTTCACAAAGATAGCTGACGCGCAGGAATACATGTGAGAAAGGTGTATGGATATAAAAAAATCTTCGCATGGGCCCCTAAAAATCAGAAAAAAAGAAAAAAAATACCGCTTTGCTCCCAGAACTCCGTGTATTATTTGAAGTATAAAACATCAGCGAACACCAGCTGATGAAATCTTCTGATTACATTAGGCTGAGTGCCCAGTGGTCAGAGGCGTGCATGGTGAATGAATAAAAGAGTGGACACTGTGAGTCTGGGGGGTGGGGGTGGGGGGTAGAGTAAGTTCAGCAAGAATGGTGTGTACGGAGCATGTTTCAATCGAGTTATAGTTGGACGTAAGTCGTTCTAAGATACATTATGTGCCTATTAGTATAATATTGATTCAATCATGGACTTCTTCAAGGATCAAAGCATGTATCTTAAACCCGGTCTACACTGACATGTATATCAATCATCACTACCGTCACCACTACCACCTTCACCAGCACCACTACCGCCTTCACCAACACCACAAATGCTATTTCAAATTCATCGACAACAAATCATATAGTAATTGTGTGTGTGTGTGTGTCTCTGTGTATGTGTGTGTATGTGTGTGTCCAACTAACATTGTAGCCGTCTTTCAAATCCTCCCCCAGGTCCAATCCAGAACGTCACTAATTTCACAGCCTATTACCTGTATCAACGACACCTTAAAATGACATGGTCAATTCAACAGCAGTATAAGAATTTGAAAAACATTGGAGTCGAACTGTGCTGGAGCGAAAATTCCAGTTTCACAAACCAGGTGTAAGAAAAAAATTGTGATCAGTCAGGCTAAAGAGAAAAAATTGAGATTAGTCAGGCTAAATAGAAAAGTTTGAGATTAGCCAGACTAAATAGAAAAAATTGAGATTAGTCAGGCTCAATATAAAAAATTGAGATTAGTCAGGCTAAATAGAAAAAATTGAGATCAGTCAGGGTAAATAGAAAAAAATTGAGATTAGTCAGACTAAATAGAAAAAAATTGAGATTAGTCAGGTTTAATACAAAAAAATGAGATTAGTCAGGCTTAATAGAAAACAATTGAGATTAGTCAGGCTAAATAGAAAAAAAATGAGAGTAGTCAGGCTAAATAGAAAAAATGAGAGTAGTCAGGCTAAGTAGAAAAAAATTGAGATCAGTCAGGGTAAATAGAAAAATTGAGAGTAGTCAGGCTAAATAAAAAAAAATTGAGATCAGTCAGGGTAAATAGAAAAAAATGAGAGTAGTCAGGCTAAATAGAAAAAATTGAGATTAGTCAGGCTAAAGAGAAAAAAATTGAGATTAGTCAGACTAAATAGAAAAAAAATTGAGATTAGTCAGGTTTAATAAAAAAATTGAGATTAGTCAGTCTTAATAGAAAACTATTCAGATTAGTCAGGCTAAATAGAAAAAAATTGAGATTAGTCAGACTAAATAGAAAAAAATTGAGATTAGTCAGGTTTAATAGAAAAAATTGAGATTAGTCAGGCTTAATAGAAAACAATTGAGATTAGTCATGCTAAATAGAAAAAAATTGAGAGTAGTCAGGCTAAATAGAAAAAATGAGAGTAGTCAGGCTAAATAGAAAAAAATTGAGATCAGTCAGGGTAAATAGAAAAATTGAGAGAATTCAGGCTAAATAGAAAAAAATTGAGATCAGTCAGGGTAAATAGAAAAATTGAGATTAGTCAGGCTTAATAGAAAACAATTGAGATTAGTCAGACTAAATAGAAAAAAATTGAGATTAGTCAGGCTAAATAGAAAAAATGAGAGTAGTCAGGCTAAGTAGAAAAAAATTGAGATCAGTCAGGGTAAATAGAAAAATTGAGAGTAGTCAGGCTAAATAGAAAAAATTGAGATAAGTCAGACTAAATAGAAAAATATTGAGATCAGTCAGGGTAAAAAGAAAAATTGAGAGAAGTCAGGCTAAATAGAAAAAAATTGAGATCAGTCAGGGTAAATAGAAAAAATGAGAGTAGTCAGGCTAAATAGAAAAAATTGAGATTAGTCAGGCTAAAGAGAAAAAAATTGAGATTAGTCAGACTAAATAGGAAAAAATTGAGATTAGTCAGATTTAATAGAAAAAATTGAGATTAGTCAGTCTTAATAGAAAAAAATTGAGATTAGTCAGGCTAAATAGAAAAAAATTGAGATTAGTCAGACTAAATAGAAAAAAATTGAGATTAGTCAGACTAAATAGAAAAAAATTGAGATTAGTCAGGCTTAATAGAAAACAATTGAGATTAGTCAGGCTAAATAGAAAAAAATTGAGATCAGTCAGGGTAAATAGAAAAAATGAGAGCAGTCAGGCTAAATGGAAAAAAATTGAGATCAGTCAGGGTAAATAGAAAAAATGAGAGTAGTCAGGCTAAATAGAAAAAAATGAGAGTAGTCAGGCTAAATAGAAAAAAAATTGAGAGTAGTCAGGCTAAATAGAAAAAAATTGAGAGTAGTCAGGCTAAATAGAAAAAATGAGAGTAGTCAGGCTAAATAGAAAAAAATTGAGATCAGTCAGGGTAAATAGAAAAAATGAGAGTAGTCAGGCTAAATAGAAAAAAAATTGAGATCAGTCAAGCTAAATAGAAAAAATGAGATTAGTCAGGCTAAAGAGAAAAAAATTGAGATTAGTCAGGTTTAATAGAAAAAATTGAGATTAGTCAGGCTAAATAGAAAAAAATTGAGAGTAGTCAGGCTAAATAGAAAAAAATTGAGATCAGTCAGGGTAAATAGAAAAAATGAGAGTAGTCAGGCTAAATAGAAAAAAATTGAGATCAGTCAAGGTAAATAGAAAAAATGAGAGTAGTCAGG
Organism: Bulinus truncatus; assembly: GCA_021962125.1. Lineage (NCBI taxonomy): Eukaryota > Metazoa > Mollusca > Gastropoda > Planorbidae > Bulinus > Bulinus truncatus. The sequence goes on along the minus strand of JAGDYQ010000197.1, from coordinate 837,094 downwards.
CTAAATAGACAAAAATTGAGATTAGTCAGGCTAAAGAGAAAAAAATTGAGTTTAGTCAGACCAAATAGGAAAAAATTGAGATTAGTCAGGTTTAATAGAAAAATTGAGATTAGTCAGTCTTAATAGAAAAAAATTGAGATTAGTCAGGCTCAATGAAAAATTGAGATTAGTCAGGCTAAATAGAAAAAATTGAGATCAGTCAGGGTAAATAGAAAAAAAATTAAGATTAGTCAGACTAAATAGAAAAAATTGAGATTAGTCAGGTTTAATACAAAAAATTGAGATTAGTCAGGCTTAATAGAAAACAATTGAGATTAGTCAGGCTAAATAGAAAAAATGAGAGTAGTCAGGCTAAGTAGAAAAAAATTGAGATCAGTCAGGGTAAATAGAAAAATTGAGAGTAGTCAGGCTAAATAGACATAAATTGAGATCAGTCAGGGTAAATAGAAAAATTGAGAGAATTCAGGCTAAATAGAAAAAAATTGAGATCAGTCAGGGTAAATAGAAAAATTGAGAGTAGTCAGGCTAAATAGAAAAAATTGAGAGTAGTCGGGCAAAATAGAAAAAATTGAGATTAGTCAGACTAAATAGAAAAAATTGAGATTAGTCAGGTTTAATAGAAAAATTGAGATTAGTCAGGCTTAATAGAAAAAAATTGAGATTAGTCAGGGTAAATAGAAAAAATGAGAGCAGTCAGGCTAAATGGAAAAAAATTGAGATCAGTTAGGGTAAATAGAAAAAGTGAGAGAAGTCAGGCTAAATAGAAAAAATTGAGATTAGTCAGGCTAAAGAGAAAAAAATTGAGATTAGTCAGACTAAAGAGGATAAAATTGAGATTAGTCAGGTTTAATAGAAAAAATTGAGATTAGTCAGACTAAATAGAAAAAAATTGAGATTAGTCAGGCTTAATAGAAAACAATTGAGATTAGTCAGGCTAAATAGAAAAAAATTGAGAGTAGTCAGGCTAAATAGAAAAAATGAGAGTAGTCAGGCTAAATAGAAAAAAATTGAGATTAGTCAGGCTTAATAGAAAACAATTGAGATTAGTCAGGCTAAATAGAAAAAAATTGAGATCAGTCAGGGTAAATAGAAAAAATGAGAGCAGTCAGGCTAAATGGAAAAAAATTGAGATCAGTCAGGGTAAATAGAAAAAATGAGAGTAGTCAGGCTAAATAGAAAAAAATGAGAGTAGTCAGGCTAAATAGAAAAAAAAAATTGAGAGTAGTCAGGCTAAATAGAAAAAAATTGAGAGTAGTCAGGCTAAATAGAAAAAATGAGAGTAGTCAGGCTAAATAGAAAAAAATTGAGATCAGTCAGGGTAAATAGAAAAAATGAGAGTAGTCAGGCTAAATAGAAAAAAAATTGAGATCAGTCAAGCTAAATAGAAAAAATGAGATTAGTCAGGCTAAAGAGAAAAAAATTGAGATTAGTCAGGTTTAATAGAAAAAATTGAGATTAGTCAGGCTAAATAGAAAAAAATTGAGAGTAGTCAGGCTAAATAGAAAAAAATTGAGATCAGTCAGGGTAAATAGAAAAAATGAGAGTAGTCAGGCTAAATAGAAAAAAATTGAGATCAGTCAAGGTAAATAGAAAAAATGAGAGTAGTCAGGCTAAATAGACAAAAATTGAGATTAGTCAGGCTAAAGAGAAAAAAATTGAGTTTAGTCAGACCAAATAGGAAAAAATTGAGATTAGTCAGGTTTAATAGAAAAATTGAGATTAGTCAGTCTTAATAGAAAAAAATTGAGATTAGTCAGGCTCAATGAAAAATTGAGATTAGTCAGGCTAAATAGAAAAAATTGAGATCAGTCAGGGTAAATAGAAAAAATTAAGATTAGTCAGACTAAATAGAAAAAATTGAGATTAGTCAGGTTTAATACAAAAAATTGAGATTAGTCAGGCTTAATAGAAAACAATTGAGATTAGTCAGGCTAAATAGAAAAAATGAGAGTAGTCAGGCTAAGTAGAAAAAAATTGAGATCAGTCAGGGTAAATAGAAAAATTGAGAGTAGTCAGGCTAAATAGACATAAATTGAGATCAGTCAGGGTAAATAGAAAAATTGAGAGAATTCAGGCTAAATAGAAAAAAATTGAGATCAGTCAGGGTAAATAGAAAAATTGAGAGTAGTCAGGCTAAATAGAAAAAATTGAGAGTAGTCGGGCAAAATAGAAAAAATTGAGATTAGTCAGACTAAATAGAAAAAATTGAGATTAGTCAGGTTTAATAGAAAAATTGAGATTAGTCAGGCTTAATAGAAAAAAATTGAGATTAGTCAGGGTAAATAGAAAAAATGAGAGCAGTCAGGCTAAATGGAAAAAAATTGAGATCAGTTAGGGTAAATAGAAAAAGTGAGAGAAGTCAGGCTAAATAGAAAAAATTGAGATTAGTCAGGCTAAAGAGAAAAAAATTGAGATTAGTCAGACTAAAGAGGATAAAATTGAGATTAGTCAGGTTTAATAGAAAAAATTGAGATTAGTCAGACTAAATAGAAAAAAATTGAGATTAGTCAGGCTTAATAGAAAACAATTGAGATTAGTCAGGCTAAATAGAAAAAAATTGAGAGTAGTCAGGCTAAATAGAAAAAATGAGAGTAGTCAGGCTAAATAGAAAAAAATTGAGATCAGTCAGGGTAAATAGAAAAAATGAGAGTAGTCAGGCTAAATAGAAAAAAATTGAGATCAGTCAGGCTAAATAGAAAAAATGAGATTAGTCAGGCTAAAGAGAAAAAAATTGAGATTAGTCAGACTAAATAGAAAAAAATTGAGATTAGTCAGGCTAAATAGAAAAAATTGAGATTAGTCAGACTAAATAGAAAAAATTGAGATTAGTCAGGTTTAATAGAAAAAATTGAGATTAGTCAGGCTAAATAGAAAAAAATTGAGAGTAGTCAGGCTAAATAGAAAAAAATTGAGATCAGTCAGGGTAAATAGAAAAATTGAGAGAAGTCAGGCTAAATAGAAAAAATTGAGATCAGTCAGGATAAATAGAAAAAATGAGAGTAGTCAGGCTAAATAGAAAAAAATGAGATTAGTCAGGCTAAATAGAAAAAATTGAGATTAGTCAGGTTTAATAGAAAAAATTGAGATTAGTCAGGCTAAATAGAAAAAAAATTGAGAGTAGTCAGGCTAAATAGAAAAAAATTGAGATCAGTCAGGGTATATAGAAAAAATGAGAGTAGTCAGGCTAAATAGAAAAAATTGAGATAAGTCAGACTAAATAGAAAAATATTGAGATCAGTCAGGGTAAATAGAAAAATTGAGAGAAGTCAGGCTAAATAGAAAAAAATTGAGATCAGTCAGGGTAAATAGAAAAAATGAGAGTAGTCAGGCTAAATAGAAAAAATTGAGATTAGTCAGGCTAAAGAGAAAAAAATTGAGATTAGTCAGACTAAATAGGAAAAAATTGAGATTAGTCAGATTTAATAGAAAAAATTGAGATTAGTCAGTCTTAATAGAAAAAAATTGAGATTAGTCAGGCTAAATAGAAAAAAATTGAGATTAGTCAGACTAAATAGAAAAAAATTGAGATTAGTCAGACTAAATAGAAAAAAATTGAGATTAGTCAGGCTTAATAGAAAACAATTGAGATTAGTCAGGCTAAATAGAAAAAAATTTAGATCAGTCAGGGTAAATAGAAAAAATGAGAGCAGTCAGGCTAAATGGAAAAAAATTGAGATCAGTCAGGGTAAATAGAAAAAATGAGAGTAGTCAGGCTAAATAGAAAAAAATGAGAGTAGTCAGGCTAAATAGAAAAAAAATTGAGAGTAGTCAGGCTAAATAGAAAAAAATTGAGAGTAGTCAGGCTAAATAGAAAAACTGAGAGTAGTCAGGCTAAATAGCAAAAAATTGAGATCAGTCAGGGTAAATAGAAAAAATATTGAGATCAGTCAAGCTAAATAGAAAAAATGAGATTAGTCAGGCTAAAGAGAAAAAAATTGAGATTAGTCAGACTAAATAGAAAAAAATTGAGATTAGTCAGGCTAAATAGAAAAAATTGAGATTAGTCAGACTAAATAGAAAAAAATTGAGATTAGTCAGGTTTAAAAGAAAAAATTGAGATTAGTCAGGCTAAATAGAAAAAAATTGAGAGTAGTCAGGCTAAATAGAAAAAAATTGAGATTAGTCAGGGTAAATAGAAAAATTGAGAGAAGTCAGGCTAAATAGAAAAAATTGAGATCAGTCAGGGTAAATAGAAAAAATGAGAGTAGTCAGGCTAAATAGAAAAAATTGAGATTAGTCAGGCTAAAGAGAAAAAAATTGAGATTAGTCAGACTAAATAGAAAAAAATTGAGATTAGTCAGGTTTAATAGAAAAAATTGAGATTAGTCAGGCTAAATAGAAAAAATTGAGATAAGTCAGACTAAATAGAAAAATATTGAGATCAGTCAGGGTAAATAGAAAAATTGAGAGAAGTCAGGCTAAATAGAAAAAAAATTGAGATCAGTCAGGGTAAATAGAAAAAATGAGAGTAGTCAGGCTAAATAGAAAAAATTGAGATTAGTCAGGCTAAAGAGAAAAAAATTGAGATTAGTCAGACTAAATAGGAAAAAATTGAGATTAGTCAGATTTAATAGAAAAAATTGAGATTAGTCAGTCTTAATAGAAAAAAATTGAGATGAGTCAGGCTAAATAGAAAAAAATTGAGATTAGTCAGACTAAATAGAAAAAAATAGAGATTAGTCAGACTAAATAGAAAAAAATTGAGATTAGTCAGGCTTAATAGAAAACAATTGAGATTAGTCAGGCTAAATAGAAAAAAATTGAGATCAGTCAGGGTAAATAGAAAAAATGAGAACAGTCAGGCTAAATGGAAAAAAATTGAGATCAGTCAGGGTAAATAGAAAAAATGAGAGTAGTCAGGCTAAATAGAAAAAATGAGAGTAGTCAGGCTAAATAGAAAAAATTGAGATTAGTCAGGCTAAAGAGAAAAAAATTGAGATTAGTCAGACTAAATAGGAAAAAATTGAGATTAGTCAGATTTAATAGAAAAAATTGAGATTAGTCAGTCTTAATAGAAAAAAATTGAGATTAGTCAGGCTAAATAGAAAAAAATTGAGATTAGTCAGACTAAATAGAAAAAAATTGAGATTAGTCAGACTAAATAGAAAAAAATTGAGATTAGTCAGGCTTAATAGAAAACAATTGAGATTAGTCAGGCTAAATAGAAAAAAATTGAGATCAGTCAGGGTAAATAGAAAAAATGAGAGCAGTCAGGCTAAATGGAAAAAAATTGAGATCAGTCAGGGTAAATAGAAAAAATGAGAGTAGTCAGGCTAAATAGAAAAAAATGAGAGTAGTCAGGCTAAATCGAAAAAAAATTGAGAGTAGTCAGGCTAAATAGAAAAAAATTGAGAGTAGTCAGGCTAAATAGAAAAAATGAGAGTAGTCAGGCTAAATAGAAAAAAATTGAGATCAGTCAGGGTAAATAGAAAAAATGAGAGTAGTCAGGCTAAACAGAAAAAAAATTGAGATCAGTCAAGCTAAATAGAAAAAATGAGATTAGTCAGGCTAAAGAGAAAAAAATTGAGATTAGTCAGACTAAATAGAAAAAAATTGAGATTAGTCAGGCTAAATAGAAAAAATTGAGATTAGTCAGACTAAATAGAAAAAAATTGAGATTAGTCAGGTTTAATAGAAAAAATTGAGATTAGTCAGGCTAAATAGAAAAAAATTGAGAGAAGCCAGGCTAAATAGAAAAAAATTGAGATCAGTCAGGGTAAATAGAAAAATTGAGAGAAGTCAGGCTAAATAGAAAAAATTGAGATCAGTCAGGATAAATAGAAAAAATGAGAGTAGTCAGGCTAAATAGAAAAAATTGAGATTAGTCAGGCTAAATAGAAAAAATTGAGATTAGTCAGGTTTAATAGAAAAAATTGAGATTAGTCAGGCTAAATAGAAAAAAATTGAGAGTAGTCAGGCTAAATAGAAAAAAATTGAGATCAGTCAGGGTATATAGAAAAAATGAGAGTAGTCAGGCTAAATAGAAAAAAATTGAGATCAGTCAGGGTAAATTGAAAAAATGAGAGTAGTCAGGCTAAATAGAAAAAATTGAGATTAGTCAGGCTAAAGAGAAAAAAATTGAGATTAGTCAGACTAAATAGGAAAAAATTGAGATTAGTCAGGTTTAATAGAAAAAATTGAGATTAGTCAGTCTTAATAGAAAAAAATTGAGATTAGTCAGGCTCAATGAAAAATTGAGATTAGTCAGGCTAAATAGAAAAAATTGAGATCAGTCAGGGTAAATAGAAAAAATTGAGATTAGTCAGACTAAATAGAAAAAATTGAGATTAGTCAGGTTTAATACAAAAAATTGAGATTAGTCAGGCTTAATAGAATACAATTGAGATTAGTCAGGCTAAATAGAAAAAATTGAGATTAGTCAGACTAAATAGAAAAAAATTGAGATTAGTCAGGTTTAATAGAAAAAATTGAGATTAGTCAGGCTAAATAGAAAAAATTGAGATAAGTCAGACTAAATAGAAAAATATTGAGATCAGTCAGAGTAAATAGAAAAATTGAGAGAAGTCAGGCTAAATAGAAAAAAATTGAGATCAGTCAGGGTAAATAGAAAAAATGAGAGTAGTCAGGCTAAATAGAAAAAATTGAGATTAGTCAGGCTAAAGAGAAAAAAATTGAGATTAGTCAGACTAAATAGGAAAAAATTGAGATTAGTCAGATTTAATAGAAAAAATTGAGATTAGTCAGTCTTAATAGAAAAAAATTGAGATTAGTCAGGCTAAATAGAAAAAAATTGAGATTAGTCAGACTAAATAGAAAAAAATTGAGATTAGTCAGACTAAATAGAAAAAAATTGAGATTAGTCAGGCTTAATAGAAAACAATTGAGATTAGTCAGGCTAAATAGAAAAAAATTGAGATCAGTCAGGGTAAATAGAAAAAATGAGAGCAGTCAGGCTAAATGGAAAAAAATTGAGATCAGTCAGGGTAAATAGAAAAAATGAGAGTAGTCAGGCTAAATAGAAAAAAATGAGAGTAGTCAGGCTAAATAGAAAAAAAATTGAGAGTAGTCAGGCTAAATAGAAAAAAATTGAGAGTAGTCAGGCTAAATAGAAAAAATGAGAGTAGTCAGGCTAAATAGAAAAAAATTGAGATCAGTCAGGGTAGATAGAAAAAATGAGAGTAGTCAGGCTAAATAGAAAAAAAATTGAGATCAGTCAAGCTAAATAGAAAAAATGAGATTAGTCAGGCTAAAGAGAAAAAAATTGAGATTAGTCAGACTAAATAGAAAAAAATTGAGATTAGTCAGGTTTAATAGAAAAAATTGAGATTAGTCAGGCTAAATAGAAAAAAATTGAGAGTAGTCAGGCTAAATAGAAAAAAATTGAGATTAGTCAGGGTAAATAGAAAAATTGAGAGAAGTCAGGCTAAATAGAAAAAATTGAGATCAGTCAGGGTAAATAGAAAAAATGAGAGTAGTCAGGCTAAATAGAAAAAATTGAGATTAGTCAGGCTAAATAGAAAAAATTGAGATTAGTCAGACTAAATAGAAAAAAATTGAGATTAGTCAGGTTTAATAGAAAAAATTGAGATTAGTCAGGCTAAATAGAAAAAAATTGAGAGTAGTCAGGCTAAATAGAAAAAAATTGAGATCAGTCAGGGTAAATAGAAAAAATGAGAGTAGTCAGGCTAAATAGAAAAAAATTGAGATCAGTCAAGGTAAATAGAAAAAATGAGAGTAGTCATGCTAAAGAGAAAAAAATTGAGTTTAGTCAGACCAAATAGGAAAAAATTGAGATTAGTCAGGTTTAATAGAAAAAATTGAGATTAGTCAGACTAAATAGAAAAAAATTGAGATTATTCAGGTTTAATAGAAAACAATTGAGATTAGTCAGGCTAAATAGAAAAAATGAGAGTAGTCAGGCTAAGTAGAAAAAAATTGAGATCAGTCAGGGTAAATAGAAAAATTGAGAGTAGTCAGGCTAAATAGACATAAATTGAGATCAGTCAGGGTAAATAGAAAAATTGAGAGAATTCAGGCTAAAAAGAAAAAAATTGAGATCAGTCAGGGTAAATAGAAAAATTGAGAGTAGTCAGGCTAAATAGAAAAAATTGAGAGTAGTCGGGCAAAATAGAAAAAATTGAGATTAGTCAGACTAAATAGAAAAAATTGAGATTAGTCAGGTTTAATAGAAAAATTGAGATTAGTCAGGCTTAACAGAAAAAAATTGAGATTAGTCAGGGTAAATAGAAAAAATGAGAGCAGTCAGGCTAAATGGAAAAAAATTGAGATCAGTTAGAGTAAATAGAAAAAGTGAGAGTAGTCAGGCTAAATAGAAAAAATTGAGATTAGTCAGGCTAAAGAGAAAAAAATTGAGATTAGTCAGACTAAATAGGAAAAAATTGAGATTAGTCAGGTTTAATAGAAAAAATTGAGATTAGTCAGACTAAATAGAAAAAAATTGAGATTAGTCAGGCTTAATAGAAAACAATTGAGATTAGTCAGGCTAAATAGAAAAAAATTGAGAGTAGTCAGGCTAAATAGAAAAAATGAGAGTAGTCAGGCTAAATAGAAAAAAATTGAGATCAGTCAGGGTAAATAGAAAAAATGAGAGTAGTCAGGCTAAATAGAAAAAAATTGAGATCAGTCAGGCTAAATAGAAAAATGAGATTAGTCAGGCTAAAGAGAAAAAAATTGAGATTAGTCAGACTAAATAGAAAAAAATTGAGATTATTCAGGCTAAATAGAAAAAATTGAGATTAGTCAGACTAAATAGAAAAAAATTGAGATTAGTCAGGTTTAATAGAAAAAATTGAGATTAGTCAGGCTAAATAGAAAAAAATTGAGAGTAGTCAGGCTAAATAGAAAAAAATTGAGATCAGTCAGGGTAAATAGAAAAATTGAGAGAAGACAGGCTAAATAGAAAAAATTGAGATCAGTCAGGCTAAATAGAAAAAAATTGAGAGTAGTCAGGCTAAATAGAAAAAATGAGAGTAGTCAGGCTAAATATAAAAAAATTAAGATCAGTCAAGCTAAATAGAAAAAATGAGATTAGTCAGGCTAAAGAGAAAAAAATTGAGATTAGTCAGACTAAATAGAAAAAAATTGAGATTAGTCAGGCTAAATAGAAAAAATTGAGATTAGGCAGACTAAATAGAAAAAAATTGAGATTAGTCAGGTTTAATAGAAAAAATTGAGATTAGTCAGGGTAAATAGAAAAAATGAGAGTAGTCAGGCTAAATAGAAAAAATTGAGATTATTCAGGCTAAATAGAAAAAATTGAGATTAGTCAGACTAAATAGAAAAAAATTGAGATTAGTCAGGTTTAATAGAAAAAATTGAGATTAGTCAGGCTAAATAGAAAAAATTGAGATAAGTCAGACTAAATAGAAAAATATTGAGATCAGTCAGGGTAAATAGAAAATCTGAGAGAAGTCAGGCTAAATAGAAAAAAATTGAGATCAGTCAGGGTAAATAGAAAAAATGAGAGTAGTCAGGCTAAATAGAAAAAATTGAGATTAGTCAGGCTAAAGAGAAAAAAATTGAGATTAGTCAGACTAAATAGGAAAAAATTGAGATTAGTCAGATTTAATAGAAAAAATTGAGATTAGTCAGTCTTAATAGAAAAAAATTGAGATTAGTCAGGCTAAATAGAAAAAAATTGAGATTAGTCAGACTAAATAGAAAAAAATTGAGATTAGTCAGACTAAATAGAAAAAAATTGAGATTAGTCAGGCTTAATAGAAAACTATTGAGATTAGTCAGGCTAAATAGAAAAAAATTGAGATCAGTCAGGGTAAATAGAAAAAATGAGAGCAGTCAGGCTAAATGGAAAAAAATTGAGATCAGTCAGGGTAAATAGAAAAAATGAGAGTAGTCAGGCTAAATAGAAAAAAATGAGAGTAGTCAGGCTAAATAGAAAAAAAATTGAGAGTAGTCAGGCTAAATAGAAAAAAATTGAGAGTAGTCAGGCTAAATAGAAAAAATGAGAGTAGTCAGGCTAAATAGAAAAAAATTGAGATCAGTCAGGGTAAATAGAAAAAATGAGAGTAGTCAGGCTAAATAGAAAAAAATTGAGATCAGTCAAGCTAAATAGAAAAAATGAGATTAGTCAGGCTAAAGAGAAAAAAATTGAGATTAGTCAGACTAAATAGAAAAAAATTGAGATTAGTCAGGCTAAATAGAAAAAATTGAGATTAGTCAGACTAAATAGAAAAAAATTGAGATTAGTCAGGTTTAATAGAAAAAATTGAGATTAGTCAGGCTAAATAGAAAAAAATTGAGAGTAGTCAGGCTAAATAGAAAAAAATTGAGATTAGTCAGGGTAAATAGAAAAATTGAGAGAAGTCAGGCTAAATAGAAAAAATTAGATCAGTCAGGGTAAATAGAAAAAATGAGAGTAGTCAGGCTAAATAGAAAAAATTGAGATTAGTCAGGCTAAATAGAAAAAATTGAGATTAGTCAGACTAAATAGAAAAAAATTGAGATTAGTCAGGTTTAATAGAAAAAATTGAGATTAGTCAGGCTAAATAGAAAAAAATTGAGAGTAGTCAGGCTAAATAGAAAAAAATTGAGATCAGTCAGGGTAAATAGAAAAAATGAGAGTAGTCAGGCTAAATAGAAAAAAATTGAGATCAGTCAAGGTAAATAGAAAAAATGAGAGTAGTCAGGCTAAATAGAAAAAAATTGAGATTAGTCAGGCTAAAGAGAAAAAAATTGAGTTTAGTCAGACCAAATAGGAAAAAAATTGAGATTAGTCAGGTTTAATAGAAAAAAATTGAGATTAGTCAGTCTTAATAGAAAAAAATTGAGATTAGTCAGGCTCAATGAAAAATTGAGATTAGTCAGGCTAAATAGAAAAAATTGAGATCAGTCAGGGTAAATAGAAAAAATTGAGATTAGTCAGACTAAATAGAAAAAATTGAGATTAGTCAGGTTTAATACAAAAAATTGAGATTAGTCAGGCTTAATAGAAAACAATTGAGATTAGTCAGGCTAAATAGAAAAATTGAGAGTAGTCAGGCTAAGTAGAAAAAAATTGAGATCAGTCAGGGTAAATAGAAAAATTGAGAGTAGTCAGGCTAAATAGACATAAATTGAGATCAGTCAGGGTAAATAGAAAAATTGAGAGAATTCAGGCTAAATAGAAAAAAATTGAGATCAGTCAGGGTAAATAGAAAAATTGAGAGTAGTCAGGCTAAATAGAAAAAATTGAGAGTAGTCGGGCAAAATAGAAAAAATTGAGATTAGTCAGACTAAATAGAAAAAATTGAGATTAGTCAGGTTTAATAGAAAAATTGAGATTAGTCAGGCTTAATAGAAAAAAATTGAGGATTAGTCAGGGTAAAAAGAAAAAATGAGAGCAGTCAGGCTAAATGGAAAAAAATTGAGATCAGTTAGGGTAAATAGAAAAGTGAGAGTAGTCAGGCTAAATAGAAAAAATTGAGATTAGTCAGGCTAAAGAGAAAAAATTGAGATTAGTCAGACTAAATAGGAAAAAATTGAGATTAGTCAGGTTTAATAGAAAAAATTGAGATTAGTCAGACTAAATAGAAAAAAATTGAGATTAGTCAGGCTTAATAGAAAACAATTGAGATTAGTCAGGCTAAGTAGAAAAAAAATTGAGAGTAGTCAGGCTAAATAGAAAAAAATGAGAGTAGTCAGGCTAAATAGAAAAAAATTGAGATCAGTCAGGGTAAATAGAAAAATTGAGAGTAGTCAGGCTAAATAGACATAAATTGAGATCAGTCAGGGTAAATAGAAAAATTGAGAGAATTCAGGCTAAATAGAAAAAAATTGAGATCAGTCAGGGTAAATAGAAAAATTGAGAGAATTCAGGCTAAATAGAAAAAATTGAGAGTAGTCGGGCAAAATAGAAAAAATTGAGATTAGTCAGACTAAATAGAAAAAATTGAGATTAGTCAGGTTTAATAGAAAAATTGAGATTAGTCAGGCTTAATAGAAAAAAAATTGAGATTAGTCAGGGTAAATAGAAAAAATGAGAGCAGTCAGGCTAAATGGGAAAAAAATTGAGATCAGTTAGAGTAAATAGAAAAAGTGAGAGTAGTCAGGCTAAATAGAAAAAATTGAGATTAGTCAGGCTAAAGAGAAAAAAAATTGAGATTAGTCAGACTAAATAGGAAAAAATTGAGATTAGTCAGGTTTAATAGAAAAAATTGAGATTAGTCAGTCTTAATAGAAAAAAATTGAGATTAGTCAGGCTAAATAGAAAAAAATTGAGATTAGTCAGACTAAATAGAAAAAAATTGAGATTAGTCAGACTAAATAGAAAAAAATTGAGATTAGTCAGGCTTAATAGAAAACAATTGAGATTAGTCAGGCTAAATAGAAAAAAATTGAGATCAGTCAGGGTAAATAGAAAAAATGAGAGCAGTCAGGCTAAATGGAAAAAAATTGAGATCAGTCAGGGTAAATAGAAAAAATGAGAGTAGTCAGGCTAAATAGAAAAAAATGAGAGTAGTCAGGCTAAATAGAAAAAAAATTGAGAGTAGTCAGGCTAAATAGAAAAAAATTGAGAGTAGTCAGGCTAAATAGAAAAAATGAGAGTAGTCAGGCTAAATAGAAAAAAATTGAGATCAGTCAGGGTAAATAGAATAAATGAGAGTAGTCAGGCTAAATAGGAAAAAAATTGAGATCAGTCAAGCTAAATAGAAAAAATGAGATTAGTCAGGCTAAAGAGAAAAAAATTGAGATTAGTCAGACTAAATAGAAAAAAATTGAGATTAGTCAGGCTAAATAGAAAAAATTGAGATTAGTCAGACTAAATAGAAAAAAATTGAGATTAGTCAGGTTTAATAGAAAAAATTGAGATTAGTCAGGCTAAATAGAAAAAAATTGAGAGTAGTCAGGCAAAATAGAAAAAAATTGAGATTAGTCAGGGTAAATAGAAAAATTGAGAGAAGTCAGGCTAAATAGAAAAAATTGAGATCAGTCAGGGTAAATAGAAAAAATGAGAGTAGTCAGGCTAAATAGAAAAAATTGAGATTAGTCAGACTAAATAGAAAAAAATTGAGATTAGTCAGGTTTAATAGAAAAAATTGAGATTAGTCAGGCTAAATAGAAAAAAATTGAGAGTAGTCAGGCTAAATAGAAAAAAATTGAGATCAGTCAGGGTAAATAGAAAAAATGAGAGTAGTCACGCTAAATAGAAAAAAATTGAGATTAGTCAGGCTAAAGAGAAAAAAATTGAGTTTAGTCAGACCAAATAGGAAAAAATTGAGATTAGTCAGGTTTAATAGAAAAAATGAGAGTAGTCAGGCTAAATAGAAAAAAATTGAGATCAGTCAGGGGAAATAGAAAAAATGAGAGTAGTCAGGCTAAATAGAAAAAAAATTGAGATCAGTCAAGCTAAATAGAAAAAATGAGATTAGTCAGGCTAAAGAGAAAAAAATTGAGATTAGTCAGACTAAATAGAAAAAAATTGAGATTAGTCAGGCTAAATAGAAAAAATTGAGATTAGTCAGACTAAATAGAAAAAAATTGAGATTAGTCAGGTTTAATAGAAAAAAATTGAGATTAGTCAGGCTAAATAGAAAAAAATTGAGAGTAGTCAGACTAAATAGAAAAAAATTGAGATTAGTCAGGTTTAATAGAAAAAATTGAGATTAGTCAGGCTAAATAGAAAAAAATTGAGAGTAGTCAGGCTAAATAGAAAAAAATTGAGATCAGTCAGGGTAAATAGAAAAAATGAGAGTAGTCAGGCTAAATAGAAAAAAATTGAGATCAGTCAAGGTAAATAGAAAAAATGAGAGTAGTCAGGCTAAATAGAAAAAAATTGAGATTAGTCAGGCTAAAGAGAAAAAAATTGAGTTTAGTCAGACCAAATAGGAAAAAATTGAGATTAGTCAGGTTTAATAGAAAAAATTGAGATTAGTCAGTCTTAATAGAAAAAAATTGAGATTAGTCAGGCTCAATGAAAAATTGAGATTAGTCAGGCTAAATAGAAAAAATTGAGATCAGTCAGGGTAAATAGAAAAAATTGAGATTAGTCAGACTAAATAGAAAAAATTGAGATTAGTCAGGTTTAATACAAAAAATTGAGATTAGTCAGGCTTAATAGAAAACAATTGAGATTAGTCAGGCTAAATAGAAAAAATGAGAGTAGTCAGGCTAAGTAGAAAAAAATTGAGATCAGTCAGGGTAAATAGAAAAATTGAGAGTAATCAGGCTAAATAGACATAAATTGAGATCAGTCAGGGTAAATAGAAAAATTGAGAGAATTCAGGCTAAATAGAAAAAAATTGAGATCAGTCAGGGTAAATAGAAAAATTGAGAGTAGTCAGGCTAAATAGAAAAAATTGAGAGTAGTCGGGCAAAATAGAAAAAATTGAGATTAGTCAGACTAAATAGAAAAAATTGAGATTAGTCAGGTTTAATAGAAAAATTGAGATTAGTCAGGCTTAATAGAAAAAAATTGAGATTAGTCAGGGTAAATAGAAAAAATGAGAGCAGTCAGGCTAAATGGAAAAAAATTGAGATCAGTTAGGGTAAATAGAAAAAGTGAGAGTAGTCAGGCTAAATAGAAAAAATTGAGATTAGTCAGGCTAAAGAGAAAAAAATTGAGATTAGTCAGACTAAATAGGAAAAAATTGAGATTAGTCAGGTTTAATAGAAAAAATTGAGATTAGTCAGACTAAATAGAAAAAAATTGAGATTAGTCAGGCTTAATAGAAAACAATTGAGATTAGTCAGGCTAAGTAGAAAAAAATTGAGAGTAGTCAGGCTAAATAGAAAAAATGAGAGTAGTCAGGCTAAATAGAAAAAAATTGAGATCAGTCAGGGTAAATAGAAAAATTGAGAGTAGTCAGGCTAAATAGACATAAATTGAGATCAGTCAGGGTAAATAGAAAAATTGAGAGAATTCAGGCTAAATAGAAAAAAATTGAGATCAGTCAGGGTAAATAGAAAAATTGAGAGAATTCAGGCTAAATAGAAAAAATTGAGAGTAGTCGGGCAAAATAGAAAAAATTGAGATTAGTCAGACTAAATAGAAAAAATTGAGATTAGTCAGGTTTAATAGAAAAATTGAGATTAGTCAGGCTTAATAGAAAAAAATTGAGATTAGTCAGGGTAAATAGAAAAAATGAGAGCAGTCAGGCTAAATGGAAAAAAATTGAGATCAGTTAGAGTAAATAGAAAAAGTGAGAGTAGTCAGGCTAAATAGAAAAAATTGAGATTAGTCAGGCTAAAGAGAAAAAAATTGAGATTAGTCAGACTAAATAGGAAAAAATTGAGATTAGTCAGGTTTAATAGAAAAAATTGAGATTAGTCAGGCTAAATAGAAAAAATTGAGATTAGGCAGACTAAATAGAAAAAAATTGAGATTAGTCAGGTTTAATAGAAAAAATTGAGATTAGTCAGTCTTAATAGAAAAAAATTGAGATTAGTCAGGCTAAATAGAAAAAAATTGAGATTAGTCAGACTAAATAGAAAAAAATTGAGATTAGTCAGACTAAATAGAAAAAAATTGAGATTAGTCAGGCTTAATAGAAAACAATTGAGATTAGTCAGGCTAAATAGAAAAAAATTGAGATCAGTCAGGGTAAATAGAAAAAATGAGAGCAGTCAGGCTAAATGGAAAAAAATTGAGATCAGTCAGGGTAAATAGAAAAAATGAGAGTAGTCAGGCTAAATAGAAAAAAATGAGAGTAGTCAGGCTAAATAGAAAAAAAATTGAGAGTAGTCAGGCTAAATAGAAAAAAATTGAGAGTAGTCAGGCTAAATAGAAAAAATGAGAGTAGTCAGGCTAAATAGAAAAAAATTGAGATCAGTCAGGGTAAATAGAATAAATGAGAGTAGTCAGGCTAAATAGGAAAAAAATTGAGATCAGTCAAGCTAAATAGAAAAAATGAGATTAGTCAGGCTAAAGAGAAAAAAATTGAGATTAGTCAGACTAAATAGAAAAAAATTGAGATTAGTCAGGTTTAATAGAAAAAATTGAGATTAGTCAGGCTAAATTGAAAAAAATTGAGAGTAGTCAGGCTAAATAGAAAAAAATTGAGATTAGTCAGGGTAAATAGAAAAATTGAGAGAAGTCAGGCTAAATAGAAAAAATTGAGATCAGTCAGGGTAAATAGAAAAAATGAGAGTAGTCAGGCTAAATAGAAGAAATTGAGATTAGTCAGGCTAAATAGAAAAAATTGAGATTAGTCAGACTAAATAGAAAAAAATTGAGATTAGTCAGGTTTAATAGAAAAAATTGAGATTAGTCAGGCTAAATAGAAAAAAATTGAGAGTAGTCAGGCTAAATAGAAAAAAATTGAGATCAGTCAGGGTAAATAGAAAAAATGAGAGTAGTCAGGCTAAATAGAAAAAAATTGAGATCAGTCAAGGTAAATAGAAAAAATGAGAGTAGTCAGGCTAAATAGAAAAAAATTGAGATTAGTCAGGCTAAAGAGAAAAAAATTGAGTTTAGTCAGACCAAATAGGAAAAAATTGAGATTAGTCAGGTTTAATAGAAAAAATTGAGATTAGTCAGTCTTAATAGAAAAAAATTGAGATTAGTCAGGCTCAATGAAAAATTGAGATTAGTCAGGCTAAATAGAAAAAATTGAGATCAGTCAGGGTAAATAGAAAAAATTGAGATTAGTCAGACTAAATAGAAAAAATTGAGATTAGTCAGGTTTAATACAAAAAATTGAGATTAGTCAGGCTTAATAGAAAACAATTGAGATTAGTCAGGCTAAATAGAAAAAATGAGAGTAGTCAGGCTAAGTAGAAAAAAATTGAGATCAGTCAGGGTAAATAGAAAAATTGAGAGTAGTCAGGCTAAATAGACATAAATTGAGATCAGTCAGGGTAAATAGAAAAATTGAGAGAATTCAGGCTAAATAGAAAAAAATTGAGATCAGTCAGGGTAAATAGAAAAATTGAGAGTAGTCAGGCTAAATAGAAAAAATTGAGAGTAGTCGGGCAAAATAGAAAAAATTGAGATTAGTCAGACTAAATAGAAAAAATTGAGATTAGTCAGGTTTAATAGAAAAATTGAGATTAGTCAGGCTTAATAGAAAAAAATTGAGATTAGTCAGGGTAAATAGAAAAAATGAGAGCAGTCAGGCTAAATGGAAAAAAATTGAGATCAGTTAGGGTAAATAGAAAAAGTGAGAGTAGTCAGGCTAAATAGAAAAAAATTGAGAGTAGTCAGGCTAAATAGAAAAAAATTGAGATTAGTCAGGGTAAATAGAAAAATTGAGATTAGTCAGGCTAAATAGAAAAAATTGAGATCAGTCAGGGTAAATAGAAAAAATTGAGATTAGTCAGACTAAATAGAAAAAATTGAGATTAGTCAGGTTTAATACAAAAAATTGAGATTAGTCAGGCTTAATAGAAAACAATTGAGATTAGTCAGGCTAAATAGAAAAAATGAGAGTAGTCAGGCTAAGTAGAAAAAAATTGAGATCAGTCAGGGTAAATAGAAAAATTGAGAGTAGTCAGGCTAAATAGACATAAATTGAGATCAGTCAGGGTAAATAGAAAAATTGAGAGAATTCAGGCTAAATAGAAAAAAATTGAGATCAGTCAGGGTAAATAGAAAAATTGAGAGTAGTCAGGCTAAATAGAAAAAATTGAGAGTAGTCGGGCAAAATAGAAAAAATTGAGATTAGTCAGACTAAATAGAAAAAATTGAGATTAGTCAGGTTTAATAGAAAAATTGAGATTAGTCAGGCTTAATAGAAAAAAATTGAGATTAGTCAGGGTAAATAGAAAAAATGAGAGCAGTCAGGCTAAATGGAAAAAAATTGAGATCAGTTAGGGTAAATAGAAAAAGTGAGAGTAGTCAGGCTAAAGAGAAAAAAATTGAGATTAGTCAGACTAAATAGGAAAAAATTGAGATTAGTCAGGTTTAATAGAAAAAATTGAGATTAGTCAGACTAAATAGAAAAAAATTGAGATTAGTCAGGCTTAATAGAAAACAATTGAGATTAGTCAGGCTAAGTAGAAAAAAAATTGAGAGTAGTCAGGCTAAATAGAAAAAATGAGAGTAGTCAGGCTAAATAGAAAAAATTGAGATCAGTCAGGGTAAATAGAAAAATTGAGAGTAGTCAGGCTAAATAGACATAAATTGAGATCAGTCAGGGTAAATAGAAAAATTGAGAGAATTCAGGCTAAATAGAAAAAAATTGAGATCAGTCAGGGTAAATAGAAAAATTGAGAGTAGTCAGGCTAAATAGAAAAAATTGAGAGTAGTCGGGCAAAATAGAAAAAAATTGAGATTAGTCAGACTAAATAGAAAAAAATTGAGATTAGTCAGGTTTAATAGAAAAATTGAGATTAGTCAGGCTTAATAGAAAAAAATTGAGATTAGTCAGGGTAAATAGAAAAAATGAGAGCAGTCAGGGCTAAATGGAAAAAAATTGAGATCAGTTAGAGTAAATAGAAAAAGTGAGAGTAGTCAGGCTAAATAGAAAAAATTGAGATTAGTCAGGCTAAAGAGAAAAAAATTGAGATTAGTCAGACTAAATAGGAAAAAATTGAGATTAGTCAGGTTTAATAGAAAAATTTGAGATTAGTCAGACTAAATAGAAAAAAATTGAGATTAGTCAGGCTTAATAGAAAACAATTGAGATTAGTCAGGCTAAATAGAAAAAAATTGAGAGTAGTCAGGCTAAATAGAAAAAATGAGAGTAGTCAGGCTAAATAGAAAAAAATTGAGATCAGTCAGGGTAAATAGAAAAAATGAGAGTAGTCAGGCTAAATAGAAAAAAATTGAGATTAGTCAGACTAAATAGAAAAAAATTGAGATTAGTCAGGCTAAATAGAAAAAATTGAGATTAGTCAGGCTAAATAGAAAAAAATTGAGAGTAGTCAGGCTAAATAGAAAAAATTGAGATCAGTCAGGGTAAATAGAAAAATTGAGAGAAGTCAGGCTAAATAGAAAAAATTGAGATCAGTCAGGATAAATAGAAAAAATGAGAGTAGTCAGGCTAAATAGAAAAAATTGAGAGTAGTCAGGCTAAATAGAAAAAATTGAGATTAGTCAGGTTTAATAGAAAAAATTGAGATTAGTCAGGCTAAATAGAAAAAAATTGAGAGTAGTCAGGCTAAATAGAAAAAAATTGAGATCAGTCAGGGTATATAGAAAAAATGAGAGTAGTCAGGCTAAATAGAAAAAATTGAGATAAGTCAGACTAAATAGAAAAATATTGAGATCAGTCAGGGTAAATAGAAAAATTGAGAGAAGTCAGGCTAAATAGAAAAAAATTGAGATCAGTCAGGGTAAATAGAAAAAATGAGAGTAGTCAGGCTAAATAGAAAAAATTGAGATTAGTCAGGCTAAAGAGAAAAAAATTGAGATTAGTCAGACTAAATAGGAAAAAATTGAGATTAGTCAGATTTAATAGAAAAAATTGAGATTAGTCAGTCTTAATAGAAAAAAATTGAGATTAGTCAGGCTAAATAGAAAAAAAGTGAGATTAGTCAGACTAAATAGAAAAAAAATTGAGATTAGTCAGACTAAATAGAAAAAAATTGAGATTAGTCAGGCTTAATAGACAACAATTGAGATTAGTCAGGCTAAATAGAAAAAAATTGAGATCAGTCAGGGTAAATAGAAAAAATGAGAGCAGTCAGGCTAAATGGAAAAAAATTGAGATCAGTCAGGCTAAATAGAAAAAAAATTGAGAGTAGTCAGGCTAAATAGAAAAAAATTGAGAGTAGTCAGGCTAAATAGAAAAAATGAGAGTAGTCAGGCTAAATAGAAAAAAATTGAGATCAGTCAGGGTAAATAGAAAAAATGAGAGTAGTCAGGCTAAATAGAAAAAAAATTGAGATCAGTCAAGCTAAATAGAAAAAATGAGATTAGTCAGGCTAAAGAAAAAAAATTGAGATTAGTCAGACTAAATAGAAAAAACGTGAGATTAGTCAGGCTAAATAGAAAAAATTGAGATTAGTCAGACTAAATAGAAAAAAATTGAGATTAGTCAGGTTTAATAGAAAAAATTGAGATTAGTCAGGCTAAATAGAAAAAAATTGAGAGTAGTCAGGCTAAATAGAAAAAAATTGAGATTAGTCAGGGTAAATAGAAAAATTGAGAGAAGTCAGGCTAAATAGAAAAAATTGAGATCAGTCAGGGTAAATAGAAAAAATGAGTGTAGTCAGGCTAAATAGAAAAAATTGAGATTAGTCAGGCTAAATAGAAAAAATTGAGATTAGTCAGACTAAATAGAAAAAAATTGAGATTAGTCAGGTTTAATAGAAAAAATTGAGATTAGTCAGGCTAAATAGAAAAAAATTGAGAGTAGTCAGGCTAAATAGAAAAAAATTGAGATCAGTCAGGGTAAATAGAAAAAATGAGAGTAGTCAGGCTAAATAGAAAAAAATTGAGATCAGTCAAGGTAAATAGAAAAAATGAGAGTAGTCAGGCTAAATAGAAAAAATTGAGATTAGTCAGGCTAAAGAGAAAAAAATTGAGATTAGTCAGACTAAATAGGAAAAAATTGAGATTAGTCAGGTTTAATAGAAAAAATTGAGATTAGTCAGACTAAATAGAAAAAAATTGAGATTAGTCAGGCTTAATAGAAAACAATTGAGATTAGTCAGGCTAAGTAGAAAAAAATTGAGAGTAGTCAGGCTAAATAGAAAAAATGAGAGTAGTCAGGCTAAATAGAAAAAAATTGAGATCAGTCAGGGTAAATAGAAAAATTGAGAGTAGTCAGGCTAAATAGACATAAATTGAGATCAGTCAGGGTAAATAGAAAAAATGAGAGTAGTCAGGCTAAGTAGAAAAAAATTGAGATCAGTCAGGGTAAATAGAAAAATTGAGAGTAGTCAGGCTAAATAGACATAAATTGAGATCAGTCAGGGTAAATAGAAAAATTGAGAGAATTCAGGCTAAATAGAAAAAAATTGAGATCAGTCAGGGTAAATAGAAAAATTGAGAGTAGTCAGGCTAAATAGAAAAAATTGAGAGTAGTCGGGCAAAATAGAAAAATTTGAGATTAGTCAGACTAAATAGAAAAAATTGAGATTAGTCAGGTTTAATAGAAAAATTGAGATTAGTCAGGCTTAATAGAAAAAAATTGAGATTAGTCAGGGTAAATAGAAAAAAATGAGAGCAGTCAGGCTAAATGGAAAAAAATTGAGATCAGTTAGGGTAAATAGAAAAAGTGAGAGTAGTCAGGCTAAATAGAAAAAATTGAGATTAGTCAGGCTAAAGAGAAAAAAATTGAGATTAGTCAGACTAAATAGGAAAAAATTGAGATTAGTCAGGTTTAATAGAAAAAATTGAGATTAGTCAGACTAAATAGAAAAAAATTGAGATTAGTCAGGCTTAATAGAAAACAATTGAGATTAGTCAGGCTAAGTAGAAAAAAATTGAGAGTAGTCAGGCTAAATAGAAAAAATGAGAGTAGTCAGGCTAAATAGAAAAAAATTGAGATCAGTCAGGGTAAAAGAAAAAATGAGAGTAGTCAGGCTAAATAGAAAAAAATTGAGATCAGTCAGGCTAAACAGAAAAAATGAGATTAGTCAGGCTAAAGAGAAAAAAATTGAGATTAGTCAGACTAAATAGAAAAAAATTGAGATTAGTCAGGCTAAATAGAAAAAATTGAGATTAGTCAGACTAAATAGAAAAAAATTGAGATTAGTCAGGTTTAATAGAAAAAATTGAGATTAGTCAGGCTAAATAGAAAAAAATTGAGAGTAGTCAGGCTAAATAGAAAAAAATTGAGATCAGTCAGGGTAAATAGAAAAATTGAGAGAAGTCAGGCTAAATAGAAAAAATTGAGATCAGTCAGGATAAATAGAAAAAATGAGAGTAGTCAGGCTAAATAGAAAAAATTGAGATTAGTCAGGCTAAATAGAAAAAATTGAGATTAGTCAGGTTTAATAGAAAAAATTGAGATTAGTCAGGCTAAATAGAAAAAAATTGAGAGTAGTCAGGCTAAATAGAAAAAAATTGAGATCAGTCAGGGTATATAGAAAAAATGAGAGTAGTCAGGCTAAATAGAAAAAAATTGAGATCAGTCAGGGTAAATAGAAAAAATGAGAGTAGTCAGGCTAAATAGAAAAAATTGAGATTAGTCAGGCTAAAGAGAAAAAAATTGAGATTAGTCAGACTAAATAGGAAAAAATTGAGATTAGTCAGGTTTAATAGAAAAAATTGAGATTAGTCAGTCTTAATAGAAAAAAATTGAGATTAGTCAGGCTCAATGAAAAATTGAGATTAGTCAGGCTAAATAGAAAAAATTGAGATCAGTCAGGGTAAATAGAAAAAATTGAGATTAGTCAGACTAAATAGAAAAAATTGAGATTAGTCAGGTTTAATACAAAAAATTGAGATTAGTCAGGCTTAATAGAATACAATTGAGATTAGTCAGGCTAAATAGAAAAAATTGAGATTAGTCAGACTAAATAGAAAAAAATTGAGATTAGTCAGGTTTAATAGAAAAAAATTGAGATTAGTCAGGCTAAATAGAAAAAAATTGAGAGTAGTCAGGCTAAATAGAAAAAAATTGAGATTAGTCAGGGTAAATAGAAAAATTGAGAGAAGTCAGGCTAAATAGAAAAAATTGAGATCAGTCAGGGTAAATAGAAAAAATGAGAGTAGTCAGGCTAAATAGAAAAAATTGAGATTAGTCAGGCTAAATAGAAAAAATTGAGATTAGTCAGACTAAATAGAAAAAAATTGAGATTAGTCAGGTTTAATAGAAAAAATTTAGATTAGTCAGGCTAAATAGAAAAAATTGAGATAAGTCAGACTAAATAGAAAAATATTGAGATCAGTCAGGGTAAATAGAAAAATTGAGAGAAGTCAGGCTAAATAGAAAAAAATTGAGATCAGTCAGGGTAAATAGAAAAAATGAGAGTAGTCAGGCTAAATAGAAAAAATTGAGATTAGTCAGGCTAAAGAGAAAAAAATTGAGATTAGTCAGACTAAATAGGAAAAAATTGAGATTAGTCAGACTAAATAGAAAAAAATTGAGATTAGTCAGGCTTAATAGAAAACAATTGAGATTAGTCAGGCTAAATAGAAAAAAATTGAGATCAGTCAGGGTAAATAGAAAAAATGAGAGCAGTCAGGCTAAATGGAAAAAAATTGAGATCAGTCAGGGTAAATAGAAAAAATGAGAGTAGTCAGGCTAAATAGAAAAAAATGAGAGTAGTCAGGCTAAATAGAAAAAAAATTGAGAGTAGTCAGGCTAAATAGAAAAAAATTGAGAGTAGTCAGGCTAAATAGAAAAAATGAGAGTATTCAGGCTAAATAGAAAAAAATTGAGATCAGTCAGGGTAAATAGAAAAAATGAGAGTAGTCAGGCTAAATAGAAAAAAAATTGAGATCAGTCAAGCTAAATAGAAAAAATGAGATTAGTCAGGCTAAAGAGAAAAAAATTGAGATTAGTCAGACTAAATAGAAAAAAATTGAGATTAGTCAGGCTAAATAGAAAAAATTGAGATTAGTCAGACTAAATAGAAAAAAATTGAGATTAGTCAGGTTTAATAGAAAAAATTGAGATTAGTCAGGCTAAATAGAAAAAAATTGAGAGTAGTCAGGCTAAATAGAAAAAAATTGAGATTAGTCAGGGTAAATAGAAAAATTGAGAGAAGTCAGGCTAAATAGAAAAAATTGAGATCAGTCAGGGTAAATAGAAAAAATGAGAGTAGTCAGGCTAAATAGAAAAAATTGAGATTAGTCAGGCTAAATAGAAAAAAATTGAGAGTAGTCAGGCTAAATAGAAAAAAATTGAGATCAGTCAGGGTAA
This sequence comes from Bulinus truncatus, assembly GCA_021962125.1. Taxonomy (NCBI): domain Eukaryota; kingdom Metazoa; phylum Mollusca; class Gastropoda; family Planorbidae; genus Bulinus; species Bulinus truncatus. The sequence goes on along the minus strand of JAGDYQ010000197.1, from coordinate 813,416 downwards.
ATAGAAAAAATGAGAGTAGTCAGGCTAAATAGAAAAAAATTGAGATCAGTCAAGGTAAATAGAAAAAATGAGAGTAGTCAGGCTAAATAGAAAAAAATTGAGATTAGTCAGGCTAAAGAGAAAAAAATTGAGTTTAGTCAGACCAAATAGGAAAAAATTGAGATTAGTCAGGTTTAATAGAAAAAATTGAGATTAGTCAGTCTTAATAGAAAAAAATTGAGATTAGTCAGTCTCAATGAAAAATTGAGATTAGTCAGGCTAAACAGAAAAAATTGAGATTAGTCAGGGTAAATAAAAAAAATTGAGATTAGTCAGACTAAATAGAAAAAATTGAGATTAGTCAGGTTTAATACAAAAAATTGAGATTAGTCAGGCTTAATAGAAAACAATTGAGATTAGTCAGGCTAAATAGAAAAAATGAGAGTAGTCAGGCTAAGTAGAAAAAAATTGAGATCAGTCAGGGTAAATAGAAAAATTGAGAGTAGTCAGGCTAAATAGACATAAATTGAGATCAGTCAGGGTAAATAGAAAAATTGAGAGTAGTCAGGCTAAATAGAAAAAAATTGAGATCAGTCAGGGTAAATAGAAAAATTGAGAGTAGTCAGGCTAAATAGAAAAAATTGAGATTAGTCAGGCTAAAGAGAAAAAAATTGAGATTAGTCAGGTTTAATAGTGTTGAGGAGTTAAAGTTGATTTAAGTATTCATTAATTAATTTTGGTTTGTGCATGTGTGTTAATCACACTTTTCTAGTAACTCAAGAGAGTGTTAATTTTTATATTACGTGACGTAGTTTTTTCTAGTTGACGTCATATTAAGTTGCTTAGAGACAAGCTTGGTAGATTGAGAAGTTGCTTTCTAGTTCTTGAACATATAAGATGTACTTTGTAGATTGAGTTACATATTAGATCCTATACGTGTAGGACAGATATTTTATTCAACTTTGAAGAAGTTATTAATTTGATTTAGACTAACCAGTGATAGTTTATTAGATACTTCTAAGATGTGCCTATGTCATATACCTTCGTATGAAACTTTATAATATTGTTAATGTCTACGTTCGATAAAAAAATAATGAATCAGCAACATTGAATTGTGCATTGATTGGACTAGTGTTTGTGTGTGAAAAATTAAGTGACACGCTACCACAGTAACGCCTCCAGATTCAGTCTGACTGCAACTGCAGTCAGACCCCCATAACATCAAGAGACCTAACAAACCTTCACAAATAGAAAAAATTGAGATTAGTCAGTCTTAATAGAAAAAAATTGAGATTAGTCAGGCTAAATAGAAAAAATTGAGATTAGTCAGACTAAATAGAAAAAAATTGAGATTAGTCAGGCTAAATAGAAAAAATTGAGATCAGTAAGGGTAAATAGAAAAAATTGAGATTAGTCAGACTAAATAGAAAAAATTGAGATTAGTCAGGTTTAATACAAAAAATTGAGATTAGTCAGGCTTAATAGAAAAAAATTGAGATTAGTCAGGCTAAATAGAAAAAAATGAGAGTAGTCAGGCTAAATAGAAAAAAATTGAGAGTAGTCAGGCTAAATAGAAAAAAATTGAGAGTAGTCAGGCTAAATAGAAAAAATGAGAGTAGTCAGGCTAAATAGAAAAAAATTGAGATCAGTCAGGGTAAATAGAAAAAATGAGAGTAGTCAGGCTAAATAGAAAAAAATTGAGATTAGTCAGGGTAAATAGAAAAAATTGAGATTAGTCAGACTAAATAGAAAAAATTGAGATTAGTCAGGTTTAATACAAAAAATTGAGATTAGTCAGGCTTAATAGAAAACAATTAAGATTAGTCAGGCTAAATAGAAAAAAATGAGAGTAGTCAGGCTAAATAGAAAAAATGAGAGTAGTCAGGCTAAGTAGAAAAAAATTGAGATCAGTCAGGGTAAATAGAAAAAAAGAGAGTAGTCAGGCTAAATAGACATAAATTGAGATCAGTCAGGGTAAATAGAAAAAGTGAGAGTAGTCAGGCTAAATAGAAAAAATTGAGATTAGTCAGGCTAAATAGAAAAAAATTGAGATTAGTCAGACTAAATAGAAAAAATTGAGATTAGTCAGGTTTAATAGAAAAAATTGAGATTAGTCAGGCTTAATAGAAAACAATTGAGATTAGTCAGGCTAAATAGAAAAAAATTGAGATTAGTCAGACTAAATAGAAAAAAATTGAGATTAGTCAGGCTAAATAGAAAAAATTGAGATCAGTAAGGGTAAATAGAAAAAATTGAGATTAGTCAGACTAAATAGAAAAAATTGAGATTAGTCAGGTTTAATACAAAAAATTGAGATTAGTCAGGCTTAATAGAAAACAATTGAGATTAGTCAGGCTAAATAGAAAAAAATGAGAGTAGTCAGGCTAAATAGAAAAAAATTGAGAGTAGTCAGGCTAAATAGAAAAAAATTGAGAGTAGTCAGGCTAAATAGAAAAAATGAGAGTAGTCAGGCTAAATAGAAAAAAATTGAGATCAGTCAGGGTAAATAGAAAAAATGAAAGTAGTCAGGCTAAATAGAAAAAAATTGAGATCAGTCAGGCTAAATAGAAAAAATGAGATTAGTCAGACTAAATAGAAAAAAATTGAGAGTAGTCAGGTTTAATAGAAAAAATTGAGATTAGTCAGTCTTAATAGAAAAAAATTGAGATTAGTCAGGCTCAATGAAAAATTGAGATTAGTCAGGCTAAACAGAAAAAATTGAGATCAGTCAGGGTAAATAGAAAAAATTGAGATTAGTCAGACTAAATAGAAAAAATTGAGATTAGTCAGGTTTAATACAAAAAATTGAGATTAGTCAGGCTTAATAGAAAACAATTAAGATTAGTCAGGCTAAATAGAAAAAAATGAGAGTAGTCAGGCTAAATAGAAAAAATGAGAGTAGTCAGGCTAAGTAGAAAAAAATTGAGATCAGTCAGGGTAAATAGAAAAATTGAGAGTAGTCAGGCTAAATAGATATAAATTGAGATCAGTCAGGGTAAATAGAAAAAGTGAGAGTAGTCAGGCTAAATAGAAAAAATTGAGATTAGTCAGGCTAAAGAGAAAAAATTGAGATTAGTCAGACTAAATAGAAAAAAATTGAGATTAGTCAGGTTTAATAGAAAAAATTGAGATTAGTCAGGCTTAATAGAAAACAATTGAGATTAGTCAGGCTAAATAGAAAAAAATTGAGATTAGTCAGGCTAAATAGAAAAAATGAGAGTAGTCAGGCTAAGTAGAAAAAAATTGAGATCAGTCAGGGTAAATAGAAAAATTGAGAGTAGTCAGGCTAAATAGAAAAAAATTGAGATCAGTCAGGGTAAATAGAAAAATTGAGAGTAGTCAGGCTAAATAGAAAAAATTGAGATTAGTCAGGCTAAAGAGAAAAAAATTGAGATTAGTCAGGTTTAATAGTGTTGAGGAGTTAAAGTTGATTTAAGTATTCATTAATTAATTTTGGTTTGTGCATGTGTGTTAATCACACTTTTCTAGTAACTCAAGAGAGTGTTAATTTTTATATTACGTGACGTAGTTTTTTCTAGTTGACGTCATATTAAGTTGCTTAGAGACAAGCTTGGTAGATTGAGAAGTTGCTTTCTAGTTCTTGAACATATAAGATGTACTTTGTAGATTGAGTTACATATTAGATCCTATACGTGTAGGACAGATATTTTATTCAACTTTGAAGAAGTTATTAATTTGATTTAGACTAACCAGTGATAGTTTATTAGATACTTCTAAGATGTGCCTATGTCATATACCTTCGTATGAAACTTTATAATATTGTTAATGTCTACGTTCGATAAAAAAATAATGAATCAGCAACATTGAATTGTGCATTGATTGGACTAGTGTTTGTGTGTGAAAAATTAAGTGACACGCTACCACAGTAACGCCTCCAGATTCAGTCTGACTGCAACTGCAGTCAGACCCCCATAACATCAAGAGACCTAACAAACCTTCACAAATAGAAAAAATTGAGATTAGTCAGTCTTAATAGAAAAAAATTGAGATTAGTCAGGCTAAATAGAAAAAATTGAGATTAGTCAGACTAAATAGAAAAAAATTGAGATTAGTCAGGCTTAATAGAAAACAATTGAGATTAGTCAGGCTAAATAGAAAAAAATTGAGATCAGTCAGGGTAAATAGAAAAAATGAGAGTAGTCAGGCTAAATAGAAAAAAATTGAGATCAGTCAGGGTAAATAGAAAAAATGAGAGTAGTCAGGCTAAATAGAAAAAAATGAGAGTAGTCAGGCTAAATAGAAAAAAATTGAGAGTAGTCAGGCTAAATAGAAAAAAATTGAGAGTAGTCAGGCTAAATAGAAAAAATGAGAGTAGTCAGGCTAAATAGAAAAAAATTGAGATCAGTCAGGGTAAATAGAAAAAATGAGAGTAGTCAGGCTAAATAGAAAAAAATTGAGATCAGTCAGGCTAAATAGAAAAAATGAGATTAGTCAGACTAAATAGAAAAAAATTGAGGTTAGTTAGGTTTAATAGAAAAAATTGAGATTAGTCAGGCTTAATAGAAAACAATTGAGATTAGTCAGGCTAAATAGAAAAAAATTGAGATTAGTCAGACTAAATAGAAAAAAATTGAGAGTAGTCAGGTTTAATAGAAAAAATTGAGATTAGTCAGGCTTAATAGAAAACAATTGAGATTAGTCAGACTAAATAGAAAAAAATTGAGATTAGTCAGGCTAAATAGAAAAAAATTGAGATTAGTCAAGCTAAATAGAAAAAAATTGAGATCAGTCAGGGTAAATAGAAAAATTGAGAGTAGTCAGGCTAAATAGAAAAAAATTGAGATCAGTCAGGGTAAATAGAAAAAATGAGAGTAGTCAGGCTAAATAGAAAAAATTGAGATTAGTCAGGCTAAAGAGAAAAAATTGAGATTAGTCAGACTAAATAGAAAAAAATTAAGATTAGTCAGGTTTAGTAGAAAAAATTGAGATTAGTCAGGCTTAATAGAAAACAATTGAGATTAGTCAGGCTAAATAGAAAAAAATTGAGAGTAGTCAGGCTAATTAGAAAAAATGAGAGTAGTCAGGCTAAATAGAAAAAAATTGAGATCAGTCAGGGTAAATAGAAAAATTGAGAGTAGTCAGGCTAAATAGAAAAAAATCGAGATCAGTCAGGGTAAATAGAAAAAATGAGAGTAGTCAGGCTAAATAGAAAAAAATTGAGATCAGTCAGGGTAAATAGAAAAAAAATTGAGAGTAGTCAGGCTAAATAGAAAAAAATTGAGAGTAGGCAGGCTAAATAGAAAAAATGAGAGTAGTCAGGCTAAATAGAAAAAAATTGAGATCAGTCTGGCTAAATAGAAAACAATTGAGATTAGTCAGACTAAATAGAAAAAAATTGAGATTAGTCAGGCTAAATAGAAAAAAATTGAGATTAGTCAGGCTAAATAGAAAAAAATTGAGATCAGTCAGGGTAAATAGAAAAATTGAGAGTAGTCAGGCTAAATAGAAAAAATTGAGATCAGTCAGGGTAAATAGAAAAAATGAGAGTAGTCAGGCTAAATAGAAAAAATTGAGATTAGTCAGGCTAAAGAGAAAAAATTGAGATTAGTCAGACTAAATAGAAAAAAATTGAGATTAGTCAGGTTTAATAGAAAAAATTGAGATTAGTCAGGCTTAATAGAAAACAATTGAGATTAGTCAGGCTAAATAGAAAAAAATTGAGAGTAGTCAGGCTAATTAGAAAAAATGAGAGTAGTCAGGCTAAATAGAAAAAAATTGAGATCAGTCAGGGTAAATAGAAAAATTGAGAGTAGTCAGGCTAAATAGAAAAAAATCGAGATCAGTCAGGGTAAATAGAAAAAATGAGAGTAGTCAGGCTAAATAGAAAAAAATTGAGATCAGTCAGGGTAAATAGAAAAAAAATTGAGAGTAGTCAGGCTAAATAGAAAAAAATTGAGAGTAGTCAGGCTAAATAGAAAAAATGAGAGTAGTCAGGCTAAATAGAAAAAAATTGAGATCAGTCAGGCTAAATATAAAAAAATGAGAGTAGTCAGGCTAAATAGAAAAAAAATGAGAGTAGTCAGGCTAAATAGAAAAAATGAGAGTAGTCAGGCTAAATAGAAAAATTTGTACTTTGACCGTGGCCAACTTGTTAGCAATAAAAAAAAAAACCAATAACATACTGAATGCCACCTTTACCCACGCCCTTTCCGGGGGGGCTTAAAGAACGATTAGAGAGGATTAAGAAAATGTGTCTCTACGGGGGTTTCAGACTCAAGGAAAGGGGATAATATAACTAGAAACTATCTATTCGAGATTCAGGACTTAATTTTCTTTATTCGCAGAAGAAAAATCTTTCTATTTTTAAATTAATTGGTTAAAGACTTATAATATAAATAATTAAACTGCATGTGATTAATTTTTTTTACTCATTTGTGTTTATTACTGTTCGCTATATGTTGAACCCACCGAATTTCACAATCGTTATTTGCAATAATTAAACAGTTGCGCCAATTCTGAGTTGGAATCTTTTCACATCAATAATGTCACCATGGTAACAAAAACTGAACTCATCTACGTTAAGATAACAGTATATCACAAATCATGGTACAAGCGACTAACTAATGAATGTGCATTCACGATGTTTGACACCAACGCCACGTCTGAATACATGATTGACGTCTTCAATGCAAGTAAGTCAAGCTACTTTAATTTTTTTTTAAAATTATACTAATTCCGAAAAAAAAGATAAAAACAATAATTATGCGAATAGGTCAGCCAGGGGTCGGCAGCCTTTTGAGATGGAAGAGCCTAAAGTTATAATTTACAATTTTCTCAGTTTTTAAAGAGGCACTCAAATTTGAAATCGAAAGAGTCGCAACATAGCATCGAAAGAGCCGCATGCGGCTCGCGAGCCACAGGTTGCCGACCCCTGAGGTCAGGTATTGTCATCAAACATAAAATAAATAACACTTTGCAAATTATTGATATGGATGTCCCTTCCGTAAAAAATACTTCCACACCAAACACGTGGAAAAGATGTCCGGATAAAAAGACCTGGAAGTCAAAATCAAGAAAATGTGGGAAGTGGGGGGAGGGGGGAAAATGAGAACCACCACCACCACCACCACCACCACCACCACCACCACACCCTTTGTAGTGGGGCCGCTGGGAAGATCCTGAAAACATCCTTGAGAGTAAACAAGGGAAGATAAATATATATGTCAACTACAGACTGTGAACTACAGGTTGTTGATGTTTGCATTGCCAGGGACACGCCCGGATTGTATAAAGGGTTCTCTCTCCATAGAATAAAATTGAAACGAACGTTAAGGGTCCCTTTGAGGTTCAAGGAATGGGCCCCTCGGTGTATGCGCTGACCAGTGGGAAAACAACTTGCTGGCATACCAATTAATTGATAAAATAAAATAAATATTATTAATTGATCTGTTCGTTTCCATTAGTGCATCATAGTGGCATGCACATTGCGTGAGAAACAGATACATTAAGTGGTTGAATATAACAATGTTTTCATCATGAAGTGTGGAGAGGGAAGTGGAGGACATCCACTTTTTGACCACTCCTAGTTGTTTTTCCTTGACCTGTTTATTTTTCTCCTCTCAACTCTCGTAAACAAATTGCTTGCTTGTATAGATCAAGCTTTGATTGTACAACGCTTTTTGTATGTTTAAGTCTAAGCCACATCAAGCTTTGATTTCCACAATGTTTATATTAAAATATGTCTCAAAAAACGTGACTCGATTTTAAAATAAAGTAAATTACAATCTCACCATCTGCAACACATTTCCTTTTCTTCTTTGAGTACGGTGTCACTAGGTTGTTACTACTACGGCACTTCATGTTTTGTAAACTTTATCATTTCTAATTTTTCTTGCCTTGACATTTTTCGTTTGTTTACCGCAGCGAAATCAGGCCCACCTCTCGGCCTCAACGTCACCAGCTTTAACGGCTCTTGCATCTACGTCACGTGGTCTGACCCCGAATACTTGAGGCACAGTCAAGGATCGAATCACTTCTCATACAACATCAACTACACGTTGGAAAACTGGATGAACTCTTCAGTAAGTTGAACTGTATACAATATTTTAAAGGGGCTGAAATCTGTAGAGCTTTATCAGGCCCGGCATTACGAATTGCGGGGCCCAATTTAACGGATGCTTGCGAGGCCCCTCTTCTATTTTTTTTACAATAACAACTATTAATATTAATGCTAAATGTAAATTGCGGGTCCCCTGCCAGGCGCGGAGCCCAATAGGGAGCAATTGGTCTAATCGGCCTAAGGCAGGATCTGAACTTTATGCCGTTATTAGCTCATCCCGACCATCTTCAATACGGAGAAGATAAAATTAAAAAAAGGACCAAAAACAATTACCAAGGCCGATGAACGTAAGTTTCTTCTTTGAAAATAATTATATATTTTTTTTAAATAGATGTAAACATTTATAACGGTGAATACTGGAAGCTGCTTTCTTTTAACAGATAAGCAAACTGTACATATTTACAATAGGGAATTATGTAGGAAAGGTTTAAAAAGGTGTATGGTTGTATACTTGTTTTAATAGTGTAGATCTATATTTGAAGGTTTACGACTTTTACGTAGATCTATATCTGAAGAGTTACGTGTAGAAATGGGTTTTCGTTTCACGTTGAATTTAAATGTGAATTTTTACGATAATCTATTTATTACGTGCATTATTGTTTTTATTTTAAAAAGTTCTCATTGATAATTGTGTAGAATGTGGAAAATTATTTTTGAAAGATTAGTAAAACAGTTATCATTAGTAAACGTGTGATTTTTTTCATTTGTTGCAGAAAATTTTGTACGGAAGATACAACAGTTCGTCTCTGCCCATCACCTTGTGTGGCTTGAGACCTTTCAGTGAGTACAACGTGAGTGTCAGGCTGAGACGATACAGCTCTCAATTCTGGAGTGAGTGGTCCTATGTTGATATTCAGACAGCCCAGGACAGTGAGTCTTCAATTACACCGTATTACATTTTGTCATTAAAAAAGAAATTAATACTTGCTATTACAAATTTTCGTCATCATTATGTTAGATTTATAAATGTTTCATTATTGTGACAGGTTTATTACATCAGTCTTCTTTCATCATGTGTGAGTGTGTGAATTTAGTTTACTCCGACACAAGGCTGCCTCGGTGTGTGTGTGTGTAAATTTGTAAAAGCTTCACTAATTCACTCTTTCATCTATACTTCAGGGCCACTAAAGGGTCCACCCCTAACCAGCACTTCATTTAATTCTAGTGATTGTTCCAGTTATAAAAGAGAAATCTTTGTTTTTTGGCAGGTAACCTCACTTTTCTGTATTACTGTTTTTAACTAATCTTCTAAAACATTTGACTTTTGCACGTAAAATATTGTTGTTGAAATAAATTTCCTAAACCATAACACAATAGCTACTTCGCCTTTGCTTAAGCTAAGAGTTTAAAAGTTGTAATATCGAATCAATTTAATGTTTCAAATAAATGTGTTTTTAAATTAGTGTTAAATGTTTTATCAAGTTTTTTTAAATATAAAAATGATTGGTCAGCGGGTCCTGCCACGGACCTAAGGTGACCATGAAGTTCATGTTATAGTTCTTTTTTTTATGGAGATAGCTCCATACACTTCAATATGTGGACTGTCAATAGCAAGGCAACCTTTTGAATTCACTTACGCTGAATGGGCTTGTATTATATAAATAAGGGCTTCAAAATCTTTGTTTTTAAACCCCATTCCTCACACAACTACGGGCATAACAGTGGCTCTCACTCCCGACATTCTTTCGGTTGATTAAGTTTTTCTGATGTAGTTATATGACTATCAAGAATGTAAACGTTTCTTATCAATTGTGGCTCCGTATTGACAGAAACCCAACAGACGTGACCTGCAGGGTCATTTGACCGGGTTTGAAGTTGAAGTTCAGCCTGACCTCAAAGTGAGTTTTGAAAAGAACTTGGTGAGCACTGAAACTACGCTCACTTCCTGGCACTGGACTGTGACCTGGAGTACAACATCTCGGTCTATAGTACAACAGAAGTTGGAAGGTCTAAATCACCTTCTGTCATCTTTGTTCCAAAGTACAACAGTAAGTAAGTTGGCGCTGTTGCTGATTGTGTGTGTGTGTGGGGGGGGTAGGGAGGTATAATTTAACTTATACACCAAAAATATTGGTGATATCTACGTATTATTACAATTAAACTTCTTTGTATCGATTTAATATATACTTATATTCAGTAATCGATTTCTGGAGCTATTTTTTTTTCTAAGCAATATATCTTTATTAGATAATTAATGACAGGGTTGGCCATAAGCAAATTTCAAGATGGCCTCAAACTAGCTCGCGAGTGTTAGAGCCGGCATTGATAAATTGAAATTTAATTATATTTTTGTTGATGTATAATTTACAGCCAATACAATTTTTTAAACTTTTCTTCCTCCAGTTTCTGAAGATGTGATCAATTTTAGAATTGAAGAAATTACAAACTCCACAGGTCGTTCGATTGTAACCTGGCAACCTTTTCAGTACACAGGGCTCAATTCTAGTGATTTACAGTTGCGAGGAAAATACCATCACAGAAACTTGTTCGGTGAGTTGATAACGTCCATTTGAAACGATCGTGTTGTTATAAATGTATCGGAGTCAAAGGTGAAGTACATATGGCTGCGATAGTCTGTGACGTACTGTCCACTCCAACATAAAGACTGAGTCATTGATTACATCACAATAACACACTGTCCACTAACATAAAGATTGAGTCATGTATCACAGTAACACACTGTCCACTTTACATAAAGTTTGATTGCATGTATCACAATAACACACGCCCACTTTACATAAAGATTGAGTCATGCATCACAATAACCCACTGTTCACTTTACATAAAGATTGTTGTGCATCACAATAACCCACTGTCCACTTTACATAAAAGATTGAGTCATGTATCACAGCCTTTACCAACTGTCCACTTTGCATAAAGATTGAGTCATCCTGTCTAATAACACCATATCCACTTTACATAAAAGATTGAGTCATGTATCACAATAACACGTACGAAAAATGGCGTAGAAATTCAGGCTCTTAAGAATGTTCAGTCTTACAATGGAGGTGGAAGTCTTCAGTGAGTTTAGGGCGGTTCCCAAATAAGCCAGTTTTATTCTGCTTTTCTTTTACTTTGTCTTTAAATACGGCGAAGATCCTCAAAGTATTTGGTTTACTATAATTCAAAATCGTAGTGTGGCTATCATTGACCTCAAATGTGACCCCCCCCCCCACCACCTCCCACTCCGGTAGTTTTAGCCGTTTTTACAGTCTGTCGATCTTTACACGTACACTTTAGTAATATTGCATACAACATTCTTGCCCGCTCAAAGGTGTGAGTATAAAAGAACACCCTAAAACCTCAAAGAGGGGTGGGGAGGATTATCTACAGAAGTAATTCGAAGTAAAATCGATATGTTGTCTTATTA
>JAGDYQ010000197.1:673098-801487 GCA_021962125.1 Bulinus truncatus | reverse complement strand
CCCCATACACAAAAATGTAAATCGTATTATAAATCTAAATGCCTGTTGTATTTGCTACATATTTCAACTGTGCACATTTATTAATAGAGGTAGACTGCCTTTAAAAAAAACACATCTAGAAAAAGTTCTTATGTCAACAATGTTAGCCCTGTTATCGCTCTATTCACATGTTTTAATAGAATTAAAAACTTGAACCAAATGAAAGTGTTTTTGAATGGGGTGACCCTGCTTGGCGTGTTGTGTTATCATAAAGGTAAATACTAAAGTCCCATTTTTCTTCCCCCCCCCCCACCCATGTTTTTCAGATTACACAATGCATTTGACAGAGGGTGCGCCATGACTTGGAGGACATGGCACACTTACACCGTGTGTTCGTTTAGAGATCCCAGTCCAACTCATTTGATAACCAGCTAGAATAAATTTTATATTTCTCAGAGTCGATATTAAAATCACATTTTATTTTGTTCTAAGTTGAGTTTATTTTGTTATTTATTTGTTTTTCGGCGATACATGTTTAGCAAGCAGGCCACATAAATACACACCAACACGGGTCTGTTTCTAATTTCGTAATTAATTTTGTGATATATGTGAGAGGAATTCCGACAACAGGTGGCATTAAAAATAACGGGTTTTGCAAAAGCGTCTCGGTAAGTAATCAAAACTGTTTATGTTATTATAGCCTTAGCTTTCTAAACAAGTGACGTTAGTTTACAATATATTAGGCCTTGTAAGCTGCGGTATGAACGTGTTCGTTTCCAGAGGCGTACTTAGGGTGGGGGGAGTGGGTTCCTAATTCGAAAGTCACCCAGGGCCTTGGCTTGAGGGGGTCCCCCAATTTTTTTTTACATTAAATACTAAGTACATTATCTCATGTCACGCTGTCGAATGTCAAAATGCAAGAGCCCCCAAAGAGGCCAAGCCCCCAGGGTCACCAGAGCCCCCAAATCCCTAGATTCAGCACTGTTTGTTTCATTTTGTGTGTGTGTGTGTGTGCAATTTACTGAAAAGTCTGAATAAAACAAAGAATTCAGAGACCCTGTAAATACAAAAATACGAACAGTTGCTCTAACTTTTTTTTTCTTGACATTATATTATAAACTTGCTATAACCACATTTGGGAACCGAATGGTAGAGTGGTAGGGCGCTGGACTGCCAACCAGTAGTCCCGAGTTCTATTCTCGGGTCGATATCTCAAACTCCACTCAACTCACATATGGGCCTCTCACTATAGTTGGGCATTGTGCTAGTTACACAGACCCATAGAATAGCCATGGCTACAGAGACAGGTGACTGGCTGTCGACATGAGTGTCCCAGGTTCGATCTCCCGTGAGGACCAATGGATATTTCAGGTCATTGCACAATCGGCTATGGTGGGAATGAAAGAAGGGCACAGCAAAAACCGTTCCGTCAGTGGTTTATAGGATCTAAGAGATTTCATCTCATCCTTACAGGGACTTCACACACACACGCACACACACACAGAGGCGAACTGTACTTCATCTGACCCGGTGGTCTGTATAGAGCATAGACTATATTAGGGATATTTTACTATTATTCAGGCAATCTTTGCTAAACTTTAAAGATACTTTACTTTAGTTTGTTTAACACCAAATAAATTAAAACAATTTAATTCAATATTGCAATAAACAGAGTAGTGGCGTACTTAGGGTGGGGGGAAGGGGGTTCAAATTTGGAAGTCCCCCGGGCCCCAGCTTGACGGGGGCCCCCAATTTTTTTAACTTAAATATTAAGTACATCAATTCGTGTCATGTAGCAAAATGCAGGGGCTCCCTAATAGGCCAAGCCCACGGGCTCCCAAATCCCTAGGTTCGGCACTGAAACAGGCTGTTTGTATTTCTTTGGCTGACAATTAATACCGGCTGTTGGTATGTCTTTAGCTGAACTTTCTCGTTAATGATATGATCTTCACTGAAGTAATTAATTGTCCAGCCTGTTGTTAGCTAATTTCTTTCTCTTATATATGAGATCTTAATATGAGACCATCGGTCTGGTATGTTCTCAGATTCACTATCATCACGCGAACCCTTGGTCCCCCACGGAACATTATCTGGAGACCACTGCTTTTGACGATACAAACTTCAAGAGGATTCCAAAATTGTTTGCTTGTTTTTTCTCTGCTATCAGTGAATCCATCTGGGTAAATTTAGGTCGAAGCCCATTCTAATAAATAGGCAAACTATGATACGGCCATTGCCAAAGCCCCTACCCCCTTTACAGTAAAAATTATCGAACTCGATGATGTAGGGGCCCAACAAGTAATTTAGCCCCGAATCCTAAGTATTTAAAATATCTGCCCTGAGCCCGCCCCCCCCCACCCGAACCCACGAACGACTCTGCTTGATGTGATATTTTATGTGATAGTTTTATATGGGATAGTTTTATATGTGACAGTGTTATATTTGATAGTTTTATATGGGATAGTTTTAATTGTGATAGTTTTAATTGTGATAGTTTTAATTGTGATAGTTTTATATGGGATAGTTTTATATGTGATAGTTCTTTAAGTGTTAGTTTTATATGTGATAGTCTTATATGTGATAGTTTTCATTGTGATAGTTTTATATATGACAGTTTTCAATATGATAGTTTTATATGGGATAGTTTTATATATGATAAAAAGCTGTGTTTGGAAGTGTAATACTGCTCACAAGAAAAAAAAAATTTTAAAGTTTACCAGTCATTTTCTCTTCAGTACTTTATGTCCCAGCCAACAGTTTTGGGGAGATTCGCTATTTGTCTGGAATGTCATACATTGGGCATATTGTAAAGGGATCGAATCCCCGCGCTACAAGTAACCTGTGTCACTTTAGTAGTTGTCCACTTTCAGAAATATTGTCTCGGTGACCATAGTAGCCGAGGTTTAAAATTAGGGCAGCACTACATGGCTGTATTGCATTTTGGTAGCGAGCTGATCATCATGCTGCTTCTGATCTGCATGTAGTGGGTTACTTTTTTCAATTTAAGGCGTGTCCAGTCATCAACATATGTTTCTCGTGGTGTCTCCATGGCCATTTGCACTATCGGTTTTGGTGGGGTGGGGGTGAAAGAAGGGCACTGCAAAAAAAAAACCATCCCATTATTGGTTTACAGGATATAAGAGATAAACTTAAAAAAAAAAATAACTGGGCACTATAAATATTGCCTCACCCATTTCTACATTTGCCACATTACACTTGCCACGTATTCTAGAGTTATTGCTGTTCATTGATATGAGGGCCTATCCTATTAAATCATCCCTCAAGGATAAGATGATTATCTTTTGATAACATGTTGTAGCCAGTCACTTGTTACACAACTCAGCAGTAAGTCCCAAGTCTACTTCCTGCACCAGAACTGGGACAAACAACCTAGTCACCCATGTAAGGTGGGGAAACCTTTGGGTTTTATTCTATCAACTTAATCGTCTTGAATGTTGAATTGACAACAGTTGAACTCAACCTCATCTCTGTGATTTTTTTTCTTTCATTATGCTTATAATAGTTTAAAAAAATATTTCCATTTACTAACCTACCATTATGCTTCCGTCAACACACCAACCATGACCATAAACTTCTACATGGCTAAAGAACAAAGATTTTCTCACACCTGTCAACATTGTATCCTATTCTCTGACCACATAATATAGTAGAGTTACCGTTTCATTGTGGCATAACCTTGTGGGTGACTCAAGACCATTTCGTATTGTATTAATAGAATGTAGATCCCACAATTTTGCCTACAGTCATCTTATTAACACCCCCCTTCTCATAAGTTTTTTTAAGTTTTTTTAAAATTTCCCCCTACAATTTCACACTGTCTATGTCCCTATCCCAGACCCCTGATTATATGTCTCTACTGAATGTGAAACTTTTGTTATCGGTTAGCCAGATGAAACAATTGTACATTTATATGACTAAATCATTATTCTATTATCATTATGCCGGGGCAGCAGCTAGAGATGGGAGCTCTAGGGCCATGGGCAAGATTTGACTACGGAAGCCCCTAGTATCCCCTACCCCCCTTCCCCCCTCCGACTGTGCAGAAAATTAAACGGAAATAAATTTTGAAAGCGATGGGATCCCCCAAAGGCTTGGGGCCCATGACTATCCTTCGCGGAAGCTTTAGTGTTCCTCGTCATTATATGTAGATACTACGTCATAAGCATGTTGTACAACTTGTTATTACACTCACATTATCAGCGGCGATCTGATGAGAGGTTAAGCAGAACGGCACGAATTCTTTCAGTTGTGCACTGAAGCCAAAACTCAACGGAACAGGTTTTCCGGCCCTTTAAAAATAATTATTTTTTTTCTCTTTTAAAAGCTTTTTGGCATTGGTTGTATTTTTTTTTTATTTGTCTTATCGACTAATAGCTCCGCTAGTACATAAATATCTTGGTGTGTAACAGACATCATTAGTCCACTTCGCCTTTAAACCGCAACTGGAAAGAATTGTTATCGGTAGAAATACTTTTTCACTGCCTTAGAATGCCACTTCGTTTAAAAGTATTTTTATTTTAAGTACAATAAATTGTTAAACATTCCAGATTACAATTTATTTTTAAGCTATTTTTATGCGTATAACAATTCAAATATTTTTTTAAAATCACAACATTCATACACAGTTCGGAAACAAAATAATTACACTCAATTTTATTTTATTTTATGCATAATACTTACTTGTGTTTCACTTTAGCTTGTTGATTCAGGTATTAAAATCGTATGCGTATTACAATCACACATTGCACGAAGATTAAAGAAATGATAATAATTCATTAAAAATAAAGAGCTTTAACGTTAGACTAAAAATGCGCATCACTTTTACCTGTATGAAGTGTTATCTGTATCAAGAGTGATCACCTGTTTATCAAGTGCTTTGTCACATATTCTCTGTACTGGTGTACTTTGCAAATACAACGGGCTCGGTTGTTTTTACTTATTATTTTATTTTATTGTTACATTTTTAGTAATATATTCTCATAACATTAAAATTGTTTAATTACAGATTTCATGGATGGAAATAAGCCATGTGCTGTTGAAAATGTGTCGAACAAGAAATGTTAGGATAAATTGAAGATTTTTAGACCAAAGTTTTTTAAGCATCGAATGACTAAAATCTTGAAAAAAAAAATAATAATAAACTTTCCATCGAAGAGAATTTCTACCAATGGTTTTGGTAATTTTTTTTTGCCTGTAGGCCTAATTATAATGTATGCTCAAAAAAAAAAATACATGAATAGCTTTAAATGAATGTGCTCAAAAAAAAAAAATACATGAATAGCTTTAAATGAATGATATGTGTAGTTACGGATAAATATATCTTTGTCATTTCACCTGGTAACTTCGTACAAAAATGCCGTTTTTGTTAGTGTTATCATGACACTGAACTGAGGATGTAAACAATGTTTGATCGGATTAAGTGTCTCAATCTTCTTACTGCTCAACAACAAACACATCGTGAACAAAAATAATATGGTTTAAGAAATTAACACCATGAACTATTCGGCAGCAGAAGTCCTTTATAACGACACCGGATTGACATCGACTTTCAACGAGACCACAACGACATTGTTCAAGGTGTTTCCGTTGAACGACGTCCTACGGAACCGCACCGTGCTGACCTCCAGCGTGATGTTCTCTCTTGGGGTCATCGGCAACCTGCTCTCCCTGGTGCTCATGGCCACCTCGGCCCCGGAACAGAGAAGGACCATCTTCTACAAGCTGATGGCCGGGCTGGCATTCACGGACCTGA
Source organism: Bulinus truncatus (assembly GCA_021962125.1). Lineage (NCBI taxonomy): Eukaryota > Metazoa > Mollusca > Gastropoda > Planorbidae > Bulinus > Bulinus truncatus. The sequence goes on along the minus strand of JAGDYQ010000197.1, from coordinate 795,735 downwards.
TCGGCACCTGTGCCACGTCACCGGTGGTCATCACCATCTACGCCACGAGTACCGTGCTGGACAGCGACCAGCCCCTCTGCCACTACTTCTCCTTCATGATGATCTTCGCCGGGTTCTCCACAATGTCCCTCGTCTGCGCCATGGCCATCGAGCGATACATCTGCCTGTGCCACCCTTACGTCTACCACTGCACTCTGCCCAAGTCCTACGCCAAGTACGCCATCATCGTCAGCTGGCTGCTCTCCGTCTTCATAGCCTGCCTCCCGCTGATGGGGCTCGGGCACAACAACGTCCAGTTTCCGGGCACCTGGTGTTTCTTCAACTCCACCAGCAGGGCCACGAAGGACGTGGCCTTCAACTTCATCTACGCCATCATCGCGCTGATCGCCATCGTGGTCACGTTCCTGTGTAACGTGGCGGTCATCTTCACCGTCCTGAGCCGCCGTCGGCGACAAGGCGCCCTCAACGCCCTGAAGAAATCGGGCTTCAGGCAGCCCAGGAGCCTCGTCCAGAGATTCGCGGAGCTGCACATGGTGGTCATGCTGTGCGGAGTGACCGTCATCTTTACGAGCTGCTTCGCACCACTGATGGTGAGTCAATGTTGTACTGTTGATGATAATTTTTGTTAATGGTACTCTAAAGAGTAGCGAGGTATCGATTCAGATTTTTTAAATACATTTAATATACATGTATACATATTGTGTTTCTGTAGCCACAGCTTTATTCTAAATGAAAGGTTGGTTTTAATAGACTTAATTTAAAGGTAACGACCGGATCTATATTCGGCATATTTCATTGGCTTTTGATTGCCATGTGTTGGGGCTAGTAGGTTTTTGAATCAGAACAAAAAGATATTTTTCCTTACATATTCCTTTTCTTTACACATACTTTTCAGTACATGTACTTTCCATCCCATATACTTACCACTACATATAATTACCACTACATATAATTACCACTACATTTATTTGAAACTGCATATACTTGCCATTATTCTCTAAACAATAAGAATTTTAATCTCAATAAAGTGAACATTAAATTTCAAAATTATACAACAAACGACAAGTCATGCTGAGTGTAGAATCAAACAGACAGACAAAAGGACGGACTGAAGAATGCAGTGATGGATGGACGAATGTTATTTTTTTTAAAACGACAGTGATATATAGATAATGATTGATATATTGACCTATGTATAAATGATTAAAATATAGATAATGATTACTTTAAAGATAAAGATTTATAGATAAATGATACATAGATAAAGATAGATAATGATGTATAAAATGATATTTAGATAATGATATACAGATAATGATTTATATATGGATCTTGACTGATTTGTAAGTAATGATTGATATATAGATAACGATATATAGATAATGATATTTAGAAAGTGATCTTTAGAAAATAGATAATGACGTCTGTGTGTTTGTTCCAGGTGTTCACCATTATCTGTCAAACCAACGTCATCAACCACATCAACGTAGACAGGACATATCTCGTCATGGTTCGCCTGGCCTCGTTCAACCCGATCCTCGACCCTTGGGTGTACATCCTCGTCAGGCGAGAGCTGCGCTGGAGGATCATCTCCTTGTTCAGGCAGCTGCTCCGCCTTCGGTCGGACGCCTGCCAAGGGGAGCAGCAGCAGCAGCAGACAGCAGCCACCACGCCGACGACGCCGTATAAGAGCGGCGAGGCCGAGATGACCTTCTGGACATTCTGCTTCCGGTGCCTGTGCGACCCGCCATCCCAGAGGACTTCCTACTCAACGACGTCCTGGGGGAGCGGGCTGTATCTACGGTCCCCGTCGTACGCCAACGGGCTGTCCTCCTCAGACTCCATGATCCGAGGAGCGCTGTGCACCATCGCACAGCCGTCCCCGTCAGAGGATATGCTGCTGCGTAAATTCGCAGGGAGCAAAATGGACTCCAAATATCAGAACGGACACCAAGAGAATGTTCAGAATCAGATTGACCAGCCGTGTGATTTCTAATTAGACGGTTTGTGTCGTAGATGGAACACCCAGGGTCGGATGTTGTTTTTTTTGTTGTGGAAAGGGGGAGGGGGGCCCAGACAGAGATTTTTAAAGATATTTGGGGATCCTAAACAACGTACCTGATGAGGCCCTTTCTGCAACAGATTTTATACGAATTATTACTGAAATGGGGCCCTTAAAGCAGTAGGGGGTCCTTAGTCTATGCCATGGGCGCAACCGATGTACGGGTCGTGCGAGTCCGGACCCTACCAAAAATCAAGCCACTGGTATTCGACCCTACCAAAATTTGGGGGGCAGACATGCCAGTTTTCATCTTACCTAATATTTTGGACCCTACCAACTTCAACATACTGGTTGCGCCCCTGGTCCATACCTATAAACGGCCGTGATAAAGTGTACATTAGAGTGTTGATATTCGGGATAGGCGTACAGCCAAATTAAAACTTCTGCTGTTGTGACCAATGTCTATATTGTTTTGATGCATATCAATTATTATTCTGCAATAACAATCAATATGGCGGCGCTGACGCGCTACATTTTTTGTTGTCATGTTTTTTTTTTCATCCATTCCAAACTGAAGAAAAAAAAATTGAATAATAACAATGTTATTTTTTTTTTTGTTTCGTTTCTTTGCAACATAAAAGGAGGAGTTGCTCAGACGCAGTAGTTAATGTGGTACAAACAATGCTTTAAAATATCTTCCATCAGCTCCCCTTTTCCTGTCAGACGCCCTTACTAATCCCCCTCCACTCCTCTCCCAGCCCCAAGCCCTGTACATTGCATGGCCTTGAGTGCATGCTGTACACAGTAATTCTACCGTTTTAGTATTAGTTGCGTTGATGTAGAGAGGGAAAGAGAGGAAACTAGTGAGAGAGATTAGAAAATTGAATAAAGATAAATAGAAGGGCAGCATAAGAGTGTGTCTGAGTGTGTTAGAGATAGATGGATAGAGAAAGAGTGAGAGAGAGAGAGAGAGAGAGAGAGAGAGAGAGAGAGAGAGAGAGAGAGAGAGAGAGAGATCTTAGATTTCATCAAGGATATAAATTTGATATTTTTTAAGTATGTTTTGTAGCCTTGTTAGCTCCCTTTGCAATTTTGTTCCTGTAATATCGGTTGTTTTCAGGTTACTTTCCCCATTGGGTTGAAGAGTGCACAAATGAAAATATAATTTATTTGAATATAATTTATTTTTAATATACTACTTGCAGCAAAGGTTATCTCTGTGATGACCACTGCAACAGGTGCCTGAGATTGACACACAAATTGTCTCCGCAACATCACATTTACTAGTAAAATTACTATCTATACCGGCCATGGGCACGCCAGACTATTTAATCTGGCCCGCGGCACGTCGACAGTTTCAGAGTGATGTATACCAATAGAAAGACCCGTCAGTCAAATTTACAAATATAACGTGGCCGGCCATTGGCTCAAAAACTTTGATCACCCTTGACCTACATATATCCATTTTTAGAAAAATATCTCCTCTCTCTTTTTTTTTGTCCACGTGTTTTTTTTATTCTCCATACGGGCTAATTATTTAGTATGGGCGCAAAATATCGAGTCATAATTATCAAAATATCGAGTCATAATTATCAAAATATCGAGTCATAATTATCATAATTTTTTCTGACGGGAAAATAATGGAAAAGTGAGATAAGTGCAACAAAAAAAATGTAAATATTAACCATAGGTGAGAAATAGCAACGTAGTACTAATATAACTACTAAATCATTTCATGGAATAGACTTAATTAAAACGATAACTTTGATATACACTCGGTATGATTAGTAACTTGTTTTTTATTCAAATTTATTATTTATACAGCACACTATCATGACGCAGATCCGCAGAGTTTTCCGAATCCGCGGACTGACAGCGGACGCTTCGTATGGTTAAGTTACGGACTCGCGGACTGACGCGGATCTTCTTTAGCGTTACCACAATAAAAATTTCAAGTCATTTAAACAACTAAATTTCAGCAATGCGGACGCGCGGACTGACTGCGGACCAATGTTGTAAGATTCTGCGGACGCGGATCATTGATAGAAATCTGCGGACGGACGCGGACGCTAAATTTCAAGATCCGCACACCTCTGATACACACACCGCAACCAATCTAAAGAAGAAACGCTGATTTTAAGGACGGGCGCATCGGGGACACGCGCTCGAGGCCCCAGTTTATTAAAAGCCCAACTTCAAATCTTTTTATATGCCTGGTTTTTTTTAAGGGCCCAATATTGTCTTCTTCGCACAGGGGCTTCACATAACTTAAGCCCGCTCTGCAAAAGAATCAAATTTATAAGATCGATTAGCAAAGAGAATACTCTGTGGTGGAGGATGGTGGCGTCCGACTGAGCCCACTATACTCCCTGCCCGTTGGGGGGCGTCAGAGTAAGCCCACTATACTCCCTGCCCGGGGGGGGCGTCAGAGTAAACCCATCATACTCCCTTTTTTTTATAAAGTTTTTATTGTAATTTGTTTTTTGTTTTAAGTTTTTTTTTTTTTTTGGGAGAGAGGGGTGAGGCAGGTCCTTGGCCAAAAACTATGTTGTGCCGGCTGTGCCAGTTGATTGTGCCAGTTGTTGGTTGTGCCAGTTGGTTGTGCCGGTGATGTTTCCATATGGCTACGTGATATGAATTGTATACATGTTTTATATTTATTCTTCTCTGCATAAATCCGTAATAATTGGTGATTTGTATCTTGTCATGATTTAATATCAGCAGCTTTTACACGATTTTTAAATGGTGGCGCCGGGGGGGAGGGGGTGGTATAGGGTAGGCCGTCGTCTTGTTTCCCTGTCCTTGAAGAACGGCTGGAGGGGCCCCGTGTGTTCAGAAGGTGTCATGTGAGTCAAGCGTGTATGTTAGATAGAACAAAGTCTATAATAACACAAATCACAAGCTATGCTCCTCTAGTCTATAATAGTACAAATCACAAGCTATGTTCACTTCATTCAAATGTGTCCTAGATCTTTCTCATTGAATAGCTTCAGAACCTGTTTCATGACATTGTGCGAATATTTGATAAAGAAAATGGGTTCGAAAATATAAGTAAGACAGTTCCTCCTAGATAACTTAAAGACCGTTGTAACAAGGGCTAAAATGGTGATGTACAAAAAAAATGGGGGGGGGGGGGCGTACCAGTGGTGGTTTATATAGGAATAAAAGACAAAAGAACATCTTTATAATGGCATGAGTCTCAACAAATTCTCAAAACGACACTAGCCCGTTAAACATTTAATTCTCTTTCAATATTCATGCTAAAATTTTCTTTGATTCCATTATGATTTATTACTTCAGAATACGAACATTTGCATTGATCTGGAATGGAAATCCCATATTTCAAGATTTGTAGTCGCCTATAGAAAAGTTTTAATTAATTAGAGGTTAATAATTATATATATATATATATATATATATATATATATATATATATGTGTGTGTGTGACTTGATCAATGTCTTAAAAATACATAGGTTTCCGTTTAATTAGGACACATCAGGTCCAGGTCTTTTTTCCCATTAAAGGGCAGTCCAAAAAAAAAAACAAACTTATAATTGGTTCTTTGATTGGTTTCTTTGATATTTGTCCCAAATAAGCGGCTGTCCCAATTAAGCGGTGTCCCAATTAAGCGGAATCCACTGTAATGAATTTATTTGATTTCATAATCTAGTCACTGAACTATATAACTTAAGAAATGTGATCGGTTGTTTATTTGTTTTATTAATGTCACTTTAAAAAAAAAATGGCATTTTTTGTTGCTAGTTTAAAAGTAATTAACTTTTGTATGCTGATGCTGCTGACGCTTTCATCATTATTGTTATTGTTTTAATAAATATAGAGAAACAGATGCAGCTGACTTTGTGTTAATATTTCCATACACATTTCTGCCCTAATAAATATCGACCAAAGGTTGTTTCTTTTTTTCCTTAAGAATTCCAAAGTCTAATGTGACCTAATATAACATTTTAAAAAGTGTGTCATTTTTTATGTTTACAAATATTTGATTGACTATTAAATATATATTCAGTGAAGTTTAAAGAAAACATGTAGGCCTATACATATAATAGCATACTTACTGTTATTCAGCCCTCACATGCAGTGACCGGGGAGGGGGTGGGTTACATGTGATGTATAAGGGGAGTTGTTACAGAACCATATAGGAGGACAGCTTTACATGTGTGTTAAAGATACAAATTTTTAAATTTAGGAAGGAAAATCGTTTTTGCCAGTTGGGTTCTAATGTATAGAAGGCTGCTGTGACACAGGCAATTCTATGTTTTGTGTCTTCTTCAACCCCCTACCTCTTCACAGACAATTCATCCCATGTGAGTGAAGCAGGATGTCTTGTTAGTAATTATTCCTTTAAGTTGTATTGGGCTTTCCTGTTTATTATTCACCATCATGACTTCAATTTTCTTAGTGTTGGTCCTTAACCAATCTTCATTCTGGCTTCCTCTGAAAGAAGTGTGAGATTTGTGCAGGCTGTTGTTTCTCTAAATGAAGGACTATGTAATCAACAAAATCAAGGTCTTCCAATTTCTCTCTGAGGGTCCATTATCTTCTTTTGTTCTGCGTATTCTCCAATCAATAGCAATCAGGACAATGATTGGAGACAGCATGCAACCTTGCCTAACCCCTGTCTCCATTTCAAAGGAGTTGGCAGCTTGCAATTGTGAACAACTTGACAGGTTGGGAGGAATCCCATAATACATCATCAGATTCCAAATGGTCTCTCTGTCAACACTGTCAAAAGCTTTTTTCAATATCTACAAAGGTAGTGTACAGTGGTGACTGCCATTCAAGCGATTGTCTTATTATGATTTGATTGTTCTATTATGATTTGCGGTGTTGCTTCAAAATAGTTTATACAAAAATTCATTAAAATAAGAATTAATAATAATAAAATTAACAAGTTTTATACTTAAGGGAAGGGGCACACACAAAAACCAAATTAAAATATTTAAATTAAAAAAAAAAAGGTCGTCCATAATAAAAGAAAAATTCAATTAACGAAGACTGACACATTTCTTAAAATGAATTACAGAAAACTTTTTTATTAACTGTTTCATGTCATTTGACTTTCACTTTTATATATATATATAAGATTTGTATACATCTATATACATATTTTGATCAATGGTATTAACAATTTAAAAATGGTGCTTTAAGTGATCAAAAATTATTCGATAAAAATAATTATTACTAAAACATAATGTAATTTTTAGGCTAGCGGATAAAAATGTCACACTCACAAACTGAAAACTTCCCAATGCTGTATAATATAAAACAAAATAAAACTGTCAGCTGAAAATAATCCACAGTCAAAGGGAGATCATAACTAAGTCTGACACTCAGTTTATTTACACAGAACAAATGCATCTTTCGAATAGTGAGCAATTTTACGTTTTATCTTTGATGCTTTTTTTTTACTTTTTTTTTCAGCTACTTAATAGTGTGAATAACAATCAAACAAATAAAAAAAATATTTATCATACCTTAAAAGATGAAAATAATAACAAAGGAAATCTAATACAAAAAAAACCATTATTGTACAGTTGCTAAACGCAGCAAAATGTGATGAAAAACAAATTTGAAAGACTATTTCAAATCAAAAAAGCAATCACAATGACCATCACACGCAGCGACATTAACATTATCTGTTTTTAGTTTCCTGTGGCATACACTTGGCACTAAATTCATTTCTAACAGACAGGTACATCAATGAGAAAAAAAACCTAAGAAAAAATTCATACAGAACTACTTTGAAAATTTCAAAACAAGGTCTTGGGGGTGGAGCAGATGGATATTTTTCTTCTCTGGTGAATTTTGCATATAATGTATCATAAAAAAAAACACACCAACTTCACAAAACTTAATGAATGGATTTTATGACTTAATATGACTTCACAGTCAAATGAAAATAATAATAGCTCAATAACATTTCAAAAACAAAAATATCAATGGCCCAATACTTCATTTGTAACATAGAAGAAAGAAATTAACAAAAACAAACAAATATTATTTATTTTAAAAAAGTGAAAATGCCAAAATGTTTAGAAATGGACACAAATAATTTCATACTTATACAATTTTATCAATGAAAAAAAAAAAAATGTTAAAAATTTCAAAAGATTATCATAATAAGTTGAAATATAAAATACAAATTCATTACAGAAGTCTAACCAAAGTAAAAGTGTTCCACCAATAAAAAAAAAAACATTCTGCATCTCAACTTCTCACCAAATTTACAATTTTAAAAATGGCTCACTTTAATTATTTTTTTTTAAATCCACCAAAGCAAGGCTTTACCCCTAGCATGTGGCTAGCTACATCATCAGCTTTTTTAAAATAGGCTCTGACTAGCTATACTCAGCTTGTACTATCTAAATTAAATGATGGCTATATACAAGTGAGTTGACTGTCTGTCTGACTATGCGACTGATCAATATGTCTGTCATCACTGTGCTGCATTAAAATTGAAGGAGTTACATTTGTATCCACTTATTCAACTCATGATACTATCTATGCTCATACTAAGCAATGCGATACATCAAAATGTGAGTTAATACAGACACAAACATGCAGTCAAGATTGTCATTCACCTTGACAAGAGAAAAAAAAATTGCAATAGTTTTAAAGCTTTGCTGGCTGACACGAAAATATTAATACTATATTAATGTAACTACTAAAAAGAAAAGGTTTTATGACATACTACACAGAGCTGTTCTCATGGATAGACATACAACTTAATCATCTTCTATGGCTAAAGGGCTTCCTTCAGGTATGAATTCCTTTTAAATCTGATGCTACAGTAGTCCTGAGAGGTACTTTTGCCTAAGGGCCCTTTTTTAAATCTATATATTCTTACTGGGGCCCAGCTCTGTACTACCTAGTTAAATCCATAATTTTGAGACTTTAACTAGTTAGCGACAAACTTTAACTAGTTAGCGACAAACTTTAACTAGTTAGCAACAAAAGCATAATATTAAAAAAAGCTTTAGCAATAAAAAAAAAACACATTCATTTCTTCAATAAAAGTTGTTTTTTTTTTTCTGAGCAGCAGATTCAAACTTTTATGTTTAAAAAAATATTTCATGAAATAAAACAGAAACAACCTGCATAAAAACATTCACATGAAAGGTTATATAAATGTATAGTCTTTTTTTTTTCAATAAGAAAAAAAAAATTGAAAAAAATACAATTAAAGAGATGATTTGAACACAATTACATCATTTATTGCATTCACTGGTTTAATTTAAACACATGCAGGAAAAACATCGTTAATGAGGAGTATAAGGGGGTGATTCTGAGCTAATGAGAAACTTGTTAAGTGTGAATTATTTCTCTCCTTAATGCTGGAGAAACTCAGTGGTTTAATAAAGTTAGATCAAAAAGACGAATTCCTCCTTTTCCATTAATTGTTGATGCTTTCTAGTTTTAAATGAATGTCACATGCGTAATTATTTTTTGTTCAGGGACTTTAAATGTTCATGGCAAGAAAAGAATGTTTTTTAAGCAAGGTTCTTCCATGGAAAGCAATGAAAAGAAATTGAATAAACTTCTGTATCTGAATAAAATAGGAATATGATCTTTTATGATTGTTTTTTTATTGTCATAAAAAAAACATTAGGGGAGGAAAAGCTGCATATATATGTGAACCTTAGTAATAAAGTGTTTGAAACATAATGTATTTCAAACTTCAAAAAAAAAAAAATAGCCTGCATCTGAAAGCTCATAAATTTACATGCTTCGGTTCATCCTAGTCAATATCTAGACTGGGGTCATCTGATCTGCCTGGTGGTGATGTCTCAGGCTGTTCAGCTGTTGTTGAAGTCCATGTGGAAGTGGTCGTCTTCATTACCACCTTATCAGCAATGCTGCCAGAGTTTGCATTGGTTTCATTTCCGGAAAATACTGAAAGGTTGACATCCACATCAAATTCCCCACCGCCGCTGGTAGACTCATTGTTGTTATTGTTAAACTCCTGTGTCTCCATCTCAGTCAACAAGGCTGTGGCTTCTTGCAGTGTGTACTGTGAAATAAAGAATGAACTAGTTCAGACTTTATGGCAACAACAATATAATTCAGAGACATTTCAACACTTTGAAAATACAAAAAAAAAAAAAAAAAAGTTGGGCAGGGGACAAACAGATTAGGAAAAAAAAAAACTCCATAAGCAATATTTTCAACAAACATACTTATATTAGTTTTTTTTACAGAATAAAAATGTCAACTGATGATATAAATTACTATAGTGGTATCAAAAGAAATCTAATGACTATATACCTACAGGTATTGAGCTAAACTTTTAAAACCTGACAAATTGCACGTCAGTGACAATATTTACATTAAATGTTGCAATTAATCAGATTTTCCACTTTTTTTAACCTAAATCAATTGGAATTTTGAAATGAAAAAATATTTAAACTAATCAATTATTAGTAAAAAAAAAAAAATTTAATTCCAATTATTCTTTAAAGATAAAAACTTGATGCAATATCCAAAAAAAAAAATACAAATAAATTCAAGGTACATGTATATAATTCAACGTAAATGTATAATTCAATGTACATGTATAATTCAATATAAAAGTATAATTCAATGCACATGTATAATTCAATGTACATGTACAATGTATAATCCATAATGCAACTGACCTGGGCACTTTGAGTTCTCTGAAAAGATTTGCGGTTTGAGTCTTCATTAGACAAATTAGGTGAGGATGTAGTGCTCCAATAGTAATCACTCATCTAGAAAAAAATGATATAGATCCATATTTAATTACTAAAACTGTCATTATGAAATATTTTAATAAAAGTGTAATAAAGGAATCTAATTTCAGCTGTAACCACATATTAACTCTTATAATAAATGAAACAAAAAGGATTCATTTTAAAGAAAACTACAGTCTGATTAATCTAAATTAACGCATAATTAAAAATTGTAAACGAAATTAATGCAAGATAAATCAACACAAATTATTTCATTTATTATTAGTATTCAAACAAGTTTGTCATTATATTCCAATGGTGGCCAAATGCAACTCTTAGAATCGAATGGGGCTCTTTGGCAAGTTTTGTGAGGTTCGCTAATAGCCATTTTCTATTTTATTATTACTTTTGTTCACTAAATATTCTTAGTTTGACTGTTGTGCAGTTCCTTATAGAATTTTTACTACAAAAAAAACCGAGTCTGACCCAAGTTATATTCTATAAAATGGATTTATAAGTCAGTTTTTGAATATGGCTGAGTTCTCTAAAAGTTTTACAGCGCATTAAGTATGACATATATATTTTAAATTATTATTTCAAACAGTTTATTTACATGTGTGAGTTAAATAGATGCTTTATTTTTTCTTCAAATTAGCCAAAAAGAGCTTGCTCACAAATTATGTAATGCTTTATCATGACTTATACTCCCCCCCCCCAATAAGGTCACATTTTCACAACCCACCCTCTCTCCCCTCAGATCATCTTTTACTTATGGGTTACCCCACCATCACCCCATTCCATTATGTCCTTAAAAAAAATTGACATTATGTACTATCCCATAAATAGTTCCAAACCCAAGACACATGCAAATCAAAATGTCAAACCATCAGCAGATGTTAACTAATTGTATGATTCAGGGCCAGAAAAGAGAATTAGAAAAGACAATCATATTGCTTTCAAAGTCATCTAACTGCTATGATTTCCAGTTAACATGATAGTTTCAAGGGTTGTGATTTCTTTTTTAGTTGCTCTAATCTTTTCTAATCGATTTCTGTTAATGCTGAAGTGACAGCATTTGTGTCAAAATTAATGTCTTTAGGGGTGGCATTAAAATTTTCAGTCGCATACTTTTTTAACGCATTTAATGACACATTAATGGCAATCAATCAGCAGCCCTAATTTAATCTGCTGGTTTAAAAAAAATTAGTTTTCTCCATCTCACCTTCTTTTTCAACCAGTTGACTGCCCACTGCCATTTAGCAGGAGTCTTGATCAAGAAGTCTTTAGCTACTGCAGATTTATGCATGAGTGAAACCAAAAACTTGATGCACTGATAGGATCTTCGGCTGTCTGACACGTGGTTGAGTCTTATCACATCTGACGAGACCAGAGAAAATCATTCAAATGTTTTATGATATTAAAAAAAAATTTCATAATTTCCACAGAATATTTGCTTGATCTAAATCATTAAAAGATTCAGGGTTTAACGAAAACATTACATACTTGTTAAACCCTCAAATTTTTTGCCCTTTTCATCAACAAAGCCATCGATCACATACTGCAGTCTAGTTGTCTGGAGAGGATCTTCCAGCGTCTGACAATGTAACAGAAATAATCTAATAAAATACTAGTGATTTGGGTTCTGCGTTAGATCTAAAGTAAAGAATTAATACAAAAGTATTCCTGTTTAAAATACAATCATGAAAAATTCGGAACTGTCCAAAACTAAAATAACCTAGCCAAATGATCAAACCTAAGGGGATATAACTCTATGCAAAGGATTTGCAGGGTACAGCTAGTATTAAATATTATGAAAAAAATATGACAGTTTGTAATTATTTAGTGAAAAGTTTATTATCATCTGACAAAAAAAAAAGAGCACTGATCTCAACTTGATGTACTTACCAAAATTTCTGTCAGCAGTGCAAAAATCGGCTTCACTTCATTAGAGGCTATATTAGAATACTGCCACTGGATTCAAAAAGAAAAAGAGAAAGTATTTTTCATTAGAGAAACTATTATAAAGTGAAAAGTAAACAAACAATTTTTTTAATCAAATAGAACCTTCAACAACTGGGGGTGCAAGTAGGTCAATGTCTCACCATGATCTGTTTGAGAAGAATCTTGGTGAAGTTCAAGTTACAGTAGCTGCAGTATAGGAGCATGTCAAATAGAGACTGTGATGTTCCACTAGAAAGTTCCCTCACCGCTGTCACTACCTATAAGTAGGTAGATTACAAAAAGATTGTCACTACTAACCAAACAAAAAGAAAAAAAAATGATGGTTTGTCTCCCCCCCCCCCTTTTTTTTAATGTGAAATTAATTCGCTACTTCAGTTATTTTCCTAACCTCTTTAATGTATCGATAAGATTCTTCACCAAACACATAGGAAATCATTTCCTGTGACATTTTTAAGAAAATGTGGGGCTGAACTGTTAGGGGCTTTCTGTCTCCATAGCTTCCAGGATCTGTCAAATTTTTAATGGATCAAGTAATAAAAGTACGTCACATCATTGATGCTAACATTTTTTATTTTATACTAAATTAAATCTATGCAGTGTGAGTACTTATATACTGCTGAAAATGTTGGTTTTTATCTTAACATTTTTTTTTACTTAAAAACTCTTAATTCTGAAATTCAAATTTACTTTTAAAGATAAACAACAAATTTAAAATCATGAAATTCCTATCTCACATAGTGTAAACACTAAACAAGAGTAAGATTGCTAATAGTACTCACCATGAGTCTGATAAAATTTTACATCACAGTTAAGTATAAGCAGAGCTAATGCTGTATGCAGGTGAACAAATTCACGAGCTTGGATTGAACTCCACCTTCGCCCTGAATCCTGTAGAAATATTGGGAAAAGGTTTCTATCAACAATAAATGACTTGTTAGAATTATTTATGTATGCTTCCACCAATCCTGAATACTGTTATCTAGAAAGGTTCCTATTACACATCGGTTTCTTATAGAAATGTTCACACCAGTCCAAATTTCAGCTGCAAGGCAGCAAAAAAGAAAGGAAAAATGTTCACTTTTACAATTTGGAGAGATTTTTTCCACAGAGGGATTTTTTGCAGGGGAAAACATACCTAAATGGCAGCCTATAAACTTCAATGAAAAAAAACAATTATTCAAATTAATGTAAAGTATAACAAAAACTACAAGTCTTAGATTTTGACAGAGAAATATAAACTAAAAGTTATTTTAGACAGAAACTCTCACATGTATTAAATTTAAAAAAAAATTTGCTTACCTAAATCTAGCTACAATTATTTATTGAAATGTATTCGAATTGACCAAAGCGGTAGTTTCAAAGAGTTTTAGCAACTTTAATATTTTAAAACATAATAAATAAATTTGATAAAAGCGTTATTTTTTATGTAACATATAATGAGGTTAAGTATTTTTTCTATTAGAAAAGTAATGTCCCCAGGTTCATACCACAGACCTAAGGCTCCCGTGAAGTTCATCTTTAATTTCCTTGCAATGCAATCTTCTGCAGTTCATATATATGTTAAACAGTTATATTTAAATACAGTGTCTTTCTGTGACACAAAAGTGATTCTATAAAAACAAGCACAAGTGGTGTTTCACAATCCCCACCCCCCTACATTCTCTCCATTTTGATCTCTAGATCAGTATATATGAAACAATTTTCTACATGTTTGGTGGCCATGTTTCTGTCAGAAGGAACAGCCAGTTTTCATGTACATTATTTTTTATAATGACATGTGGCCTGAGAGCATTGATTTTCCAATCAGAATGGGTCACCATGTCCCAGAGAATAGTAGCTTGGAGCTCATGGGTATACCATCTATCCATGACATCAATTCTCTGGGGACATGGTGACCCATTCTGACTGGAAAATCAATTCAGTAAATAATTATTTTTTTTAAATTTCATTTCATCGAATATATTAATCAATGAGACGTGGGGGAAAAAGTTAATACATTCGCATTAAAACAAAACATACCCCATTTCCATTGCCCAGGAGAAAGATAACAAGACGTAGGAAGCCATTTCTTCCAAACATATGAGCACAGGCCTTGGTGCCCTAAAATCAGCATAAAAAAGAAATATAAATGTTTAGGCAAAAAAAAATCATTAACTATCAAATATTTGTACAGGAATAAAAAACAAAACAATCACTAATAATATATCTACTATGCGCCAACTACTTCCAATACACTGGTTTTTTTTCCTCAAGAAATGTGAATAATTTTCCAATAACTAAGACCAGTAAAATGACGTCCGTATACATTTTAAATTTATATATATTTTTTTTTTTAATTACTAAAATAATATACTGTTCTCTTTTTATTTTTTAAATGAGCCACCTTCCACTCAGAATTTTCAAATAAGCCAACTCACCATCTGTATGTAAGACCTGATCACTAGGAAATACTGTGTACTATTTTTAACCAAGTCAACAGCATCTTTCTCCAGTAATGACAATAAATTTTCCAGTAGGGTATTTAAATTGGGATGAGTCTGGAATATAAAAAAAAAATTCTTATTTTTCTTTCATACAATAGGGCTCAATGGAACAAACTCAACATAAAATGCCCTTCAGCAGAGTTGACAATTTTAAACGGCAAAGCAAACTTAACATTTTTTTTTAAAATACATGTATCCAAATAAACTTACTGGGACACCACCATGGTGAAAAAAGCTAGCAAAAGTTCTTTCCAACAGTTTGCCAAACATAATACGAACTTCTTTGCTGGTACTCTCTAAAATAAATGGCCTTAGAAAAAAAATTGTTTGAAATATTTCAATCCAATATATCTATTTTTTTAAAATTGTGTACAAATGTCCCAAGACAAAGAAAGAAATTTCTTTTAACTTATTGCTAAAAATGAAAAACTTACTTAATGATCTCACTTCCTTCAATGGTGGAAAGGTAATCTATGAACCACAGACAGGCATCTTTACAATTATACATAAGAGAATCAAGCAGCAGCACCCACTCATCTAGTTCTTGTCTGGAGATTATAAAAAAAAAAAATGTGCCTTTAATTAAAAGAATACTTGAATTTAAAAACTTAAATGTGATCCGTAACTTAAAATATACAAATAAGTAGAACATATACAAATAAGTAGAACACAAGATGAAAGGGAATGTGTGTACTTACTGATTTTTTAACCGAGTGCGTAGGTAAGTATTTACTAAAAACCTAATACTAAGTTGCATACATTGAATGCATTTCTCAGAGTAGTCTGAATCATCTAGATAGGACTGAAATGGAAAGAAAGACGCAGTAAGTTTTTACCAACAGCCAAAGAATAATCAAACCTTAACAATTGGTCATTAGGTGTCACAAAAAATAGTTTTGGTTAAAATGAATAAGAATTTCTTTGCAAGCAGGAGGAGATACAAAATAAATTAAAGTAAACCATATTCAATTAAAAAGATAATACAACGTCAAAATATTTAAAAAAAAAAAAAAAGAAAAAATTTACAGATCTTTGTCAATTAAAAGGAGAAATGAATCCGTAAAAATTCAAACTCACTTTGCTTTTAGAGACTAAGGTCACCACATGCCTGACAAAAGTAAAGTATTCATGGTTGTAAATGTCCCGGTTCTTGACAAATGTTATGTTCTCAGCATGGATCATCTGCTGAATGCCAGCAGGCATGCGGTCAAGGAATATTCCTTTTCTCTCCCCTTTATGCACCAGCTCTGTCAGCTCCATCAGACTGTCGCTGCTTCTCTTTCTATTACAAATGATAAAACAAAAATTAACAAAACCAGTCTGGTTGGTTTTTTTTAAAAGTCTTTGTTTACAAAAATAATAATAGTTCTCTTTAAAAAATATATAAAAATTATTTAAAACCTGCACTAATGTCAAAAAAAAAACAAAAAAAACAATTGCATGTATAATGAATCCATGTAGAAATATAATCAGATTTTGTAACAAAAAAAAAAAAGGAATATGTGTATCAGTAAAAAAAAACAGAGTAGAATAATTTAAAGATTTTGCATTTGTTTCTATTTTAAAAAAAGAAAACAAAACTAAAAGTTTTAAAAAGAAAACAAAAACTAAAGATGAAAAACAAGCACCATCAACATTTTACCCTAATTTATCATCAATTTTCTTTTTGTAAAGGGAAGACAGAAATGTGGAGGTTGAAGGTTATTAATGATATTAATGAAAAACAAGAAATATGAATTCAGCATAAGAAACAAGAAATATTTATAAACTTATTAACCCTTATATCTTACCCTCCTTCTGGGAGAACCCTCCGAGAAATTATTTTACTGCGCTTCGCAGTTACCGGGGATCTTAAGTCTTCTAATCTCTCATAGAACAAAAGGTAGCCATTCCAGTAGCGTAATCTTTCCTCTGGATATGTGTTAGCTGAAAAACAGGTCAAATATAATTTGAAACTAGAGTTTTTCATTAGATTTTGAAAAATTACAAGCAATTTGAACAAAAAACTAATACAATGCATACATGGTTCTTTTCTTTCATTAAAAACATCAGATGCATTCACTATGCATATTGTAATATTTTGTTCAGTATTGGTATATCTCTTTTAATATACTATATATTTTTACACAAGCATCAAATTAACATTGCAGACTATTAAACTTACAAGAATCATAGACTTTAGCCTTGTATGTCCCTCCAAAACACTCTTGCTCAACTGTCACATCATTCAAATCAAATTCTTCAACCAGCGTGTCATTAAACTTGAACCACTTGCCTTTGTTTGGGTTGGTCAGAACTGTGCCCCTGAAACATGGCAACAAAAAAAAATATTTTTTAACTCTCAGGATATCTTCATTAGAAATACATGTAAGCCAATTAGCCTTATGATTGGGGTTTCATTATATGATTAAAAATTGAAATGTCTCTCTCACCAGCATAAGAACGACAAATGTTCTGTAGTACATGAATGAATTTTTGTCAGGCCTTTGACTTTTAAATATTTCATCAAAAATATAATTTTTATGAGATTCAAACTTTAGTATAGCCAAAAAAAAATAACTTATTAGCCAAAATTTATCATATAACATTTATGTTATAAATTATCATTTCTTGTTATATTATTTATTTTAAAGATGAAATGGTAGCCATTTTCAATTTATATGTGCTTTTTCTAATACACCAAGGGTATTGACTCAACTGTAACAATATGCCCAAACTTAAATGGAGTTAAATCATTTTTGACAACAGCAAATACATGTACATGTACCATTTTTGACAAAATTGTGAAATTTACAATAAGATCTTTGAATTGATATTTAATGAAACCTAATTGACTGATTGAAGTTTACAAAAAATAATACATGTAGTAAAAGTAAATAATGACACACCAATACCCCCCCTCTGAAAAAAATCATTTCATGATAATGCCACCTACATCTAAGCCAACTTTTGCAGCTACCTTTACATGAAGTGTGATTTTAAAATATGTCCTACCTTCTATCCCTAATAAAGGAATAATAATGACCAGCATTAGCTTGACCACTGTGTACCACTATGCCCACCAAGTCATACTGGATAGGGCTGGACTCTGAGTTGATTGAAGCAGCCTCAATCCCAGCCTCAATCTCACCATTCAGTGAATCTGAATTGCCACCATCACCATCATTGCTGCTGCAAGAAGACTGATTGTCGGACGAGCTGTTACGGTCAGCTTGCTGGCCTTCTCTTCTAGCCATTCCTTCAACAGTGTAAGGCTCCATATCAAGCCTCCAAGGAAACTGGAACACAAAAATGTCATGTAAGCACTAGTTTATACTCAAGGGAGTCTATAAAAAAACTATTTCAAGAAAGTTAAAAAAAAAAGTTTTTGTAAACCGGTAAAATTGATTAATCTTAAATTTCAAAACCATTGAGACAGAGATACATGTATATAGCTGACCCATTTAAACTTAATGAATGAATCAAAATGTAATCAACGCAAAGACAGGAACTGAACTTTCTACTATTAAACCTGATGGAGACAAATGAGCAACAGGTTTTCAGCCTATGATCTTTAACATTAGCAAACATATTTTCAAATACTTACATACCTCACTAAAATAAAAAAGACTGTTAATACCAAAACGTCACAAGCTATTCAAATAAAGTTTTATATAAAGTATTAAAATAAACTCCCCAGATAAAACAGAATGC
The DNA here is from genome assembly GCA_021962125.1 of Bulinus truncatus. Taxonomy (NCBI): domain Eukaryota; kingdom Metazoa; phylum Mollusca; class Gastropoda; family Planorbidae; genus Bulinus; species Bulinus truncatus. The sequence continues at coordinate 776,882 of JAGDYQ010000197.1, read as the reverse complement.
TAGATAAAGTAAATTTATTAAAATCAAATAACACGCTATTTATAACCATTACCTTATTAAGTAAATATCACAGGCTAAAACATAGAATTTAACTTGTATGAACATTTGGCAATAATGTTCATGGATTTATTCAGCTTAGCTAGAATATTCAATCACCTTGAAATAATCATCAAACTTTAAGGCTCTGTTAGCTTCCCAGTCATAGCCAAATCTCTTCAGCTGGATGCATAGCAAAGGTGGCAACATTTTAATGCACATACGTTTTATTGCATTTCTCTGGAATGACAAAAGGAAAAAAAATTTTCGTAGCAATAAGATAAGTACCCTTTTATGCAGCAGTGTGTTAAAAATTACTCTCATAGCTGAATAAAATATTTTTTTATTTTATTTTAAAAGTACTTGAAATGTTTTCCTAGCTCATTTCAATAATTAATATATTCCTTATACATGAAATATAATATGAAATTTACATTATTTAAATGTCAAAATGACTTTATTTGGCAGTGTTGTACCAAGTTTTAAGTGAGGTCTGGCTGTACATTTCATGTTTGTTTATGTGGGAAAATAAAAATAATTCTCCTAACCCAGTATAAGTATTCTTTATTTGAAAATATACTACAGATTATATAGAGCCAAATATTATTGCTGCTAACCTTCTCACCACATTTTTCACAGTAGTACGCATTGGCACCTTCTAACAACTCTTCTTTCACAAATTGGTCAAGAGAGTCCTGCAAGGTGGCATTTTTGACAGTCAGATTCAGGGCTATGAAAGCCTCCTCTCTCTCATATCTACAAGTATATGAAAGTATATGTATCAGTAAATGAGATATTGGATGTTAAATACATGTATCAGTAAATGAGAAATATATGTTAAATACATGTACAAGTATCAGTAAATGAGAAATTGGATGTTAAATACATGTATCAGTAAATGAGAAATTGGCTGTTAAATACATGTATCAGTAAATGAGAAATTGGCTGACAAATACATGTACATGTATCAGTAAATGCAACAGCTTTGAAAAAATCATTTAAAACATGTATCACATGGGTTTAGGTTTGGATGAAACAATTCTTTTTGTGGCTTTGTTTGTCAGTTAAAAGGTAGATGAAGTTTTAAAAAAAAAAATCATTTTAAATTAAATAGAACATAGAAATGATACACTGAATAAAAAAATGATTTTGTAATTCATTATTTCATTAAATCTATTTGTTTAATGGATTGTACATAAATAGGTTGAAAGGTTCATACCTTTTGTTTACTGCACCACCACCAAGCCGATTTGTCAAAAAAAATTATTTCATTAAAAAAAAAAATGCTCCTTAAAATAATAATTATGCTCCAAGGTTGCCAGACTGTTTATACTATCAGTACTTAAACAGACATATGGTACACATCCCTCATCATGGCATAAATTTTCATATTTTTTGAGAAATGATTCTGGCCAATTCCTGCATATCAATTTTATATTTATCAATTTTATATTTATATATGAAAATGTGAAAGTTGGCCAGATTTGCTGGCCAATGCCTTTCACTGACCAGCTAGAAAACATTGGTCATAACATATATATATATATATATATATATATATATATATATATATATATATATATATATATATATATATATATATATTTACATATATTTAAATATAAGAATAATTTTTTTTAATCTATAGCATACATACCTATGTGGACAGTCTTTACAAATTTTCTGATCTGAAAAAATGCCTTGAAATTTTTTTTTGAAGATTTCTTCCCTGCCGATGCTCTGAAATGAAAAAAAAATTTTTTATAGTACAATATCTTAACAGACACATTAAAAAAATACAATTCCTAGAAACACCAAGCAATTGGTCAGACATCTAAGTAATAAAAAAAAACAAAAGTTTAGAAATTAACCTTGGACCTTTTTTTTTTTCCAAGAAATTCAAAATTGTTTTTCTTGTGTGTTTTGCCTTGTTTTTGTTTTTACACATTTTTTTGAGACTAATTCAATTTTTTTCATTCAGTGTTACAAATATTGTGAGGACATAAAATATTTCAACACAACATGCACTTTTATATCAATACTATTATGATTTTTTTATGGTAAAATTATCAAAACATAATCTGCTTGACTAAATGACTTAACAGAAGATTAAAGGCTACAATTTTTTTAAAAAATCAATCCTTGTGAAAAAAAAGGACGTTAAAAAAAAAGAAAAAGGGAGGTAATACAAGCAATTACATATTTACTCAACAGATTTTGTTTAGTATCATTTACTTATTATTTCCCCTGAATTACCATTTACATTCATATAATTTATTATTCATAATTTTTTTTTAAATATATTCTATAAATGAAAATATTTCACCAATGGTAAAAGCGTTTAGGGAATTAATATGGTGAAAGAGTGTTTTAAAACATGTAACTAGAATATATGATTATCTATTTAATAAGGAATATTCAATTTTTGAAAACCATAAATTAGTTTCATTCTCGTTTTACTCTAGAGGACTACTTCAACATCCTTCAATAAAAGGGCCTCTGCCGATCATGGCACACGGGATGGTCAAAACGACCGTAAGTCCTGTGCGGAATCACAATCAAGAGATTTCGGAGGCACAATTTTTAAAACCAGGGCGGCTAGTGCTCATCAGGCCTGGCACCCTTCAAACAACAAAATGTCAACTCAAGTAACACCCTTTATTATAATAAAACATAACCAAAAGATAACCAAGATAAATGATGAGCAAGATAAATTATTTCAGTTTTTAAGATTAACATAATTATTGGAAGGTGTAATGGATTAGGAGGTGGCACACTGTCAAATATAAACCAAACAAATACAACACTACAAAGAGAGTTTTAAAAGCATCAATTGCTGTACAGTTTGTTGTGGATAAAACCATTCATGCTTATTACTATGACAGAAATAACTAGATAATAGATATGTAAATGAAATGAGTAGATTCAGAAGCAACCTATGTTTAAATTTAGTTCACTTACTTTCATGTGTTCATCAATTTGGTCCAATACAGCTTGGAAAAAGTCAAAAGAGTCCTGCTGTTCTCTAATGTTAATGGAATGACCCCACAGTTTAAAAACTTGCCAGAATTTTTCAGGCTCATGTGCTTGCAGACGGCTTTCCATTAAATGACCAAACATTTGTTGAACTTGATAAAATACTCTGTGAATTTCAAAAAGTTAAATAATCCTTTTAAGATAGTCAAACTGAATGAGGTCTAAGGCAATATTAAATGTAGATAGGAAAAAAAAAAATATTAAAATTAGAAAAAGAAAAAAAAAGCAAATAATGAAAATGATTTTAAGACTATGTGCATAGAGTTATTGGCAAAAAATCATTTTAAGACTACAATTTCATCTAACAGTATTAATTGAATAAAAATAAATCAACCGTGATTTGATTTCTCCCTTGCAATTAAAGTAATTCTTATGTATCATTTACAAAGCAAATAATGATCAAAAGCAACTCTACATTTTATTCAGCTTATATACTTACGATTCTTCATCAGGTTGATCTTCATCAACACTGAGCACAGCCTCAGGAACCCCTGGTGTCATATACAGCTGCTGTAATACTGAGTTCATGTAGCAGGTTGCACCACCATTCTTTAATCCAACATAGCCGCAACTGGCCCTGCCATCCACAGGTGGCATATACTGTATTTGAATTTTAAGACTTAATCAACAATCATGTAAATGTATTTTAAAAAATAAAAGCACTCGAATTTCTACAATCTATATAAATAATAGGGGTCTCACGTATGCATTAGATCAAAAGTAAAGAATTAATACAACAGTATTCCAGTTTAAAACCATCAAGCGTAAACTATAGTAATTATCGGAAATTCTTCAACGTATGAGAATAGCGAGCGCGTCATAGTAACTAATTTCGTAAATAAAGTTCTTTTTAAAAGTCGATCTAATATAAAAAAAAAGAAATTCTGTTAATTTCTATACAATTAAGTTCTCAGCTATTATAATATTTCATATTCTTTTAAATAAATAGTGCTTTGATTTATTGTTTTTTATGCTTGCTATCCAGGTTCTATTCCTCTCACGTACATTATGTTTTTTTTATTTATTTAATTTTTTTTTTTATAATTTATCCTTTTGGTTGTTTTTATGAAAAGTAACAACAACTAATTAGACATCTCTGACAAATTTTTCAAACTTTTTTTTTATTGAAATAATGTATCCTTTAGGATGTTGTAAGGAAAAGAAACAACAACTAATTAGATTTTTAATTTCGTTCATTACTTTAAAAAAAAAAAAAAAGCTGAACAATTGTTTATCACTATGCAAAGGCTATTAGAAAGATATTTTCTAAAAAAAATATTTCTATGAGTCTGTAGCTATTTATAAACATGATATTACATTTATATATATATATATGTATATATATATAAATGTAATTGTAACTATATATCTAGTACATATATCAAATTTTTTGAAAATGTCAATGTTCATATTATTAAATTGAATAAAATACAAACCTCCCATTCCTTCTTGTTGTCTGTAAACTGATGATGCATCATCAACAATTCTTTACATATCAATTTTAAATTAGCCAAGCAGTGGTTTGACAGCTCAGCCAGAAGATCATAGGCAGCAACCCGTGATTCCGAGTTGGAACATCTAAATAAAAAAAAAAGGAATGAACTAATACTTTTACCAGTATGTATATATGTTATGCGTTTTTTAATAGTAGAACACACACTAATAAAAATCAAAGTGAAATGAAGCTTAAACAATAATTTTTATATAAATAATTAACAAATTGGTAAAGGTTTACGATAGTCCGCCCACGAGATAAATGGTTCTTTCATATGTCAATGCAAAGATCTAAGTGTGAATCAAACAAAATGGGCAGTAAAATTACTCGCTAATAATTCTAAGCTACTTAAAAAAATCTTTTTTCTTTACCAGTATTTCATTGTATTTAAAAGTAAACACCGCCATTTTTTAAAGTCTGAGATGTCACATGTGCTGCAGACAACAGCCAACTAACTTAAAATACAATTATAGGTAAAGAAAATATTTTTAAGAAGCTTAAAACTATAAGAGATTAATTTTAATTTCCATTTTGTATGATACACACTAAGACCTTTGCATTAAGATATGAAAGAATCATTTATATTGTGGGCAGACTGTCGTAAACAATTACCAAAAAAAAATATAATAGTCAAATTTCAAACTTTAATATTTTATGTGAAATTTATGGTGAACCTTACTGTTCCATTGACAAACTATTCATCTTTATCAGATTGTTGCTTAGAATCAATGAAACATCTGTGCATTGTAAATGTACTAATAAAACACTTACTTGGGGTTAAACTCCATGAGACTACTATCTTGTGTGGGTTGACTCATGCTGTCCAGCATTAATTTTGATGCAGGAAACAAAAAATCATGGAGGATGTTACTAACTAGACTAGAACCTAACAGAAAGATGAAAACCTGATATGTATGCTGGAAAAAAATTAAATTGATGTACAACAACCTACACATTTTTTTTACTATATGCAAAATAAAAAAAAGCAAATAATTAAATACTTTCAGTTGAAGCATTTTGTGTTGGTAGGAGAATTATTTTGGTCATTTCTTTTTTTAATCAAGTGGCTGCACTTCATTTCTATTGTAATAATCAGTCATGATTTTTAATTTACTTAAATTTTAAGTAGTTTAACCTTGTTACTTTTATATTGATTATCACAAGAAGAAATATTAGACTTTTCTGCTAACCATAGCTGGCCTTATCCACTCCCTCACAAGTGATTAAAGTACGAATTAGCTTCAGGTGTCCAGCCAACAAGGTATTGTCTGTATGACTCAGTTCACCATTGCGTGAAGGGACAAAATTACCCAGCCAATCAATTTCATCGTCCAACATGGATTCAATGTCCAAACCAAGTTTCTGCTGCTCATCCACTAAGAAAAAATAAAAAGACATGGATAAATATAGAGAGACGGGTCTTTAACAATGTAAGTAAAGAAAAACTATAAACGTTGTTTTAATACCCATTGATATTTGATGGGAAGTCCTAAACCAAAACCACTTTTAATTTTACCTAATTACAATATTATTAGCTGTTGTTTTTTTAAATATTTTATTGTATACATGTATTTGCCTTTGGATTAATTGAATGAGATTGCGTGATTTCTTTTTAGTTCAACAAATTCATTCATTATCAATCAGGCTAGTGTGGTAACATATTTTTATTTTAATTACTGACACTTTGTAATTATAGCAGCATATATTTAACTTAATAAAAATCACTTTTTTGTAAATCTGTAAATTTTTAAAGTCACATTTTTTTAATTATTTTTTTAAAGCTACTGTTTGAGTATAAAAAATTGATCTAAATTAACTCAATTAAAAATTTTAATAGCAAATATATGCAACTTTAATCGACACAAACTATCTCATTTATTAATTGTATTCTAACAAAATTTGTCTTTAGATTCTAACAAAACATTGGCATAATAAACAAATCAGTTCAATTTACGAAAGAGTTACATTTAATTTCAACACATGTATGTAGAATTAGAAAATATGTATCTTGAATTTGTGATTTATAACAGTTTATTGACATGTATCAATCAATTTATTAACAATAATGTACCACATGTGTATTTTACTTAATTGTAGGAACCAAACAGATGACATATGCCAACCCCCTTTCCCACCATCCTTGTCATTTTTTCCACACTTAATCAATTTAGTCTCTATAAATAATTGTATGATCTAAACCTAAATTATTGTTCTTTTACTGTTTTGTACATTTTAATAAAAGTCTATTTTTAAACGTTTTCTTAGTATTTTTTACATATAAAAATAAGATTTTTTAATTAAATTCCAACAGTAGATGTAAGTATCAATGTCAAATTTTACTAATAGTTTCACTTACTTATTAAGTTTTCCAGCAGTCGACACCGAAGCTCAAAATACTGTGAACACTGGTTTAATAACCTTTTTAGATAATAAAAAAAAAACATAAGAAATTGTTAGTGTATAGCTCAATTTTTCACTCTGCACCAAGAGTAGTAAAAAAAAATAGATTATTTTCTTTAGTTTAATGATATGATATGATATCTACAATTTAAAAAAATACTAGCAGCATAGTTCATATTCATGAGAAAAGCTTTACTTTTATACATGAATTACAAAATGATAAAAAAAAAAAAAAAAAACTTTATAAGTATCAATCTACATAACTAATAAGTTAGCAAATTATATCAGAAATTTCTTCCAGTTCATCAAATCATTTCTTAGGGCTTTGTAAGTCACCTCTATTGTTGTTCTCTTAATTAAAATTCAAAAGAAGTTAAGATTTTTATTCTATAAAAAGTTGATTTTTCAACAAACTTTTGAGTTGATCCACGCGCATTAGAGGATGTCACCCAAAAAGGAACATAAGCCTTCAATAAGAGCTGCAGGATAAACTGCCTTGGTGACTGTACAACTTCGCCATCTAAACGTGACAAGTCCAGTTGAGACAGGAGATACAGCTGCTCCAATGTGGTGTTTCTTATGTTGGTAAGTGGACAGCTGACCAACAGATCCAAAATGAAATCACTCACATAAGGCAAGGTGTAGAATGAAGCTATTCAAAATTGAATAAAAAAAAAAATAATAAAATAAAAGACAAATAATAAAAGTAATCCTTAGCATATTTTATTTGTAATGTTGAAGATTCGTGCATAGCCCATACCTAAGAGCTCTTTTCTGAGCTGCAAGCAGGTGATTAGAATTTCTAAGGCCTCTTTGGCAATCTGTGCATCTTGAGTGGGAATGTTGATCTGATGAGAGCAGACACCAGCATGCAAAGACTGATTGTCACTGTCACTGTTGGTGCTGGCTGAACTACCTAAATCACAGAGAATGCAAAGAAACTATTATACTCTTTGTCACATAATATCACTTGTCCCTATTAAAAATGGTCCTTTAAATTATTGTACACAATTAATGAGCTAAATTTCTTTTTTTTTTTTTGAAGGTATATATGGCTCTACCGGATCTCTTGTTTGCTTAGCCAAAAATTGAATTAAACCCTTGGTTTTAAAGAAAACTGTAGAATAAAGTACTGAGTAAATATCCACAGCTTAAACCAAAAGATACCTGTGCTGCTCTGCCTGCTTCGATGGCCACAACCATAGCCCTCTCTGCTCTCTTTGATAGGCTGATTATAACTGAGGAGATGAAGCCTGCCTGCAGCAGCGGCCCAAGTAACTTTCATGAAGCAGGAAATGGTCTCAGCAAACTCTTGTGAGCTTAAATTCTTAAAAATATATTTACTAGAGTTTATAAACAACAGTCAAGAATAACAAATGCTATAGAAAAATATTTTTTAATCTTAAATACTTATAATTTCTCAACACATTTACTTACTACACATAGACAAAATTAATTGAAAAAGCATTAGAATAATTAAAGATGTTCTTCTTTACAGAAATATGACATCTATCACTACTCTTAGGACAATAAATTCAATCTCATTATCTTTCTTTTTTGAAATTTAACTATCATTCAATCCATAGGTGTGCGAGTTAAAAAAAAAAGCAATGATATACAGTTTACTTCAAATGTGGCTGATATACTCAGTTGTTCTTAATTAAATGCTCAAGTCAATCATTTCACTAGAAAAAAATTCCACTAACTATACAGCAAAGTTTAACCAGTAAAACAAAATGACTGTATTACCTGTATTGCATGTCCCCACCTTGAGCAGTTCCTCAGGGTAGAGGAAACTGGTGTAAGAGATTCCTTATTAGTCTCCACTATAACTGTTTGACCACAAAGCAGGTATCTGCAAGTGTATACAAATATTTTATAAACATATTTGCTCATCGACAATTCAGTGCAATTCAATTTCTTCAATTTCTTCAGACACCTATTAAGCTTCTAATCACTACTTTTCTTTAATCAGTAAAAAATATTACAGAAAAAAAGTATTTAATCAGTAAAAAATATTACAGAAAAAAGTGAGAATAAGTGACATTAATCAAAATTTGGATCAATTAATGATTTGTTTGTTCAATACATCAACAGTTATTATTCATGATATAGTAAATTCTTAATCCTGTGCGGAAGACATTTAAAAATTAGGGGGCGATTCCTTCAATTGTCATCTTAAGTGCCCAGCATAATGACACCTGTATAAAACACTCACCTAGCAAGCTGTAAGCATATGGAGTAACACCCTTGTCTGATCTCATAGTTGATGTCTGCTGGGAGGGACTCAGGTTGGAGCACACTCACCACTAGTGACAGACCACCATTGTGGAGAAATTCCATGCAGAAATTCTGTGCACTGGCTTGTATAATGGAGTCTTCAGAAGTTGGCATCAGTTTACTACTAAGAACCTACAGATAAAGAAGAAAAAATTTTAATACATGTACATGTATTAAGAAATAATAATGAGATCCACTTCCTGCTTAGAAGCAGAATTTGTAAAAAAAAATCTTCTGTATTATAATAAGAACACTATGAGTTACTACTGTACATGTATTTATTAATAAATACAGTAAAATTCCATGATAATGAAATACACTAAAATGAAAATTCAATCTTTTCCCTAATTTAATAATTGTTACCATATTTCCCCATGTATAAGCCACCCCTTTTTTCCAAAAGCCCAAAAAGTAGGGGGGAGGAGTGTATGAGTGATTATTATGAATCTTTGAATTTTATTTCTTTGTAAATTTTCTTATTTTATAATACAAGTACACTGTAAAATGTAGGTATTATCAGGTATATTAAATTTCGATCAAAGGAACAGGCCATCTGGTTAATGTTAAGATATATAAACATTTAGTCAACAACGAAACACTTGTCTGATACTTTAACTAACCTCTAAATTGTACAAAATTCTAAAGGCACTCATGTCACTCTGGCTGCAGTCAAACAAATTCTTCATTGCCTCCTTAGGAGATATACGGACAAAAGAATTTGACGCAGGAGCTGACTTTTTAGGACTTGACTTGGCAGCTGATAAATCTTCAGATGAGGCTGCAGATTTCATTATCTGCTGTCAAATTAAAAAAAAATAATAGCATTTGGATTTTTTTAAATACTGAAAAGCAAAATCTATTAAAATATCTTGTGTTAATTTCATGGTTGAATTTTACAGATGTTTCTTAATGACTTTCATCTCAAGTACTGTTAACCTATGGTGTCAATACATGTATTCCTTTCCAATTATATTTGTTTATTTCCAGAATTGTCATTTAAATTAAAGTTCTACCAACTACAAAGTACTCAAGGTATTTTGAAACTTATTTACATTTTAAATTTAATAATTAGACTATAAAACATTTTTAAAAAAAACTACTAGAACAATGGTCTTCATATTAAACAATGAATTTGAATAAAATGAACAAAATAGCACAGCACATTTACCTTAAAAAATCTCAACATTTTTGCTACATAAAATATTCTACTTTTGTTTTGTGATGAAGCATGTGTGAAATTATGGATTTAGCTAGCAAGTAATTTTCATTTTTAAATTCAAGGCAGCACAGATGACAGATATATGGCTTTAAAGATAGAATATTCAAACAAATTATAAGCATATATATCTTTTAATATTCAGCTTTAGCATATATAACATGTTCTCTTAGGGTGTAAAATGTCACCTTCTGACAAATCAAGTCAAGGGCATCAGATACAGCTGGATCTGTTGGTATAAGCATCAGCAGCTTCTGCACTCTCTTTGTGATTCTTGTTTGTTGGTTTGTTAAAAAAACATAATAATTATCACAACAGTAAATTAGTATATAAACTAAAATAATGGTAGCAAATAAAGCTTAAAAGGAAATATTGTTTTTAATATTAAAAATTCTAGCTAGTAAAAAGCGCTGATTTATTAATTTTTTTTATATTATTGATAGTTCAACAAAGGGCAGGTTTTTTAAAAAACAAATAATCATTAAATGTATACTCAAATATATTTTTATGAAACAAATAATTATTAAATGTATACACGAACATATTTTTATGAAATAAATCCCCACATCCACAACAAATCTGACACCTGACAGGCTCCTCCAGACAGTGAAAAAAAAAAAAAAAAAGACAAAGACTATTAGATTTTAAAAAGTGATGGTGGCAAGTTAAACCAGGAAATCAGCAGTACTTACTTTGGTTCATCAAGTTCGGTCAGCTGATAGAGCATTTCAAACACTTCCCCACCTTTAGCCATAACAACACCAGGCAACATCTTCTCCTGAAAAATTCCAAAAAAATCTCATAAAACTAAATCAAATAAAACACTCCAGAAATCATGAAGCTTTTAACCTGCATAACTTAAAAACATGGGGATTGAAAATTTCAGCAATACCTGTTCAATATCATAGTTTTGTTTTAATACTGTACTAGAGGCCTGCAAAAGATTTAAAAAATATATATATCTAATAATTTCATAAAATATATATGCTAATATGAGATAAACAAATAAATCCTTTGAATGAATAATTTTTCCACCATAATAATATTAAAGCTACTGACAAAAGTCATCCCAACATAGTACAACTTGCATTGAAAATGTATCTGTAATTTATAGAAATCAAACTGGCTTACCCCTTTGTCTGAATCCTGAAAAATAATCAGAAAAAAATAATTAACATTTTTACATTTATAATCATCATAACAAGAAAGCAGAGTTTTTATAAATTGTTGATATACAGCTCAAAATCTTTTTCCATGCATTCTGAGAACAAACAATACAACGTAGCATGAAAATAATACCTAGGCAGGTTTTCCACATTAATTCTTTTACTGTCCGAAGAATGGTGGTGAAACAATGTAACACAATATAAAATAATACATCACCCATAAATCCACTGGAAAAAAATCCTCAACCACGCTTCAAACTCCAACTTGAAAAACATCACTGTCGGCTATCCGTCTCTCACTCGAGACTATCCCTAACTGCCCTCTGTCCTTAACTCGAGACCAATACTAACCCACCAAAACGGGGGTAAAAAAGGAACAACAGGTAACACACCTGGAGCAGGCTTCACATGAAAAACATGATTCACCAGGTTCTCCGGGTGCAGGGGAAAAAAGGGGGGGATAACCCAGAAGAACAAAAAGGGGAATATTGGAGGGAAAGTACTGGATAGGGGAGGAGAGGGGCAAAAGTTACATTATATGTAACACACTCATTTTAAAAAAAGTTGGACTACATCCATAGAACTGGTCCACCATAATAGTATACATTAGTTCAAAAGGGTGAATGTAAGGCAAACATTAAAACCCATATCTTAGAAAGTGCATTTGTAAATGCATTTACCTCTTTACCAAATCCTGCAGCTGCTGAAGATAACTTTGAAGGAAGTAGGCTGGTTGATGTCTGCTGCTGTGATACATTTGTATCACCACCATCAGAAACATCTTTGGTAGTAACCTTAAATAAAATGGCAATATTTAGAAAGGGGATATAAATATTATGAAGTAAGAATTAAAAAAATATTTTTTTACATAAAACTATAATTCTACATTTCTTATCATGATGGCACTGCAATGCGAACCTCTTTGCTAACTCCACCAGTTCCCGAGGCTACTGATGTAGAGCTTGACTTTGATGTTGACGATGTACCCAAATGAACCTGAAGAACACTAGTAGCAGAAAAATCTAGTTGATGAAGCAGAAGCTGGTCTTTAGTCATACAAAGCTGTGATTATATTAGAATAATTTGTATATCATTTATTTGTAATCATTTTAGATAACGAACACAAATTCAGACGTTTAAATAGATTTTTTTTTTTAAATGAGATTTAAGACATTAAGTATCAAACTTCAAAAAATAGCATTATCACTTTTAAATTTAGTTAAAAAATGTAACTTTTAGGCTTATATAAAGATAAAATAGCATAAGACAACCCACCAGCTTGTCATTGGTGTGCATCTGCACATGATCTACAGGTTGATTTAAATGCTGCAGAACTTTTCGCCGCACAGAAGCTAAAGTTTCATTACTGTGACACTGGATAACAGAAAAAATTGTATTACATCATCGGTAGGCAACAGTTTTTGGGTTGGAGCAACATTGAGAGGCAAAATGATATTATTTATTGGTTAACATACTTCATTTCATTCATGTATAAATTGCATCATAAAAACATTTTCTTTTATAAATTATGTTCACCATAGGATCAATAACGTGATTGAATAATACAGATAGTACTTGGATTTTTCTCTTCAAATATACACTAACTGGAGCAGACCAGCTTGACACATACATAAAATGCATCTTCAGAGCGCTATGTGTGGTTCTTTTATCCGTTCACTAAAATATTCCATTATTTATGAAGTTCTATCCACTAGTTCGTCAACTATGATTGTTAGGTCTAAAATAAAGCCAGTCAAGCAAAAAAGTATAGTAAAATAAGCAATCTGGTGATGCCAAAATATTTTTTTTTCAGAATTCTGTTATTAATAAACAAGTTTATTAATCTCTCTAAAATTTGTAACCCATTTCTTTGTAAAGGCTATCAAGTTATATTTTTATTTTTAAAACAAAGAACCTGTTATTTTAATAATTGTTCTCTTCCTTAACTCAAGATTGGGGAAGTGATTTTAGTTATAGGATTCAAGATCTAAATGGTTAAGTACCCGAAAAATTCGATAGAACCCAACAAAAGTATTTTTGTTGTTTCCGCAGTTTTTAACGAATGCTGCTGTGGGCTGTAGAGACACATGTGGCCCGCATTCATGTTTCCCACCCCTGTACCTCAAAGAGCTGCTGGGTGCTGTGTGACAAATTATCTTACACAACTATTGGTCACATCAATATTTTATTTTTATAAACTATGTTAACAAACTAGTCAAGCCACCCTTATGTGGTCCATAAAAATCACTGAGTCAAAACATTTGAAAAATATTACCTGTAGATTGAATTCTTGTTTTAAAGCTTCACATTTGACTAGCAGACTGAGTTGGTAACCATGAAAAGAGGCTCCATGCGGAAGTATGTTGCGTGGCACACAGTGAATCTCTTCTACAGACAGAATGTAAGACTCAGCGATCCACAGTAAACGTTCTATTGCAAGAAACTTTATAGACCTTGGGATGAGGATTAAAACAAAACAAAGGTAAAAGAATCACTTTTTTTTTTTTAATTGGAATTTTAAAATGTTCCTGGGTGTTTATGAAGAAAAATATTTCATTATAACTTTTTACTGATGTTGGTAATCAAAAGTTTTTTGTCTGCAGAGTTTAACTTTGACGTGTTAAACATCCAATTATATTTTTTAACTAAGTGAAACTTGCATTATTCAAATTTCACTAAAATCTGTACCTCTTTCCAAGTAAAGAAACAATGTTATTAAAAAAAAGGAAATGAGCAATTTGTAAAAGAAAAAATTTCAAATAAGGATCAATTATTAGTTATACCTGGATGGTAAAGGAACATTGGCAACATCTGGCACTATGGCTGCTGTGACAACTTTAGTAGCATTAGATACTGTTTGGGCCACAACATTGCCTCCTAGTCCCATCCGAGCAGTCTAAAACAAAAAAAATAATTTGAAAAAAAAAACACGTTTGATGCAGTTAACAACAATTAGTCATCTTTGTTATTCCTAAAATCATCCTACTCTCCATTTTTATAAGCAATTGGTATATGCATACTCATATAGCAGGCTTGAACCTTAAAATTTTAAAAAAGAAATATTTTAAGAGTATTTTTCCGTGATTTTTTTTTTAGCTTACATAGTTTGTGATTTCATAGCTGTGTAATGAAATTGATAGCATTTTTTTATAAGATTTTTGGCAATCGTAATTTAACATGCATATTTATTTGATAAAAGTTAAATACGAAGATCTAACATTTTTAGTTTAATAGTTTACATAACATATTTTATGTAACTTATTTTAGAGGTTTTAATATTTTTCAAAAATGATGAAACAACTTTACCTCCAGTCTGGTGTAACATTCATTGATAAACTTTTTGTGTAAAGCTAGAGGCTCCTAAAAAAAATGATAAAATATACTTTTAACAGTGAACAATATGTGGGAAAAAATGTAAAAAAATAATGCAAGATATTTTAAGTAACAATCAATGTCATCAAATAACCTTTTTAAATTTAGAATTCAGATGAATGTAGCTGAGAGACAGTAAGAGCTGTATAGCTTGTTCCGCAATGGCCTCACTGGGCACATGAAGGCAGATCTCCCAAAGGTAGTCGAGCCCAATTAAGTCTGGCTTTTCTACCACCAACGCTGAGTTGACCGTCTTAAGACGATGCTCATACTGGTTGACACCCTCAAAGAAACATTTGAAACACGTAAATCCTGAATGTGGAAACAAAAAACAAAGACTGTAATTAACATTTGCCTAAGCTTTTACAAAAATATATCTTCATGAAATATATGTAAGAAACAATCTAAAAGCTGTGCTTGTACTATCCTAGTGACCTAATTAATATAAATATGAGTAAAATGAAAAGAGTCAAGGGAAAAAGACTAAGTAACATACCGTTTTCACTTAACTTAGATGGATCAATACAGAGAATCATTTTTTGAAACATTTGATTCTGTGTATCAATATCCAGATCACCTATTTCACTCTGGAACCATTCATAGCAAGTCTGATGAAATCATAGGGCAAAATATTTAGCAACTTAAACATGTAAAAAAAAAATATAACAACACTTGTAAAAAAAGAGATTATGAAAATTTGAAAAGGTGCGTTTATAATTCATATAGTAATAAAAAAAAATGTCACTGAACATTTAGTATCAAACAATAAATGATAAAACCTAAAATTATTATTATAGTGTTAAGACAGCTGTGCCCAATAAAGCTAATTATATAAACAACGAAAAAATATTTCAACAAGAGAAACCTACCTCACGATCCCACTCACAGGCTTTTGGATTGGCCACTAGTGTTGTCCAGATGTCTCTGGCCCGATTCCATGGCAAATACAGATCTCCAGCTTGTAAAATGTATTGCAAAAAACTCAGATGGGTGGCAATGTACTGAAAAATCACATAGGTAATATGTTATGACATGTTAATGTTTAAAAAAAATGTTTTGAAAACTAGTTTGACTTTTACAAAATAAAGGTGCTCTCTATTTAAAATACAACTGCAGCCCTTTTTTTTTTTTATTTAGCCAAATCAATGTTTTAATAACATTTTTATTTGGAATTTTTATTTTTTGAAATAAAAATAGCTATTAAAATTATTAATATGCATTCTTAATTATCATGATTCAAAAAATAATCTTCTACACTAAAGAAAGAAGGGCATCAAACAAAAAAATGTAAATGAGTGTAATTATTCAAAAGAAAATATTAGATATTATAAATGATTAATCTGTTGAAAAATAAATTAAAAAAATTTTTTAATCAGCTAATTAAAACTAACAGCAATAGGAAATATCTAGCTAGAAGTGATTCTATGAGCAAGAGATCAATCTTCATCAATAATTTTTTTGAATCAAATACAAAAACAAAAAAGCAACTATTAAAATAGTAAATCATTATGATCGTCTTAATTTTTTGCAGAAACAGGTTTATACTCACATCTGAATGAGGGTAGCGTCCATCCACCATGGTGGTTGGCTTCAGTTGACCATCTCCAACCAGGGATGCAGCCTGCTTGTGGCATTTCACAAGACTATTAGTCACAAGTTTAATGACATCACTACCTTTGTTGAGGTCATTAATGATCGTCTGAAAATATTGTTTAACAGTTGACTTAGTTTAAATGGATTAGATATAGCAAAGTAAAATGTTAAATATTACAACGGAAGGCAGCACAATTTTTAACCCATCGCTTAGGGAGAGCAAAACATTTTTGCAGATGTAACAGTTTATTTAAAACCATTTTATCACTCTACAGTATTGCCACCAATAAAGAATTTTAATCCCATCGGATAATTGACATAAGTTAGCTGGTATATGTATTACAGCATCACATGAATAAAATACATTACATTTCATGTATAAATAAAGTATTGTCTTTTATTATAGTTATGTGAGCATTTGAGAGATTTTACAAGAAAGAAGGAAAAATGTAGATATGCATGAGCAGTTGTCAAACTTGAGAACTAACAAAAAACAGCTGAAACAAGGTGAAATTAGGACCAATAGTATTTAAATATATTTAATCTACCAGACTTTTTTTTAAATCTAACAAAAATATAAGTGAGATCATGTAATAGTCACTTATTCACCATATTTTTATTTGGTCACTATTTCTTAAATTTGATATAAAAACCTCACCAGTTAAGAAGTTATTTGTATTCAATAAAAGATGTAATTCAATACATGTATATGTATTTTAAGTGCATGAATTCTTGAAGAAATAACTAGTGTAACAAACCTGCAGTTTTATACATAGGACTTTCATATATACTTGAAGTGAGTGTTTATGTGTCTCAGTGAGTAGGACTAATTAATTAATAACATTTTAGATTACAATTAATGAAGAAGTTTCATCATGTACACAACATACAAGACATTGGTCAACAAATTCACAAGTAATTTTCAGACTATATGTACATGTATTCACTTAATAAAAATAATCATTAAGTGCTAATAAATGTGTGCGTTGGGTGCAGTACAATTATTTTGACTGTTATAAATTTATATCTACATCCACCATCCTAATAATATTGCATATCCAGCCATAAAACTAATGAATATTACACATACATACTTTATTATCTGCCTTCTGTACAGGATTTTTAATGATATTCTTGCATATTAACATCAATTGTTTTAATGCTGGTAAAACACAAGCTCCCTGGCAAGTATCAAGAAAAAATACAGATTATTACTTTTTGGCTCTAAAAAGTTTTGCATTGAAAAAGTATTAAAATGAAGTATTTTATCGTTCCTATCATAGAAAATAATAAATGATTTTCAAGGGCATTATTATCAATGCAAACTCAAATAAGGTAATTACATAAAAGCTAAATTAAAAAAAAAAATGTAAATATAAATCAAGTAAAATAAACAGAGAAATCAAATGACTCACTATCAAAGTGTATTGATACCTGTTCTTAAAATTGGTTTCAAAGGAATCTAAATGAACAATAGTTTGGAGATTTCACTTCTAAGTAAGTATTGAGCAAGCATAAAAAAAAAATCAATGCATTGTAAAGTCACCTTTTTTATGTCCTCAACACATTTATTTACATATTGCATTTTTATTTGTTCCTTCACAATGTATGAGTCAGATAAAATTGCATGATGTTCATCTAGAGCTTGTTCAACCAAGGAAGTACTTAAAGATGGCAGGTGAGCCAGATCCCAAAGTAATTCCAGTACCTGTTGAAATCAAAGAAAACTAGAAAGTTAGCAGTCAAATCCAACCCTTTTAGGAAGAAATCATTTAATCTGTGCTTACATTAAAGTGCCAATTTAAAATATTCAGCTTATGAAAATTTATTTAAATAATTTTTTAAAGTTTAATAGAATTTAGACAGAAAGATGTCTGAAAATAGTTAACATTTGACTCAATCATTTTTACAGAAGCTGAGCATAAAAAAATGATGGCAGACTATCACCTTGGTAGTTGTTTTTGACACCTTTGCATCTTTACCAATTTTGCCAATAAGTGTCAACAGTTTATCTCTTGTTCTATCATTGTCATCCTGCCATTTCTGCAAATAAAAAATAAAAAAAAAAAAACAGTACCATTAGATAAGTACAAAATAAACTAAGTGAAATATTATTATATACTGGTCAAGTAAGTATGAAAAAAGATAACATTATTATAACCTTTTGAATAAGCAAAAAAAGATGTTCTAGCTGATTAAACTCAAATTTAACTGCTGCTGCTGCAATGATTGAGTGAATGTTGTCTATAACATTATTGGTCTGACCATTCTGGGAGAAAAAATACAATATAATATTTAATCACACATTCAACGATAACTACAAAGCATCCAAAAAAAAACTAATTATTTCCAAATTATTATGTAATATAAGCATAAATTTGAAGAAGATAAAAATGTGCTATATAAAGTGAGAAAATCGGATACCAAAATATACAACACATTTCTGATTTGATAATTAAAATGAACAGTCATTTTTTATAACTTTAAATGTTTTACAGATGAAAAAACCTTGAATTTTAAGTGGTTTGCAATGTACTAAAATCAGCCCGATATGAAAACATGAAATTTGTTAATTTTCTACAAATGATTTATTTTAAAAGTTAGAGAATAGGAATCATTATATTACTAGCAATGGGTTTTAACCTGCATTTTCCATATCATAGACAGTTCATCAAGAGACAACTTGGACCCTAAAAAGTCAACAATGACTTTTATTTTGTCACAGTACTGTGTTTGGTCAATGTTACCTACAACAAACAAAAAATGGAATTTAAAATAAATGTAACCTATTTGCTAAAAATGAATGATGGAAAAACTTATTGCAGTGTTATGACAAAAAAAAATTCAATAAAAATGAAGATCTTGGTTCCAATAGTTGCAGAGTCCAAATTTATTGAAAATTAGTTTCAGTGGTTGGGGGGAAGGGGAAGGGGGAGAGGAGGGTCTCAGATAATAAAACAATACATAATCTGAAAATTGTTATGGAAATAAGGTGTCTAGTACCTGTCCCTAACCCTATACCTATATATCACAGCTTTCTGGGGAATGAGAATCTCATCTATTAATTGGACACCCATCTAGCCTATTTCCTAGCATTTTAGACAGGCAGTTATTTTTTTTTTACATCAGAGTCAGGAATCTTATCAGAATCTAATTTAAATAAAAATTGGTAAAAATGTTGGCATTATACTAACACTATTTAAACAACTTTGTACAGTGACTGACTCTTAAGTGTTTTATAGTGCAATAACATAATGACTCACCTTCAAGTGCAATGGACAAAACTTTGTTCTCTACCAGCCAGTCAAGTATTTTGCTCTCTGGTATAACCACAACAGATTTTCTGCTGCCCAACTCATCGATCAGCTTTGTGACCTGTTGAATCCAGAAATTGAAAATCGTAAGTGCTGTAAGCAAATAAAATTTGAAGTACACAAGACAAACGTTTCCTAATGTTAAAAAAAACTAATATTTTTTGTCTAAAATTGTTTACTAAAAGTAATCACACATAACTTTCTAAAAATAAAATCTCGAATTTGTATACATTGATTCATGTCACAAATGTATAATTTTTTCATTGTTGTAAAAATATTCGTCAGTAAGCTAAAATAACAGAAAAGATATGGCACTACAGCATTAAATCTATGCATGTTTATGTATATAAATATTAACATATTGGTGAAAAACTTTAGACCAGAAAATTGTGTTCTAAATTTAGCAACACCTATCTCTGACTGGTAAATATTCTTAACCAAATGAAGGGGGAGTTCACAAAAAATGGTTTCAAAGTATCATGACATTTTATAATAAAAGTATATAATTAAAACATTTAAAATATGATTGTCTACATCATAAAACTTTTACAGTGTTCTGCCAGTGTAATTAAATAAATATTGCATTTTTAGATTAAACTTTTACATGAAAATAAATAAATAGTTAACTTCTAATTTTAAATAGGGAAATTTAAAAAAAAAACCTCTTTTAAAGCATTCATTTTGGCATTGAAGTGTGGGGATTTGAGCATTCGTAAAGTCACAGCTAAACGAAGATCATCCAGTTTATCCACATCCTCACGCCACATCTGTAGGCAGAGAAGTTTCATAGAACTCAGAAGATCTGATACACTGCCAATTTTCTATAAAAAAAAAAAGAAAGAAAAGATAACATTAATAATTAATAAATAACTGTACTAACAATGATACTTCTATGCCAAAATTCATGTATTTGCCTATGTAATTTTAAAATATGATTTAACTTTTATTATTTCATTAAAGTTACAAAATTTTTATCAACAAAAATTTGCCGAAAATTGCTTTTCAGTTGAAACTAAGATATATGTTTTGAGCAATGCAATATATTTTTTTAAAATGTTAAAGATAATTAGACTTAAAAATTTTGAGTTTTATGTTCTCTGAATACAAAGAAGAAAATGTCTTAAATGTAGAATTACTTTATCTTTAAAATCTTTCTCTTCTAAGGCTTGTATCGTTTTAACTGCTTTTTCCATGCCGGGCCGAAGCATTGTATCCATAGTAACCTGACTTAAAAAACCAGCACAAGCACCAAAGGGCCTTAGCAGCAATGACATGTTCTAGAAAAAATTTAAGAAGAGTGTGTTAATTTTTTTTTTTTAATTATAAATTAACTGAGTAAAAAACAATATAATGGATCAATAAAAATAAAATGCTAACAGTTCAGTATATTTTAATTTATATTAATACTGAAAAACTTACCAATATGTCAACATCTTCAGAGTCTAAATGCTTTTTCACTAGTTCAAATCCTCCCAAGTTTGCAAACTAAAGAAAAAACATGGTAAAAATAAATTTAAAACAGCGTCTAAAGAACAAAATTCTGGTGTATTTCTATACAATATTAGTTATAAAAATTATTAATAAACCTCATCTTACCAGACTTATAAGATCAGACAGCCAGCAAAACGGACTCTGTGTCTACAAAAATAATAAACCATCAATTAAAACTATGACAAAATTGCTTCAAATTACAGATATACTTAAACATGAATATCACAAAGATAGCAATGAAATAAAACAATACATATTTTCAAAAATGAACATAAAATAGATACATGAATAATTTTGTTAAATTATCATCATTAAATAAAAACATGTTGTAATTAAAAATTAAATATCAATTTAAATTCATGTGAAAAGAGTTATATAATTTGGCATTGAAAATGATAATATTTTTTTAAATGCACAAAAAGGAGTATATAAAAAGTAAAACGATGCAATTCATTTTGAAACAGTGAAACTATTATATATGTCTTACCGATAAAGATTTGTGAGAAATAACTGCTCCTAAATCATTATTTTCAGATCGATCTTCTCTTCTTTTATTTTTATTTTTCAGTTGAAATTCTGTGTCTGGATTAAATGCCTAATTTAAAATGAAGAAACATTAACATCATGAAGAGAATAATAATCTAATTAAGTAAATTTAAAAGAAATTCATCAAAACAAAAGTTATTAGCTTTTATTCAGAGTAATACACAGTCCATTATCTAATAATACAAGTTTCTGTTCAAGAATACCACTCACCAGTTTAAGACAGTCCATTATCTAATTATACAACTTTCTGTTAAAGAATACCACTCACCAGTTTAAGACAGTCCATTAAAACTGGATAAATAGTTGGCTGTTTAAGAGATACAACAACTAGCTCAATAAGCAAACTCAACATGTTGAAAATACCTTCCTGAATTTCAATGCCCCATTTATGAACAGCATTGGATGTTAACAACTGTGAAACATATATTTCATTAAAATATATTTATAACCATAACATGTAAAAATATAAACATTAAATCACGATAATATGTAATATTAACAAGATGTTTAAAAAAATCTTAAAGGATACCTTAGTAAAAGCTTCAGGCATGCACCGATCTATAAACCGCTTACAGTGCTCATCACTTTCTGCCAAACCTTTTAAATGGATATTAAACAGAGATATTTTTCACTATATGAATTTATATATTTCCTTGAGTTGCAAAAAATCTAGGGTATCTTAAGCTTAAGTCACCATTAAGGAAGATTCTAAATCCAAACTATAGGATATGTAGCTTTTTGTTCTAATTCACAAAGGTTGAAAACTTACCTGCTTCCATCAAACGCGTAGAAACAATCAGACATTTTCCCAGTGATTCTTCTCGCTTAAAGGGTATATTCCACATTTCAGTGAAAACACGCCCTTCTAGTTCATAGAGATTTGTTACAGGGAACTCCATATTGTTAGACTCATCCATTGTACCACCTTCATTTATGGATTGGTCATTCTAAAACAAAAGTGTTTTCAAAATAATTATTTTTTGTTAATATAACCAAAGAAATAATTCATACTTAATATGTCATCAGGCAACCCTATTTTTTTTTTAAATCTTTTGATCATTACACAATTTAAATGGAATCCTTGATTAATAAGAAATATTTTGTATCATAAAATCTGACAAACAAAAGTGGTAAATGGGAGAAAGTTCAAATTAAGAAAGAAGAATAAAGCATGCCACTATTTAGAACAGTTAAATAATTAATAATTATAAGCTTAATATTATTTTTTTCTTCTATTTGTAGTTTGATATATTTCATCAGTGACAACATACTAATTAATAGTCATCTATGGCTTGCTTGATCTACAAATCAATTTTTTTACATAATTAACTTCTTTGGTTATTTTTTTCTTTACAAATTCATCTATCGTAAGATTGTGATGAATTTTTTTTGTCTAAAAATTAAAACATTGAGTTAATTGCTATGAAACATTAATTTATTTTTTCTCTTTTCATTTGTCAAAAGAAAAAATAAACAAGGTCCATTACAATTTAAATAAATTTATGTCTAACCATTCATTTGTAGGTTGAAAAAAACATGCTACAAAAGAATAAGACTCAATATTTACTCAAATGCCAAAAGTTTAAAAAAAAACTATTTTGATTAGAACTAGCTCAAATTATAACAATGAATCATCTAGGAGAACATCCGATTTTTTAACATCTTATACATTTTTATGAAATAATACTTATATTATTGTTTTCAAATAATTCTTAATCACTATAAATATTTTTAATATAACATTTGTAAAGTATTATAGACAGAAACTGCGTAACACTAACTGAATAAGTATTGTAAGTGAGGGGATGGCAGCGGATGATAGAGCGGTGTAGAGGGCTTGACTGTTGACTTGAGGGCCCTAGGTTTGATCCTTGGTGTAAAACAAAGGGAATTTCCATATTTCCTGATGAAGGTTGGTTAGCAGTTTCCTTAAGTTCAACCAGCTTTAAATGGATACCTGACATTAGTTAGGAAAGTTAAGCCATCTGGGGAGTTAGCTAACCAAAGAACCCCTTAACATGCCATAGCGATAGAAAAAAGATGAATTCTACACTTCATCTGCCCCGATGACCCTCAAGGACTAAGGGAACTTCACTTTTTTTTTTGGTAAATGAGCTATAAAATTGTTTTTTACTTTACTGACTATAGAATATAATTCCATTTATTTGGTTTTTATTTTTTATTAATCATACAAAATGATCCTTGGTTATTTAATCAAGTTATTTAATTAATCTGCATAATGTCACAAATAATACTAATTTGATTATAAGCATCTATATAATATAAATATTTTCTGTCTTACACCTGCTTTAGACTGAAAGTAAGAATACTGTTTCCTGTTTCAATATTAATGGCTTTTTGCCCACGTCTCAAAATCATAACTGTTTTTTAAAAAATCTAGTTTTTAAATAGTTTGTGTTTTTTAAATATGGTACATTTAAGTCTAAAATATTACCATTATAGCTGTCTTCTTTTTTACAACGATATAGCTTAAAAATCTAAGGAAAATAACTCATAGTAAAAGAGAAAAAAAAAACTAATCAGTGCTCACTTTTAGTTCATAATATAAAATAATAATAGACCAGATAATTATATTGACCTATCTCACGAGAACCCCAAAGTTGAACTATAGTCCATTCTCTCAGCTAAGGGTTTTGTATAATACAGCTTGTAAATTCAGTAATATCGACGTTAGCGATGTGAACACACTTTAATAATTGTACACTCGGTATAATTGTCTCATAATTTCTTATACTTTTCAAGAGTCGGGCATGCAAAGGAAATTGCCAAATTTTTAACTTTTTCTGATCAAATAATTATGTTTGGGTAGAGTTTACTAATTAATTTTTTCTACACTAAACCATGCCGGGGGGAAAAGATTGAAGAATGTTAATATTTCCAGTAACTTCTGATAATGAGGGTACTTTTCTCTGACCTTGAATTTCTAGCAATTGTTGCAATAATCCAACTCATATATATACATGACACACCTCTTTCATATGATGGTAGAAGTTGAGGCCCATAGGTCCTACTGGATGAAACAGTACCTTCTTTCAAGTCTACAATCCATATCCTCAACTACATCATAAGCAGACGGTGGCCCACTTCTTAAGATAGCAACAGCATCACTTGAATCATTTTTGGCCATAAGCAAGCGCTCTACGAACTTCAGATTCTGAAGGAAAACCCATGGCGAGCAATATCTGCGTAATATTTTCGTCGCTTACGCCGTTACCTAACCATGACTTGTTATTTATGAGATTAGCTAAAATTAATCGAAGAACAATGAAAACATAAATGCTACAATCCTTTAAATTCCGACGAGGGAAACAATTGAAGCACATTTTTCTGCAAAAAAGTACAAGCTGATCAGCCATTTTGATACGAGTATTTTGTAGTTTCTTTAGCTGAAGAAGGCTTTGATAAAAATGAAACTCTTTTTAACAGAAAACGTGTGACTTCGATCACCAGCTGGGCTGATAACGGTGTCTTCAGAGATATCTATGGCCCATATGTTACAGGTGCGATAAATCAAGTCACAAAAGCGAAATACTTGCATAAAGAAATAAAGCTGAGAAAAAAAAAAAAAAAAAAAAAAAAAAAGCTGACTTTGATTCAGTGTCATTATCACTTAATTCTTTAACAATTTTCTGTTCATTATTTTTTGTCTCCAATGTGGAACCTCTTGGTACGATGGTAGCTTGAATATCCCGAACATAAGGGCCACATACTAAGCATCATTTGATCATGAATAATGATTCATTAATTTCAATCTTTTGAGTAAATAGATAGTAGTCACCGCAAAGAGACTAAAACATATAAGAGTCAGCCCAAGAGAAATTACTGTGTTGGCTTCAGTATCAATCTGTAAATGCAGATGAAAGCCTCAGGTGTTGTCGCTAGCCATCTTAGAGAATCGCGCGTGAAGTGTGTGAGAGTGGGGGGTGGGGGAGAGGATGAAGTGATATATAGGCCTGGCTGGCCATGAATCTGCTCTTTTTCGTTCAATCGCTAAACTGTCGCTTCGCTTACCTTTTTTTTTTTTATATATCTCAATATATTCGTCCCGACAATTGATACGTGAAAGTTGTCATTGAAGTAATAGATAAAGATGATATAGCATGTAGTAGGTCGTAGTTAATTAATGATGTTTTCTTTTAACTAGAATTATTTAACTTCTGAAGCACGGAAAAGAGGATTTTCTAGAAAGAATTTCCGTATTTTCTTTAAAATGAATTTTTACTTTTAAAGTCAGTGCCTTTTATACTTCCAGAATCGATAAGGTAATTCTCCAGGTCATTTACGCCAACAAAATAGCAGCGATTAGAGGGAAAGGCAAAAGTCCATTAATTGACGATTGTTGATCAATCGGGGGGAGAGGGTGAAGACTTGGGGGGGGTTTTTGACTAAATTTGTTGACAAGATGAGGTGGGGGCACGTCAAAGTGTTGACGTAAACAATGTTACTTTTTTTTTTTCAGTCATTTAATATAATTACTTTGGGGGGAGGGATAAATATGGAATATAGTACAGCGTTTGTGTTCCGTGTTGTTTGTCTTGATTAAACATGGCAGCTTTTTACTAAACCTATTTTTCTTAACATTCAGTCCTACAATTAAACTATGCCACATATTCCTACCATTTTACAACTTCACATTTTGTTCACCTTTTTTTGGGGGAGGTAAAAAATTCAAATAAGGACGTACTTATGTGGGGTCGTATTCCTGGAAGTTTTTGACAAAGTTGTTGACAAGGGGGGGGAGGGGGGGGTAAAAAAAATCGCCAAAAAATTTACTTGGTTGACATAAATAATGGACTTAAGCCCTCCCAAAAAAAAAAAAAGCAGCCCCGTAGCGTGAAAATTTACAGAATTCTACAGCAGGGGCCAGGCAATAGCAGGGTGGGGGGGGGGGAAGGTAATACACACTTCTTACTAAGCAGAGCAAATAAGCAAAGGGCGCTAGACATTAATGCGGCGGGGAACCCCTACCCCCACCCCCGCACGCTACAGGCCTGTAAGAAAGTGAGATTTTTTTTTACGCTGTAATACTACTAGCATAACTACCTGAGATCACAGTTGAGAAGTACTGCCTTAAAATATACTAACCAAAGACATTGTAAGCCATATTTAAAGTGAGAGAAAATTTGCCACAATAATTATTTGTTCAGTCTCCTCTCCCTTTGAAAATAATACGTTAAGAAATCAATTCATTTATACAGCCCCCCCTCCCCTCCCCCCCAATCCTCTGCACCTTAGGTTTCACTAGATACACATTAACCACTCCACTGTCCCCTGAACCCCTAACCCCCCCCCCTTCCTTCCATCTTACCACTCACCCAAATGTGTTTCATTATTTATTTAGACTGTAGTTTTTCCTCAGTATAATCCAAGTAGCGGAACTTCAAAACACACACCTTACTTAGGGCCTACATGAGACTACAATTTCGTCTCCTGAAAACGGTGTGGAAAAACAAAATGAGAATAATAGATGTTTGTTAAGCCTGTATATTAACTTCTGCATGTTACTTCTATATCTTCTATATCTATATGTGCTCTACTTCTTAGTGCCATGACGAAAAAAAAAAAAAAAAAAAAAAAAAAAAAAAAAAAAAAAAAAAAAAAAAAAAAAAAAAAAAAAAAAAAAAAAAAAAAAAAAAAAAAAAAAAAAAAAAAAAAAAAAAAAAAAAAAAAAAAAAAAAAAAAAAAAAAAAAAAAAAAAAAAAAAAAAAAAAAAAAAAAAAAAAAAAAAAAAAAAAAAAAAAAAAAAAAAAAAAAAAAAAAAAAAAAAAAAAAAAAAAAAAAAAAAAAAAAAAAAAAAAAAAAAAAAAAAAAAAAAAAAAAAAAAAAAAAAAAAAAAAAAAAAAAAAAAAAAAAAAAAAAAAAAAAAAAAAAAAAAAAAAAAAAAAAAAAAAAAAAAAAAAAAAAAAAAAAAAAAAAAAAAAAAAAAAAAAAAAAAAAAAAAAAAAAAAAAAAAAAAAAAAAAAAAAAAAAAAAAAAAAAAAAAAAAAAAAAAAAAAAAAAAAAAAAAAAAAAAAAAAAAAAAAAAAAAAAAAAAAAAAAAAAAAAAAAAAAAAAAAAAAAAAAAAAAAAAAAAAAAAAAAAAAAAAAAAAAAAAAAAAAAAAAAAAAAAAAAAAAAAAAAAAAAAAAAAAAAAAAAAAAAAAAAAAAAAAAAAAAAAAAAAAAAAAAAAAAAAAAAAAAAAAAAAAAAAAAAAAAAAAAAAAAAAAAAAAAAAAAAAAAAAAAAAAAAAAAAAAAAAAAAAAAAAAAAAAAAAAAAAAAAAAAAAAAAAAAAAAAAAAAAAAAAAAAAAAAAAAAAAAAAAAAAAAAAAAAAAAAAAAAAAAAAAAAAAAAAAAAAAAAAAAAAAAAAAAAAAAAAAAAAAAAAAAAAAAAAAAAAAAAAAAAAAAAAAAAAAAAAAAAAAAAAAAAAAAAAAAAAAAAAAAAAAAAAAAAAAAAAAAAAAAAAAAAAAAAAAAAAAAAAAAAAAAAAAAAAAAAAAAAAAAAAAAAAAAAAAAAAAAAAAAAAAAAAAAAAAAAAAAAAAAAAAAAAAAAAAAAAAAAAAAAAAAAAAAAAAAAAAAAAAAAAAAAAAAAAAAAAAAAAAAAAAAAAAAAAAAAAAAAAAAAAAAAAAAAAAAAAAAAAAAAAAAAAAAAAAAAAAAAAAAAAAAAAAAAAAAAAAAAAAAAAAAAAAAAAAAAAAAAAAAAAAAAAAAAAAAAAAAAAAAAAAAAAAAAAAAAAAAAAAAAAAAAAAAAAAAAAAAAAAAAAAAAAAAAAAAAAAAAAAAAAACGATCAATTTACATCCTCATTTACTTATATATAGGAACTGGAATACTGTGTTAAAAGCGAGTTTTTTGTAGCTTTATCCATATCACAACAATCCTTATCAAAATGTAGCTAGTATTTATTTTTTTCTTTTCATCTCAACAGTTTTAAAATACATTATATTTATAATAACTCTACTCCATTCCCTCACCCCCATGCTTTCAGAGATAATGCTGAAATCGTGACTTTTGGATAACACATACACGTGTATACAACACCCGCACATTGTTTTTCCGGTCGTTCACCCATCGCCATGATATGAGAGATGAAATAATGTCATTCGTCGCATACGCATACCCTCACAATTACCTCCACCTTAAGTTTTTGCGGGAAACTGCTGACTCCATTAGCTGGAGTGGTCTGTCTATAAAGCGGGACCATGCTGTAAATTTTTTCAATGACTCATTGTATTATTAAGGGGCCCGCAATGATGTTTAGCCCTGGGGCCCTTGTTGGCTCTCGGCGCCCCTGACATAGCCAGACGAGTATCTGAGAATGACAAACGCTCACGGAGAGGGTTGACAGAGCCATACGAGTACCTGAGATGGATAAACGCTCACTGAGAGGGGTAACATAGCCAGACATGAGTATCTGAGAATGACAAACGCTCACTGAGAGGGGTAACAGAGCCATACGAGTACCTGAGATGGACAAACGCTCACTGAGAGGGGTAACAGAGCCAGACAGTACCTGAGATGGACAAACGCTCACTGAGAGGGTTAACAGAACCAGGCGAGTGCCTGGGAGGGGGGGGGCAATGGCGTCATTAATGAATACAATGCAAAGCTGCTCGGATCAACTCTAGAGGTGTTGTTGTTTTTTTTTTTGTGAACGTTCTAAAAAAAAAAAATGGACGCATGTAGTCACGTGGTTTTCAAGAACTGGGAGACAGTTTACAATCCTCTCAGTTAAACGAAGTGCCTGAGAGACACACGCACAAATATATTGAGGACATGGAATCAGATGAGTACCAGAGAGGAACAAACGCACATATAGAGAGAACACTGAAAAGCGGACATATAAGAGAGAGGCACACACGTGCACGAGCCAGAGGAGATGAAGGAGAGACACATAGCGAGTACAAAGGACAGAGTTCAGATGAATTCAATAACAGTCGTTGGTCGCTGGAGGTTACAAGGTCTGATAATTGAATAAAGATTTTTACCATTCACCGTTACACTTTAGCCCCTTTCCCACTCCCCCGAAAAAAAAGTCTATAAGTTATAGACCTAAATAAATTGATTTTTGACGGTCTCCATAAAAACCATAAATGTATGCAACCTATGTATATTTAAAAGCAGTCTCAAAAAAAAAATAAACTGGTAAATTTAGTTTCTCTTATTAATGGCTACAGTTGTGTATTTGCAGATAGCCTGACAAAAGTGAGGTTTGTGGTTTTTCTTGAAAAAAATATTGCCGCTGTGAGTGCATCTTTATGCACAAGTTTTATTAAAGGCAGAATAACACAATTTCCTGCTGCTCTTTTATGAAGACTGTAAATATATTTTAGAAGGCTGCATTAGGCATGTAAGGCGGTGGTTTCCTACACCTGGTATAGAAACACGATTGATTAGTTTAAATCCTTAATCTTCTTCTTTTTGCTCTACAGCCCATTTAGGACCCTGGCCTGCCATACTAGTCTTCTCCACTTTTCCTGATCCGTGGTCTTCTTCCTCTACTCTAACTCCTATGGCTTTAAGGTATTTCTCCACTTCCTCCAACCATCTGCTTCTCGGTCTGCCTTTAGGCCTTTTCTCATTAAGGGTGTTGCTTTATAAATTGCTTTTGGACCTCTGTTGTTTTCCATTCTTACTATGTGCCCTACCCACCTCAACCTATTCATTTAATTTCAGCTGTTATATTTGGTTCTTCATACAGCTCTGAATTGGTCTCTAGTTCTCCACTCCTTATTGTCCTTTACTGACCAATATATTTTCCTAAATATTTTCCTTTCCCAAGTGTTTAGCATATTTTCTGCTTGTTTGCTGATGGTCCATGTTTCCGCTACCATATGTTATTGCTGGTCGGATCATTGTCTTGTAGGCCTATATGGTTTTTTGTCCCCGTTTTGTCTGTCTGTCCGTCTGTCCGTCATCACCCTAGATCTCAACAACCATAAGTCTTAGACCCATGATGTATATATCATTTTGTAGGTCTTGGCCTGCCATGTGTACATCAAAAAGTTCATTTCGCGATAGGACCTCTGAGGGCCGGGCTTCAGGGCTCATAAGGGGCTTATATATTGGTATATACACCTTGTACGTTCTAATAGCCCGTTCATTTGGTGCGAAATACTGCAGCACGTAGTTTCACCAAGATTTATTAAGAAACTCATCAAATGAAATAGTAAGCTTGTGTTCTGAGGTTAATTGAAAGTATCAGAGCTATGCAACAATTGACGGAGTTTTCGGACGATTAAATGACTATAATTTAGAATGTTTTCAATTATGAGTCCTATTTCAGTAACCACAAACCACTTGTAGTTAGATTTAAGAGAAAATAATTTTTTTTCAAATATAAAGAAACGTCTTTATAAATTTTTTTTTACAGATATATGCATTACACAATTGAATTTATAAACATTTCCAAAATTTACAAATATTTACTGAAAAGATAGCATACGTACTGATACATAACATGAAAATGCGCTGACACGTCCTTGTCCAGAATGGAACAGACTTAATTGCTTGTTTAGTTTTCTGGAGATATGTCTGTTTTTCAGTATTTTATGCAGTGTATGATATATTCTGTTCCCTACTTCTATTCTGTTTTTTTATCTCTATCTTTATATCATTTTTCTCACTCATGGTTGATTTTGAAAGATTTTTCTTTTCCTTCCTTTTCACTTAATCCCTAATAAAGGGCCGCAAGATGCAAGTGAATTAATTTTTCTTGTTTCAAACTTCTTATATTTAAAACTAGATTTAAATTAGACATCGATCAATACAATTCTGATTTTTAAAAAAAATAGTTTTAATATGTTTATTTTTTACATTCATGTAAACACATTTTACTTTTCAGAATAGGACCATGTTAGTAATAAAAATAATTATGTATCAATGTTCTCTATGTCTATATAGTTATCAAATTTTTTTGATTGAACAAAAAATGAGCCTCCAAAGAAACCAACACAATAAATTTTAAATTAAAAAAATATGTCTCTGCAAAAAACAAATTAAAAAGTTTTGAAACTCATTTGTCTAAATGCAAAATCAATTTCTTTTTTTTTTTTTGAGAGATAAGTTGAATGAATTGGATTATTGAGAATGCCTCGATTCTAAACATATAGACCATACAAAAAATACAATTAAAGAGTGAAGACGTAACATTTAGTTAAGTTCCCAGTTAACATGGTTAACGTGCAACAGTGACATGAAACTTTTCTACAAATGGTGTTTGCCACAACTTCCTATGGAAATCCATATTTAAAGGCTACATGCGAAAAAAAAATGTTAAGTCATGAATTATTTGTTTGGTTTATATATCTTATTCTTTCAGATTAATCTATTAATAAATAAACTTTAATGTCCATTTAAAAAAAAACGGATATTTAAAAAAGTAATTCTGCAGGAAGAAAGGATGAGTTACAAGTGAAAAGTGTAGAATCAACAATATAAGTCAGCACATAGATGACAGGTAATGAGACTTTAAGGCTAATTAGCTAGATACCTTGATTTTCATATTTTAGAAAATTTTTTTTTTTGTCAATATTTGGAAATTTTTCTATTTGATTTGAAATATAAGAAATTTACAAGGAAATTTATAAAGAAACCAAAAGGAAAAAACTAAAGGTTAAAACTTGTTTTAAAATTTTTTTCAAAATGTTATCAGAAAAACCAGAAAAAACTTTGTTAACTTTTTTTAGACTAACAATTTTTTTATTTTGCTATTTTCATTTAAACTAGTTATGTAATTCTAAAAATATGTTTATATGTAATAATAATAATGTACCATTTTCAGCTACATAATAGAAAAAGTCCACATTATAATACAAATTGTATTGAGAACCTTATATCTAGCAAAGGCCCCATAATTTACATGGGATAGTTTTATTAATTTATTTAAGATTAAATAATAAAATACAGAAGCGTAAGAAAAATTAGATGGTAGATGTATTTGTTCTGGCATATTTAAAATGAATAAAAAAAGAAATCGGGAAAACACACACACACAAAACATCACTTAGAAAGAAAAATAAATCTAGATATGCTAACTAAATTTTTAAAAACATTTCAGTGCAAAGCAACATGGTTTGTTCCTTATGTATATTCTTAATGACAATCTGAGAGCAATTAGAAATGTTAAGTAAAAATGATAGCTTTTGAAACCACAATAATTCTAATAGATTTATAAATTGAATATTAAAAAAATCTAGTGTACAATTTTATCAAGTTTAAATCCACACATATACACAATGGCATAAAAAAATGCATGATTAGCACATAAATCTAAATTATAGATATATCATAAATATAAAGATAGTAATACTGATGAAAAATTTTATATAGTCACAGCAAAAAGCTGGAGAAGTGAAAAAGTATATTTTCAAAACAATACCAATAAGATCTGAAATATTAAGTAAACAGTATTGAACCATAGAGGCTCACATATAAGAGTAAAACAACATTCAAAGACATTGAGTGACACAGATACAGTCTGTACAGAAAAATAAAAATGTGATAAGGGGTTAAAAACATTCTATAAATATCACATAGTAAATTCTTTCATATTAGGTAACAATCTTACTAATGCAATTTTTAAAAATGAGTAAGTAAGCAACAAATTTGAATCCTAATACTTAGACCCACAATTATTGTTCATTTTTCAAGGTAAAAATATAAATGAATATGTATATATTTTAAGGATTTGTGCTCTAAAATTGTATGGTGTGTTTGTGAAGAATTCATTATATAAAACTATCTCTAGTACTGTTTTATCTTTGTTAGGAAAAAAAAACTCAAAGATATGGTTTTTACCTTGAAAACTTAATAAGTGCAACAATAAAGTAAATAATAAAAAAAAAATTTCTTCTATTTCTTGCTATTTTTAAGCAAGGATGGCTGACTTCATTCTTTCAATTCCAGTTAGAGTCAAATTGTGCTCAATTTGTGAAGTAGGTGATGGATTCAGCTTTTGGCGAATACCAAGGCATTGGTTATCCAGACGAAGAGACTGATTTTTCAATGCAATATCATCATTTAGACGATGTAAAGTCTTTTGCAGACTATCCAAAGCATGTCTGAAATCATAAAAGAGCAATATATATAATATGTCTGAGTTCAACTGTCAAAACAACATAAAAAAGGTTTATATTAAATATTTCTTTGCTAAATGTTTTTTTTTAACTTACTGAGATTGTTTAAGTTTTTCCTCCAATGCATGTTTGCTAGCATACAACTGTTTCACTTCATCAACAAGGCCATATTGGGCAGCATCACGACACAGCTCAACATTGGGGCGGTAGGTCCTGTTTTCCAACCTTGTTTCAGCCTTTTTGGTTGGACGGATTTTGTTCCTAATAGCTTCTTCTATTCCTCTGATATCATTTTCAAGCTCTGCAATTTCTTCTTCGGTCTTAATTAAAATAAAAACAATCCATTTAACAGATAAAGTGAATGAAAAATAAAAAATTTGCTAAGAATATGCTAAATGTTTTCATAAATTAAAGTACTTATGAAAACACACAACAACAGAGTAAGCCACATTCCTTATAATGTAAAAAGTACAATTATTGTTCTGTTGTTATATATAATAGTATGTTTAATGCCTTTTTGCTAAGCATATCTTTATGTTTCGAAATGACAATGTACTGTGTAAATAAAAATAAAATTACAAGTACTACAGTATATTAATTAATTAAGATGTTAATAGAGATAAAAAAAATATGTATGATTGCACTGACTCTCACTGTGAAACAAAAAAAGTATAAAGATTAAACGTACATTCTTTTTCTGCCATTCCAGTTCATCCTTTGCACGTTCAAACTCGTGAATTCTCTTTCTGAAAGCATACTCTGTAGCCTGTTTCTGTGCTTCTAAATCATTTGCAGTCTGCTGCAGAGTGTGATGTATTTGCTCCCGAAGTCTGTTTGCGGATTTCATTTCAGCATCAGCTCTTTCCTTATTGTATCTACTAAAATCTTCCCATTGCTGTGGAGTAGTGCTCCTATTAAATGGAGGAAAAAAATATGATTACATTAACAATTACTGTTATACAGTTACTATAAACACAATATGTTAAATTCAAGAAACACAAAATTGTATTATAACTTTAAGAAAGCCTTCAAATGAACTTAAATGTGTAATTTTGAAATCTAGGGTATAATTAGTGTTACTGTTAGTGACCTGATGATTTTATTTTCATGATCGTAAATACAGTCAAACACCATGTTATGTTATTGTTTTTCCATTCAACATAGTTCCACTTTATCTATTCATACATAGCCTAATTATAAATGAATATTCTATAATTATATTCATGTACCCCCATAGTTTGTGTTTAATTGTGTAAAACTAAATCAGCTATTGCATTTCTCGGAAAGTATCCAGTATAAGGTGGGGGCATGGGGGGACTTATGTCAGTTGAGGCCCTGGGTGAAGAAGGAAATATTGG
This sequence comes from Bulinus truncatus, assembly GCA_021962125.1. Taxonomy (NCBI): domain Eukaryota; kingdom Metazoa; phylum Mollusca; class Gastropoda; family Planorbidae; genus Bulinus; species Bulinus truncatus. Next base: position 741,503 of record JAGDYQ010000197.1, on the reverse strand, counting down.
ACCGTTTAGAACAAGAGAGACTTATCTAAGGGTTTGTAATCAGGCACTAATGGGCCTCTAAATAATTGGATTCCTGAGCGCACACCCTTAAATCTGGCTCTATCTGTACCTGAAATATGACTACAAATTTAGAGCAACAAATATAAATTTAATTTTACCCTTTAGGTACACGCAGAGGGTCGGGTTTAAAGCTTATATTAGGTGATCTGTCTGACAGGTTATACTGATCAATGTCAATTCCAAGTGCAATATTTTTATCTTGAAGATCTGCCTGAACTTGTTGTCGTGCTTCCTGCAGAAGGCAGAGCTGCTCAAAGGAATCAGCTATCCTTTGCTGGAGAATCTTTTTAATACCATCTATGACTTCTGCTTCCTGTAAGTTTCAACATAATTTTTGAAAATTAGAAATTTAGTAGATGAAAATGTTGATCTTGCAGGCTATATAAATAAGCAATTTTAAGTGCTTTTTGTCTTTTTAATATCTAAACATTTAAAAGAAAATAATTAGTTTCTACAAATTATAGTTTACCTTATGTAGCTGATTTTCTGGTTCATCTTGCACTACATCAATATTTCTTCGACCTTCACGTAAAGTCAGGCATTCAATGTTGACATCAGTAGGCAGATTTTTAGCTTCTAAAGCTTGCTCTGTTAACTCTTTAGCTTCTGAAAGATCTGCTATTTCCTGATCCAACTGTCCTAGCGTTCTTTCAAGAATCTCTTTCCATTTCCTAATGTGATCAACTCTGTCAGCTAGTCTAACATCATTTGAATACTGATCCCACTTGGTTTGAACATCAGTTTCATTTCTTAGAAAGCGAGATTCTTGGCGAACCTGATTACATATATTTGAACATAAATTTATTTTAGAAAATCTATGTTTAAAAAAAAGTCTTTAGAATTAAATTTTCCTTTAAAAAAAATGAGATTCTGGGATTACTTGATGAGATGCAGATCTCTGTCGCTCAGCATTAGTTGACTGTGAATATACTTCAGTAAACCAGTCAGTAGGCTGATGTCGTACTATTTGTCTTACTTCAGTAGCCATTACTCTGTAATAAAATCAAAATAAATAGTGGGCATGTTGTAATTTATAATTTAAAAAATGAAACCATTTAAATGAAATCAATAAGTAATGGAAGCATTAAATTATTACTCATGTTATTACAAATAATACAAATATCTCTGTTTATCTTTAATTTCATCATATTGGATTAGGGTTATATCACTTTTTTTTCCATATGCAAGTATGAAACTCATCTAAATATTCTTGCTTTAATGTATTAGCATATCTAAGAGATAATTAGATGTATAGTAAGGTATTAATTTATGCTGGGGACATGTTCCTTAGAAATGCAGTGTAAGAAAAAAATGGCATTAAAAAAATATATTGATTGCCCTGAAATATTAGATGTAGGTCTACATTCCATTATTTTCTTATATACATTTAAATAGACATACAAACGAGATTAAAAAGTTAGCAGAAATGAAAAAAATAGATTACATAATAAATGATGTCATTGGTGTGTATTGTATTAACTCAAGGGGTGTTGTGTTTATGAGTTGTAAACATGATATTGAGTATGGTAGAAAGGTGTGACCAGTGGAACAAGCTTTGTAACTCCTCAATAAAAAATCTAATTTTCTTCTTATTTCACTCAACTCAAGATATCAAACTGCTCATTCTCCCTTTGAAAATAAAGTTATTCAAATATTTTCTCTTTAACATGATTCTTATAAACTACTCTCCTTAATCTTCATTGTAATCACAATAATCATCAAATAACTAATATCTTCATCTTTATAAACACTTAACTCCAACTAACAACTAAACATAACTGAACACATTATCTGGACTTACAAAACTTGTTCCACTGGTCACACCTCTCTACAAGAGTCAGGACTTTTATCATTGTTTAACAGTGGGAAATAGTTGTAATACTTGTATTTGAAGCATTATTCTTATTATTTAAACAAATGAGACACTGAGAACGATCCAATTAAGGATATTTTTGATGGAAGATGGGATCTGGTTTGTCCAAATCCAAAATATATGTAGAGATGGTTGTAGTTGTATGTTATTAAACAGAAATTTTATGTTTTTTTTTGTTTGTAAGTAACTAAATTTAAACATTTTTTTCAAAGAGAAGGTTAACTGGGTGGTTTCTGATATATAATTAGAGTAAGGTCCTAAATTTTGTTATGCAATTTATAATGGGGAAGGAGTAATATTTGATCATTTTTGTTGTTCCATGATGATTTGTTAAAAACTATGCATACACAAATAATTCAAGCTGAAGTATTTTTCCTTCACTGCACATACAAAAATAAAATATAATACTGCAGTACAAAATGTTTACATACACTTAAATAACATTCTGGGAGCTGATAAACACTTTTTAAACTATGTGTAATGAAGAGCTAATGCAGAGTCCCTTTTTTCTTCCTCAGGAAGTTAAAGCAATTAATTAAGCAAGCAAAAGAGCCAATAACAGGAGTCTACTAAAATGTAATATTTGATGTTATTTTTCTTAAATTGCTCATAATGATAAATGTTTTTTTATTCAACAATGGACCATATATTAAATGAAGCATTTTAAGTCAATTAGCCAAACCAACATCTTGACTAAAACGCTTCTTGCATAAATATATATTATATATTGTCTTTAACTCTTTATTGATCTTTAATTAATCATTAATTAAAGAATTAACACCAAAAGTCAATTATTATAAATATATTTTTTAAGTGGCGTATTCAAGCTTTTCAATTGAATTAAGGTGTTGATTGTTATAATCACTCTTACTATGTCTAAAAATGCTAACATTAAAAATGTCGATAGGCGGAAAAGAGTCCCAATATTTTGACAGCTCTGGCTAGTGACTACTCTTAGTAGTACTATGATATCCGTGCCCAAACGACCCGGAAATAGCCTTGAAATATCTCGTATGCTACATAACCATGTTTGGCAACAGTTAGAATGATGGTACCGCGTTTCAAAAACGCTTTAATTTACTCATTATTTATTTTACTTTGCCATAATTTGAAAGAACTTATCCTTAGTTAATCTGTGTAGTAATAAGTCTAATATATCAATAAAATTATGCTATAATTTAATTTTTTTAAATATTCATTGGAGCCTTATAACAGTAGTGTAGATTAAGATTTTAAGGACATGGAGAATCTTCTTGAGTCTCATAAAGATGGCAAATTCAAAAATGGATTTATTTTTCTACATTTTCCTCGCAAACTAGAAAAAATGATGGTAAAACAGCTGAGTATGTAGTGACAAATGGCAGAAAGTAATTGCCATATTACTTCTGTAAAAAAAGTAAAGTATCTAGAATTAATGAATAAGTAAAGCTCTATAAAAGAAATATCCATAACAATTGGAATAACATTGTGGAGTTCTTTGATTCTGAATTCAAGTTTCCTGAAAAGGTGGAACATACATTACCATCATTACAGCCTAAACATCCTCCCTTCATTTCTCCTGTTAAAACCAGGGATTGAAAGAGACTGCCAGTCATGCAAATATAAAAGACAGACTAACAGTGAACTGTTGGCTGTGAATAGAAAATTAAACTGGAATCTAAGATTTGAAATGAGAGAAAGGATAAGAATAAAAAAACTTACCAAGTCAAGAGGGTACTTAGTTTAGGCTAAGCCTAATTAATAGTACGCGCATAGCCTTTATTAGTTACAATGTTAACATACTTATTTAAATATCATCAATCGATGACCTAACGAAAAACAAATCAAAATAATATAAATATAACAAAGACTTACAAGCGTAGTGTATTTTCTTCTTCGCAGAGATCCTAATGACCCAACACTGAACGGTATCGTTGCTATCTAAACAGCTTCGTCCACAGTTCTATTAAAACGTTTTTTCATTGGTCTACATTCTTGCATTCGTCCAATCATAGATGCTTTTAAAAATCACCTTTTATCTCGTTGTCATGGGCTGCTGAAGTCATTTCCTGTAACATCTTGAATCACTAAACTATATATCTATCATTATGGAGCGCTCTATCTTAGTTAAAAATCTAACTTTATTTAGACTAAACAATTTTTAGGATAAACTATTCTCTAATCATGTACTTTAAAATCTATCTCTCATGAGCGTTGTATTTCATGACTATTCAATCATGCGATTAATCTAATCACAAACATTACTCATTATAGTCAGACTTAGATGTTCCAAGTACTTACAGTGCAAGTAGGCCTACCCAAGGTACGAGTAAACGTACTTTAAAAATGTAATCGTGTACAGGTACTTAGCAAAACAATAACCCTAATATCTGACCATAACTAAATATAAAAAAAAACAAGACTAAGACAAAACCATAAAAAAATTGATAATTCACCTGGATGAAAAAAAAAGGTCTTCAATTGGTAGGACCCTACATTAAATATTACTAAAATTTATATTCTGTTAAATCAATGAAACAGCTATAGCAACATTGGTTTAACAATCTAGAAATTGTATGTTCACTTGCTCAAAATGATATACAAGTAAAATGTAAACACTCAAACAGTCGCGTAGGAAGGTTACTGTGGGTTGTGCGGCCAACAAAAGGTGCCGAGCAAGGAAGGGGCGTCGAAAGAGCGCTGTTAAATGTTTTTTGCACTTTTCAGATTATAAAAAAAAATGTAACTCGCCACAATAGCTAGCAACGACTCTGAACTCATAATGAGTGGAAATCCTATTCTGAAAGTGGGTTCGAAATTAAATTAGCCTACTTGGGAGATAAGTCAAATCTATGTAAGTCATCGTGTCATTATATTAAACAAAATTTTAAAAAAGCAACAAAAACAAACATTTCAGGCAGTATTTCACTACGTTGGGAACATAATTTTCCGGTCTCACGTAGCTCAAAAAAAAAAAAGGGGGGGGGGGTTAATCACACCAACGCGATCGATCTGTTAATGTTACTGTAGTTATTTTCATTTTTTGAAGTTAACTTTTCTAGAAGTTAAGCAATGAGTGGAACATAAGTTGTGTTAAGTCAATTGACATCGTGAAAAATTTTCACCAGCATACTAAGCTCTCTCTCTCTCTCTCTCTCTATATATATATATATATATATATATATATATATATATATATAAATATAATATATCAAATAGTATGAATACAAAACCCAGTACAGTATAAGATCGTATGAGTTAGGCATGTGGAGATATACACACAGTGGCGAAAATGGGGTGGGTGGGGGCAGTGGCGTACCTAGGGGGGGGGCGGTGGGTGCGGTCCTCACCGGGCGGCACTTTTTATTACTTTTTAGGGGGGGCGACTAAAATGTATAGATTAAATTGAAATACCTAAATGAGAGGGCGGCAAAATCGTCTTCCGCCCTGGGCGGCCGATACCTACGCTACGCCGCTGGGTGGGGGGGGGGCTTACGTTGCTGCAATCCACACACTTTTCGACTTAACTTATCAAACAACTATTCACTGTTAACGGAAAGCTTAAAGTAAGCCCCCCACAGGCTTTGATACTTTAATCTGCACTGTACGATATCTGCACTGTCTTTTTTTTTAAAAAAAGTCACCCACCACTGATCTGTTCCAGATTCTCACACAAATGACGGCACACTTAACAAAACTAACAGAGTTCGATGAATTGATTTTTTTTTATTTACTCACAATATGTTTTCTTTTAAATACATGAAACATATTTTAGAAGCAAAAAAAAAAAATCACGTGTACAATGTACACGTGTATTAGCTATGAAATAAATACATCAGGGACGACGCCAGCCAATCTTGGGCCCCAATAATACCACCAGTAAATGAAGGACCATACGATCTTGCCAAATGCTAAGTATTTTTTTAAAATCAAATTACTGTATTCGACGAGGCGCGTAAGGAGGGTCCCCCCTCGGCACGTGTTTCGGGTCGCATCCAACATTTATAGCGTAGTTGAATAAACAACCAACCAGTCCTTACATATGATATTCGTGCAAGATCCGAGTTTACTACCCAGTGTGCACTGAACGTTAATGTGTGACCTTTTTTTTCCCCCCAGGCTAACATGTTGCACAGTTTGAGACATAATTACACAAGTCCACGTTGCTAGCAAGAATTATGACATTAAGATTGTCACGACATTTCTTTGGGGCAGACAATTTTAAATAAAAAAGGGGATTCAACATACGCTTTAGGGTAATTAAAAACAACTTTAACCATGAAGAGTGCAGGTAAAAAAAAGTGTCTCATTTTTTTTTGACATAAATTGGGTTGTACGTAGCCTACAGCACAGGACACTTGTCTAATACCTAGAATATGATGACGAATTTATTTAAAATATGAATGTTCGTACAGTAGTACCAGATACTCTCATTTTAAATAACATAAGAAGCAAATGAAGCCGTATAAAAAATCACAAATTAAACTTTTATTTATACCGGTATAGCACTGGGACTTATGAAACTAGCCACATAAGACAGCATGAGAGGGGAAAATAATTTGTACAATGTCAAAAAAAAAAACATTTTCATTACAGATTCAAAAGAGGAGAAAAAAAAGTTAAAATACATGTAAGCCTATAAGTTTGAAGGGACAATAGTGCTAGTAAATTACTGATTGTTAACAAAGGAATGAATGCTATAAAACAGTGGAATGTTATAACTGAGAGAAGGTAACATTTTACAAAATCTGTCTTTTAAATCTATTAGAGAAGGTAATTTAATCTACATATAAATTATGACAGTAAAAAAAAAGTGTGTGTGTGTGTGGGGGGGGGGGTTACCAATCTAAAAGGTTTAATGCCTGAAATAGTAAAAAAAAAAAGAATTATTCCACTAAATATCACATAAAAGAAAAAAAAAACTAGTACTTGCAATCTCAATTTTTGAATTTCATCTGAGAGCTAAGTCTGCCATCAAAACAACTAAAAATAAGTCCACATCTCGCCTCCTAAAAAAATCTCTTATATATAATAGATGGCACTGAAAAGTATGTTAAGGTGACTAGAATAGTCTTAATATGGTGGTGGTGGTGGCAGTTCTTGATTATATAGATATAAACTTAAAAAAAAATGGAGATTCAAGTGCAAAAGAAAAAAAAAAAACAAGCTCACTAATAATCATCATTGACCAAAACAAATCTAAAATATATTAAATAACTGTACACATAGATACATATTTACAACCTGTTTGAACAAGATGCCTTATGCTCAAAATGGTAGGAAAATATAAATAAACAGTTGAAACAGATAATTTCTGGTATTAATAAGTTTGCTTATCCACCAGCTACAATTTTTTTTTTTACAGGGAAAAAAATTCATTTACAATCCTAGAATGCTACAAATTTGAGGACCTTTAATATGATATCTCAAAAAATTTGAATTAAAATTCTCAAGTTTTAAAATGGACCATGAATTTATTCAGCATGGAAAAGAAATCAATTATATAATTGAAATGGACAAATCGAAAGAAAAATAGTTATTTAACCTTTTGGTTTTTTATGTGAACAAAAAGGAAGACACTTTCATCTTTACAATCATTGGTACAGATCTAATTTGTGGAGTACTCATTTTTCATACAGTGTGCCAAGATTTTAAGGCATTAGCTTACAATACAAGCTGGAGGTAAAGCTAATATGTGGCAGAAAGAAAGACAAGAAAAGAATAATATGCTACACAAACAATGTTGTCATTCTTTATGATCATTTCTGAATATGGGTAAAAAATGAATCTGACATGTTTAATTATTCTTTTCTGCCTTGAGTCATCTTATTTCAGATCTTGAAAAAAAGAGTCATATATCTGCCGATATTTGCTTTAGCTAAGTAACAGAAAAAAACATATCACATAAGTTTAAAAAAAATCTTGTTTACTACTTATTAATCATATGTACATTTGATAATATTTTTTTTCCATTTCTTGCACATCACATCTGGAACACATTTTTTTAAAAAAGGATCTTTGTACAAAAAAAAAAAAAATAAATATAACAGTAAAAAATGTATAAATAACAATAACAAGCACTTCACTAACCTATTAAGGCCCAGCCATTGTGCTGCTCTGGGGCAGAAACCTTATGTAATGTAATTACCCATTTCCTTTATTACCCACATGGTTAAAACAATGCACAAAGCAGGCAGTAACATTAAATTAAACATTCCCACATACCATTAAACACCAGCTTGGAAAGCCGTATATGACTAGTTCTTTGGTCAACACAACAGATTTAATATATAAAGTAGAGCAATTTTTTAATAACTGAGATGTAAACTTGTCACTGAATTACCTTTACGCTGAGAATCTTAATGAGACAAATGATTTATGTTTCCACAATATGAACAAAGAAAAAATAAATCAATTACATGTAACAAAGATGTTAATATCTTTTTAAAAAATAAATAAATAAGCAAGCCACAGAAAAAATTTGGTATGTTTTGGTTAAACGGGTAATGTAAATTAATGTAAATTAAATTACTGATCCAGCGATAAGTAAAAGATTACAGCAAATCCACACAAAAAGTTTTACAGGAAAAAATGTATATTACAAATGAAAACATTTTTAACAAAAAATAATTTCTAAGTTTCTTGAATTTCTCTAGTTGTTTAAAATCTACTAGTGCATACTATTTTATAATACATTTTTTACCAAAATTTCCTTAACATTGCTGATCAGCTTGCAATTTATGAAAATAAATGTAAATTTAAATTTCAAAGCCTAAACAGATCTGATAAAGTAGTGTTCATCAGTCTCTGTAACCACTGCGATTCTATGGAATTGTGTGGCTAGTACAATACCCAGCTGCCAAAAATTTCAGGTAACCATTTTGAAAAGCTATGTGGAATTAGGGACATTGATCTGCTCATAGAAAAGGCCATGCTTTTGTCTTGGCTTGAATGTCAACTTAGCGCTTGAGCATTCTATCACTGCCACCCTCTCTTCAACAACTGCCACACTTTAAATACGCCTCTGACAATGCCTTAGGAAATTAAGCCAATAACATAAAGGTCAATGGTTCAAGTCTCATTTAACAGTGGGGAATAATAGACCAACCTCTCTATAAATCGCAGGAGCTGCATGGCATGCTGCATAAATCTACCCCACTAGCCTTTAAACTTTAGCAACTGACATCTAATCGCTAAGAAATGCAACAACCTATATAAATAATTAAATAATAGCTTAATGCCTATGGGTCAGTAGGTGTCTCAACTTAAAATCCATTTAAAAAAAACAACAACAACACTAAGACACCAAAGAATAAACGTAAAAAGGAAACTTGCACTAAACAGCTATTAGAAAATGGCAGTAACAGTAATTCAACAACATTGATTCAATAACATTTATATGTTAAATTGGTGAGGGAGATAAAAAGCTATAATTACACAGCAGATTTGAAGGCACATGCATTATGAAGCATTTATAAGGTTTTGTAACATCAAATAGTACAAGTGTAACATTATGCCTTTGCATGGAAAGAAATAATTGGTTGAAATATATTTGCATATCAATACTTTTCACACTTCACCAACAGCACCTTTCCCATTACATGCTTTCATTATCTAGCTGTTGGTATTAATATACACACAAAAGCAGTTTTTCACTCTTATTTAGAATAAAGGACATATGGTAATTTGCAGATTCACAAACTTCATAAATTCTAAATAATTTTCAGCAGTAGCAATGTCACTTAAGGATGTTACCTTAGAATGTGATAAACTATTAACAGCAACTTTCAATCTTAAATGTATCATAGTGGAGATAAAAAACATTATCTGCAAATCAAATGAACACACAAATCTATTTACAATGAATAACAAGATGTTACAAGTGAAAAATTATCAGTGTAAATTAAGTGTTTACTTTTAACACATTTCATAAACCTAATGCAGGAAGACAAATCATATAATTAGAAAATTCTGCAGCCTATACATTTACAAACAAAAATTCACAGGTGAGAAACCTAATATTTGAATATTTTTAAAAAAACCCACCTCACTAATTATGTTTTTTTTTCTTCAAAATTTCATTATTTCGGGGGGAAAAAATATACATTAGAATCTTGCAAATGTATATTTCTCAGTTTCACAAAATACTATTTGGGTGTGGTTGGGACATTGTTTTCTAGTGGGAAAGTTATCCATTTTTGCACATTGACAAAAATGTTAAAGTGATACTGGTTTGTTTTTCATCATATTATCCAATTACATGTAACTTTTTTTTTACCAATTAACATTATGAACATTTTCATTAATTGTGAAAACCCTAACAATTGTTTGGGTTCTTGAAATATGCATGTATTACATTTTTTTTTTTTACATTGGATCCGAAAAGTTCTAATGTGCAAAGGCTTACTGTTATTTCATATTTATGTTTATCATTTAGGCCAATACAAAAATATATTTCAGATGAATGTAAAGGATATATCATATTTTACAATGACTTAAAATATTTAATTTTAATCGGACAAATAATGACCAGACCGCATCACACACTCATGTGTGTATGAAGTTCACAAAAAAAAAAAAGCTATACATGTGTGATCATCTAGTAATGGTCAATAAGCAGGAAAATCAAAAAGAAAGTGTTTTTTTCCTCCACAGAATAAAAATAATCATTACAAAGCGAAGGAGGGTTTAGGCTTCAGAAAGTGAAGGGAAAAAAACAGACCACAACTGAGCTAACTTTCCCCACAGAATAAGAACCCTTTTGAATTCCCCCCCCCCCCCAAAAAGAGAAAGAAAAGAGCTCAATTAAAGAATCAACAAATCGCTTGTCAATAGGAATAGAAAGATAATCACTAGCTTTGGAATCAGCATTAGAAAAGTAAGACTTTGTATACATTGATAAACAAATTTTCATTTTAATCATATAATAGGTAAAATGTCAAAATATGGCACTTTAATTAGATTAAATCAGTTACAAGATCAACCCGATATCCTTATAACATAAAATAAAATTAAACTGACTTTAAATAAATATATTTTTCTGTGAATTTAATTTAAAGCTAATAATAATCTCTATATTCAACAGCTTTCAATGTATAAGAAAAAACAGCTGTCTATTAAACTAAATACATTAACTCTATACATGAATGCACTTGTACAAAAATACACTAAAATCTGTATAATATACTGAAAAATATTTACACATATTACATGTATTTAAAAAGCTTTACAAATCATTTTTTTTAATGAAGACTAGAATAAAAATCAATTTGGGAATTATATATAACTTTAAATGAGCACCTTATTGAATTAATTTTTTTAATTAGCGTACCTTGTACAATCAGAAATAAATGTTACAGCAATGAAATGCCACAACATAAATACAATCATGTAACTTATTGAATATCCATCATGTAAAGTGCGAGTATTTCGTTTGTGCGATGATTAGTTAAATGCCATTTTATGAAGAGAATCAGGAGGATCAAGAGTGAATGCTGCCACCTAATGGACACTGCAATGAAAACAATAAAATAATGTGTTTGAAATTCATAGTTTTTTTTTTTTTAAATTTATTTCCTAGTATGAGTTAAAACTGTAAGCTCTTAAGCTTAAATAAACTGAAATATTCATAAGGGAATATAAAAAAAAACATTTAGTTAAAATCAGTGTATCTCAATGTACGGGTTACGACCCACAGGTGGGTTCAAAAGCTGATTTGAAGTGGGCTGCCAACATTTTAGATAATTGCTCAGAATACATACAATAAATTGTAACTTTTTTCTTTTATATTTTTTGCTTTAATTGCAGTTAGTGGGTCATGAATCACAAGGGTGAATACCACTGGTTTAAAAAATTAGTTTTGATGAATCTTGTGCAGCTAAATTTTATTTTGCTATTATTGTTCTGAGTAAAAAAAATTAAGGTAAAATATATAAGCATAATTGTCAGAGATTTTTGGAAAAATCTATACATTTAGATTTTTTTCACAGCTTATGTTATCTTCAAGACAAGACAAGATTAGATATTGCTTATTTCAGTAATATAAAATGAACTAAAAGAATCATTATTTTAAGGGGAAAAAAAAGTTTGCTGATGTAAACTTACCCTGAAGAATATATACAGCACAGCTAACTCCAACTTGGTATAAGTGTATGTTTGCATGATAAATGTGCATCCAATGTCTTATTCAACAAAATCACTTGCTGATATTCTTCTACTCCATGTACAATAAAAACATACAGATAGTTGCAAAGGCTTAATCCACCTGGACTCAACACAAACCTGCTGCTACTTATTGGCTTAATACTCAGTCTGGATAAAACAACTCCCACATAAGCATCCTCATTGGCAAAAGGTGGAACAAACTGACTCTCAACAACTAACTGCTTCACAACATCTAATGATATAACATAGCCCATTCCACTTGCGTATGGTGGGTAATATTCTTCTGGATAGTCTTTAAGGCTCACTGACCACCTTTTGGCGTTGCCTCGAATGACCTTTAACTTATCTGGCTCACTAAGGACTCTGCCTGCATATAAACTACTGGTGTGGTCATTGAAATGAAGTAGAAAGTCATAAATTAATCCAGCATTTACAAAGCAGTCATCGTCAGTTTTTATTATGTATGAGCTTGGACAATAATTTGCACTCCAGTTAAACCCATGAATTACTTTCAGGGTTAGATTACGATATGAATCTATATAATTACCTATAAGTACATCATTGTTAAGTTCCTTTTCTTTACTAATATGTGTGTACAATTCTTTATTTTCTGGTGTCCCTACTAAAAAGATGCAGTGCCATGCATGATCTGCAATTGGTGGAAACTTTTTTGGATTACACCAACTATTTCGAATGGCATTCCGTCTATCAACATTCTCTGGTGAGGAAGTTACAAGGATACGAAAGACTGTCTGCCACTTACACTGCGGTAATGTTTCTTCCTGGTGGTAAAATGTGCTTGAATTCCAGTAAGTTTTGTTTCTTGATATCAAAGCATCAGCACCAGGGTACAAAATTTCAGCCCTGTGAAAGCCACTTATAAGAGGAAATCTTCCTCGAAGCTTCACTTTTTTATTATAATAGGATGATTCAGCGAAAGATGGGTGAAGTTTCTTATCCACATAGGCTAACAAAATTGTATACACCAATAGAAATGAAAGCACAAGTACAATGCAAGACCAGATACTTATTTTAATGACAGCTTTAGTTGAAGCATGTGAGAATCCAGGCTTTCTCTTCCTTAAGACATTAAGACTCACAAATACATTTGATGGTGGGTATTTGGGGCGAAGCCCAAGACATTTTAAAGCTCGCTTCAGTTTAATATTCATTCTTTTCTTGGTTTCCTGTTAGTAAAAATAAAAATATACAATATACTTTATAATTAAAATGTCAAAAGTTAATAAGACAGTGTTAAAAAATATATTTCATAGAATATATTTAAATATTTTACATAAAGTTTGGCTAAAATAATGGCAGTTAGATTTAATAAAAAAAAGGAAAGGGATGGTGGGATCAAATCACAAATTTCAGACACACACTCAGCAAATGTTCTAAATTAAATCTATATAAATAAAAATGTAAACAGGATTCACGATATTAATCATAACTTCGAAAGTTCTTCACCAATTGCCTTAAAATTTACACACAAAATTGCAGAAAATTACTTGGCGTGTTGATATAAATATTTCATATAGACATCACATCTATAATTTTTTAAAATAATATTTAATCAAACTGTTTGGTAAAATTATTTCTTTATTTCACTTCACTGTGCCCTGTGCTGTCCCTTGTGTCTAGTTGGATAACATTAAGGTGGGGATCACTGCTAAAAATAGACTTGGTACAAAAAATTGTCGATTTTTCAAAACTGGTATATTCCATTAGAACGATATCTTAGTTATCGTCAGGCTTGCGGAGCCGGAAGCCGCTACTTTTTGCTGGAGCGGAGCCGAAAAAATCTGGCGGCTCCACGGCTCCCAAATGTTTTTTTTTTTACAGCAGAATTTTTTTTAGCTTTAAAATTACAAATTTGTTTGTTTGCCTCCTACAATTTGAAATGTTGTCATGTTTTACGAACGCCACAACAGTAACAGGCACATCGCCACAAGAAATCTTTAATGGGGAATCGTTTTGTGTTTATTTTAAATATTGTTTACTTTCCGAAATTTTTTTAATGGCATGTTATTTTGTTATATATAAAGTTAAAACAGTTTTATTTCATAGAATAATTGTATCAATCATTTAAAAATAACTTTTTACTACGACGACAAATAGAACGCATCATTTCGTGTATTATTTGACCGCGAATTTGTAATAGACTAAAAACAAAATGATAGCTTTCTGTATTTAACAATTTTATTATAAACAGAATATCTGAAATAGAGCAGATAAATTTATAAGGCTGAGCTATTCGGACCCGGGTCCCAATAAAATCCGATTGTTATTCGGACCCGTGGCAAATATGCACTAAGCTTAGCTATATTTAAACTTTATTAGACGGAACCCGAAAAAATAATAATACAGAGTCCGCTTAGTGAAGCCCTAGACACTGAGTAATGATTAAATCATACAATTCAAACAACTATAAAAAAAAATAAACAAAAAACAATAATCAAGTTTATGTATAGCTAAGTTAAGTGCATATTTGCCACGGGTCCGAATAACAATCAGACTTTATTGGGACGGGGTCCGAATAAAAATCGGAGTTTATTGGTACCCGGGTCCAGACCCGTAGCCAGAGGGGGCTAGGGGGGGCTGACCCCCCCCCCCCGTTTATGACCTGCATGATTTGCGCTTTTTGACAAAATTTTAATAATAACGGCTATAAAACATCAATCATTTTGTTCAATTTTGTTTTAGGGGCCCAGACTGAGCTGGCCAATCAACTTTTTAAAATATTAATATCAGCACGGGGGCCTGTGTCACCCCTGCCCAGGGACCCGAAATTTCTGTCGGTGGGCCTGTTCGCAACCTTGTAATAGTTTTATATATTGATATCTTCTGAGGACCACTAGCAATTTAAATAAGTTAATAAAATAATATTGACTTCTGACTTCACTTTTATACATATGTATAATAAAATAATAAAGTACAAACTCCATGATTTCTGAGTGATGTTATTTAATTTGCAAATTTACTTTTTAGCAGAATTAATTTTATTTTAAATTAAATAATTGCGACTGGTCAATTTGTTGTTGATAGATCTGTTCTTTGTTTTCAATATTTTATAAGAAATATCACACAAATAGCTAAGCTATATTCGTGCATCTTTGTCGTTCTTCCTGGGGTGAACGTTTAACCAACAGTATAATGATATAAATCAGGTATCTATTATGTAACAATAGTGTAGCAGAACAAATGGTCAATATATTTATAACAGGAATCAGAAATTGCTCAGCCTCAATACATTTTTATCATTAAAACTCTTTACTATTTAAATTATTTTTAACAAAACTGCAACATGCCATGCATTATTGAAACGTAGTTAAAATTATATATTTCTAATTAATAGCTAAACAATCGGTACTAAAATGCACCATTCCAGATATGGAACTGCAAAAAATTTTTTTGGGAGGGGACTCACTGAGGTCCCCTCCCAAAACCCCTCCTCTCCGTTCGCAAGCTTTCGGCGCCTCGCACCTCCATCTTCGCCCCCCCCCCAAACATTTCTTCTACCCCACCAGGGGCGGAATTATGGGGAGGGGCCGGGGGGCATGTCCCCCCCCCCGGTTATTGCAAGCTTAGGTAATACATCATTAAATTATCGAAATATTTTTTGTTCAAAGACCAATTTTCAACAATGAAAACAGTTTCGCCCCCCCCCCCCCCCGGCCGGAAAAAAATTTCTTCGCCCCCCTCCCCCAATGCAATAATCCTAGCTATAAATAATAAATATAAATACTGAAGTCTTTAAAATATTTTAAATAATGTATCATTTTACCATTGGCTAATCTGATCATTGAAATAACTTTTTAGTACTTATGAAAATGGCGACTAGTGAAACCTCGATCGAAAATAATGATACGTTTCTGGATGCACTGAAATGGTTTATTTTTAGTAAAACCGACAATGCATATATTTTTCAAGTTCCTGACTATGGGGGTGAACGCGGCAATATTTGCATAACTTTTTATCAGCAGGATGTTAGCGTGGAGCAATTACAAAAATTTTGTCTCGTGTGATACTATCTTAATAGGGAGCCGGAGCCACCAAATTTGTGGGAGCCGGAGCCGAAAAAAATATGACGGCTCCGCAAGCCTGGTTATCGTTTTGTAAAGTCAGAAACTAACATATGTATCATTATTATATTGAAAATAATTAATATTGGGGGTGGGGGTATGTGTTTTTTCGTGTAAACTTTACAAAAATGACAATTTTCAACTTTCGGAACTATGAGAATTAACCTGTCTAACCTAGTCGCAAATGGTATCGCCTGAATCGTCAAAATGTGTAGATTATATTATTGCTAATGACGTTTTGACCTAAATACCAAGAAAGTCAAGGAAAGGCCTTGAACTGGGTGTGTATTACACATCACACATTATCACAAGAGCATCCGTGCGATTTGATTGGTTGATATGGTCTCGTTGCCGGGTTACAATTGTTTCTTATTCCATAACCACACACGACAGATATAAACTATAAAGTTATTTTACCGTCAATTAAACTGTTTATCTGTTATATATAAGCAAATTATTTAAAAATACTACTGAATCTGTGTTGTTCTTGAAAGAACTTATCGTTTCTTTTCACCATTTTGGATGGATATCGCAAATGAAGTTTCTTTTTCGTTATTTCTCTTACTATTTGTATTACTATCTTTCAGAACAATGCAATACATACTAGAACATGTACATGTGTAGTGAAAGGTCAAATAATGCCATCATAGAAACACAGCTGGCTCACAGCACACAGTATATAATTTTGCATAATACCATTAGGCCTAGCATACAACTGGTTCACATACTGACCAGAGCTGGTGGTTATGTAACATTAGACATCAGTTTTCCATGGTTGTTACATAACCCCAGACAACTGTCTTCACTGGCTGTAGTGTTGTGTATCACTGCATTCTAATTAGGTCAAGGCGGCAGTGATAGTATGTGTGTGTTCTGTTCATTCATAAGTAGCGGAATGTAGACATGTTTTTTTTTATTATGAAATGTTTATTGATAGTTTTAGCCATTTTATCAAACTAAAATTATTTTTGTACAAGAAAAAAAAAAGAATAACAGCTGTAAATGATAGGCCTACAATAAAACGACATGTTTTTGTATCATTATTAACAGACCAAACTCAAGGATACAATGACTGGAGATGTATTTTTCTATATATATGGCATCTGTTCAGTATATAGGGTGTGTAACTAATAATAAGTCAGTTTTTTTTCTGACATTAATTTCAGCTGAAAAATGATTCACTTTCATTCCTTTGATGTTAATAAACATTTTTAATCATTAAATACCTTTCAAAGAGCTTCAATTTTTTTTCTCAATGTATTAAAAAGTTTTTGCGTTTTTCTCAAAATTAAGTTTTTAAAATTTTCAACACACACTTTTTGAAATTTTACCAAAACTACCAAAGATAGAAGCATCAAACTTTGTTTGCTTGTTCTTCAATATAATGTTTACATTTCCTCAATTTTGTTTTTCAAAAAAGTGTTTTGAACTTTTTTAATCCTTTTTTTTCCTAACCTACCCCCCCCCCCCCCCCATAAAATTCACGTGTTTACATAGGTCCTTAGTAAAAAATTTTTTTAATTTTTAAAAATTTTTTAATATTTCAAAAAACTAAATTGAGCGATTGTTGGAAACATATCTGTTAATCTATGTAAAAATATCTTTCTTAAATTAGCAATACTTTTTGAGATTTTTCACTTTGAAAAAATGTCAAGAAAGTAGACTTTTTATATAAAAAAGTCCAAAAAATTTTTTTTTTTACAATTTGAAAATTCTATTGGTCTTCTATTGGTCACTTGATATTGTGTGTGCCAAAAATGGTTAGTGTACGTTAATAAAAAATATACCAAGATGGCCGCACTATGGGGATCACCAT
Source organism: Bulinus truncatus (assembly GCA_021962125.1). NCBI lineage: Eukaryota > Metazoa > Mollusca > Gastropoda > Planorbidae > Bulinus > Bulinus truncatus. The sequence continues at coordinate 723,529 of JAGDYQ010000197.1, read as the reverse complement.
AACAATTCAATAAAACTGAAAGAAACAGATCAGACACATTGCACAAATACATTTTTATATTTATTGTCAAATTCAGTTCTATTGAAATGAAGATGATAAAACCAATACATAATGTATGTAATGGCCTATACGATAATACTTTGATTGCAGGCATATGAAAGAATGTCTTCTCAAACTAAACAAATAAGCTATGAGGATGACTGGAAGAATCTGATCGTGGCTGACTTTTTTTCGTGACATAGCTTTTTTATGAGATGTGCCCACGAAAAATTTGTGGGCATAAGCCATAACTGGTTAATTTAAACTACTGTTTAAATACGTACAAGTCATGTCATATTACACAAATCACAACTAAATAGATAACTGTAATTTTTAAATCAGTTTATAATTTGAAAAATTTATAAAAAAATAAATCCAAAATTTAGTTGCATGTAAAAGCACATATGTAATTATTCGAAATATTTCGTTGACATAGCATCGGCCTTATTTAATTATATTTATAATGTACTGAATTTAACTTTGGATCTGATCATATTTATACTAATTAATTACTACATTAAGCAAAAACTTATTTCTGTATTTAAATTAATTAATGGTTCCTATTTGTATGAAAAAAGATAAAAGTTAATACATTTACATAACATTTCAGACTGGAACACGATGACATAGTCATAGAATTAGATGAGATATACAAAGACATCTGATGATCTGTCCGAAAATGCCGGTTTTTGTTTTAAAATAAAAAATAGTTTCCACTTACGTTAATTAACTATCCACTGCAATGTGTTTTCTATTGAGGATTATCATTTTTATTTATGATTAATTATCAAGTAACAAATCATAAGGGTATCTCCAGGTGGCCTACATGTTGTAGAGGACGAATGCATAACAATGTTTCTTTACGTAAACGATTTAGGAAGTCTGGTCTAGCACAAGACAGGAAGTGCAATATTAATTACTGTTATGATAGCCAAAAAGCTGTTTTTTGAGATGTACCAAAATCTCTTTAACCGAAGCATTCCGAATGACCATTTTGATATTTAATTGATATACATTAAAAATATTTTAAACATCGCACACATGGCTTGAAACAACAAAAAATGTCTTCTTAATCAAAAGCATAAATATATACAGATATATTTATATCTGTGATATGAATTAAGTTATATCAATAAAAAGTATTTTTTATCCCCTTAACAAATTAAAATTTTTATGATGATACTGTACAATTAACCACAATTACGAATATAATTTATTTATATCATCTTTAACATTTAAACCTATCCCACCAATCCTTGTTACGCATTGCAGTAAATTATATCTATCTATCTATCTATCTATCTATCTATCTATCTATCTATCTATCTATCTATCTATCTATCTATCTATCTATCTATCTATCTATCTATCTATCTATCTATCTATCTATCATCTATCTATCTATCTATCTATCTATCTATCTATCTATCTATCTATCTATCTATCTATCTATCTATCTATCTATCTATCTATCTATCTATCTATCTATCTATCTATATCTGTCTGTCAGTCTGTCTGTCGTCTGTCTGTCTGTCTCTGTCTGCCTGTCTCTCTCACCATATTAAAAATATATATATATTTTTTTCTAAAATTGAAAAGCGTTTTACAGATTACCCCTACTTTCGATTGTTTCTTAAATGAAAATTATTGAACAATAGTTATCAGTAAATCCAAAAAATGAATACGATAATATTAAGTAGGAAAAAAGAAAGAACAATATGCCTAAATCAGAATATAATAATTACGTATTTCCAATTTAATTCTAATATAAGTGGAAATATCAAGATCACAATTCACGACGTTTCGTTAGTTACATTTAATGTAAGTGCCCGACGACGAGTCTCATGGTAGGTAAGAATATATTTTAAGAATTTTGTCGGGGATAAAAAAAAACAAGAGGGCAAAAAGGAGGACAGGCTTAAAAAAAGGAGTGTCATCCATCACCTAAGGCCTAATTGAAGGCGGTAGGGCATCTTTTAATTTGATCGGGCTTAGGCAATGTGGCATCAATTTTAAAAATCTGGTAATATAAAACAAAGAAAAGTGTGATCGCTGTGGTCTGTGACCTAAATATATACGAAATAATTATATCATGCATTGGGCAATCTGACTCAATCTGAACAAATTTTGTTTGATTCAACAGCGCAAACGTTCTAAGTCTTGTCACACTGCGTCAGAAAAATACACACAGGGCTGAATGATCATTTCTATTAGAGATCAGAAGAACAGTTATTAATTTTTAACAGTTGGTTATAAAAAAAAAAACTGCGTGCTGTAAACACTGTCTGTCACTGTGGTTGTGGAATTGTGGTCGTGGTATGATGGGCATGGTTATGATGCTATAAAATATAAATACAGTAAACGAATTAACGCTGTCATTGAAGTGTTAGCATAGGCAATACATAATACATGTAATGGCTTTACAAAATGGAGGAAAGCTTTGTTTTGAAGCATTGAAAAGATTTGTGGCTAATCGTGTCCAGACACAAGGCTTTGAAAGTTTATTTACCAAGGTCACATAATGATAAAACAACTTGTGGTTTCATGTCATTTATGTTAGTGTTACTTTTGTCTATCAAATTACTATATTTTATGATACCAATATTGACAATAATATTCTTATTCCCGACCTACGGCATGGCCATCCCGACAAGGGGTGTTGTGATTAATATGGTGGAGACTTTTTATTTACTATTCAATTAAAAATATATGCATCACTTTTTAAAAATATTTTTTAAACTTAAATTAGTATTAATAAACTTTGTTTATTGTTTATTTCTGCGCTAGTATTAGTCATGACTAATAAAACAAGCTAATCTCATTGAATCTTGCTATGGCCTAGCACCCCCTAAAACCATTATTATCATCTCATGACTGACATCAAGCAACATTAAAAAAAAATAAAGATCTTAATTAACTAAACCATTGATTTCATTGAATTAAAGTGAATAAATGGTGTTATTAAAAAATTGTAAACTGCAATAAGAAGTATTTTATCCAGAAGATTCACAATCCAATCTAACTAAATAAAACAATGAAAACATTTATACGTTTTTTAAGTTTGTATTTATTTTAAGAAAATTCTGAAAAGTCTCCACTGTTTTAACTCTAACACTGGTATTTAATGTATAGACTTTTTTAAGTAAACTCTGCTTTATTTTTAAAAATCAAAGTATTTGTTGAGAGATGATTTTTTATGAGATTTTTTGTACTGTTTGCAGAAAAGAAATTAGTAATTAATAAATCATTAACAACCAGAACTGTTTGTCATCAACATGTTAAAGATAAATATTAAAACACTCCAATGTTCTATAACAAAATACTTCAATGTGTTGATTATTAAAGTACTTAGAGTAAAAATTAGATAATACTTAAAGTAATGTAGCATATAGTGATGAATTTCGATTTGTATTTTGTAGGCAATATCATCTTGACAATTATTTAACTCTTACTTCTCTCAGTTGGCGTGAAGGTGATAACAAATTTCCCAATTTTCTGGCATAACCAAAACATTTAAAACATTTTATTATAGATCAAAGTTGTGTCTGGGGGAGAAGGCCAATGTTGCTGCGAGCTTCAAGTCACTTCTAGGATGCTAAATGCAGCAGGTACTCTTCATGGAGGAGTGACAGCCTCATTAGTAGATGCAGTTTCCACCTATGCACTGACTACAACTGGGAGTGGAAAGCCAGGCAGTAGTGTTGATCTTAATATAAGGTAATTTTTTTTTTTAAGTCGACAAATTGAAAAGTCATGTGTTATATACAACTTTCTTTTTTTGTAAAATGGATTGTTTTGAAAAAAAAACTTCATTACATGCTTAGTAGCAATTTTGGACATAATGTTAGTGTTAATATATTGTTTCTATCGAATAACCTTGACATAAATGAGGGTTTAAAAAAAATCATGACATTTAGAACTAGCTTAGCTTAAGAAATATTCTTAAGGTGGGGATGTGAATCATCCAGCTTCTGTCGCAACTCCATCTAAAAATGTCCTAACTCAATTCTTATCTCAAGGCCCAGACTTTCCTCTGCTAACATTTCCTGTCAATTAAATCAAAATATTTTAATTAAACTGAACCTATTTTTTCTTGTATCAAGTTAAAAAGAAACAAATTCTCTTCACAAAATATATAATAAAAAAAATATCATAAAAAATTACTTTGATATAAGCCTATATGTAAGGATTGCATTTGAAAATAAGAAGAAAGTAATGTAAATATCCGTTCATCATCTTTAATTGAAAAATCTATAGCACATATTTCAAAATGCATGTAAAATATAATCTAGTATCCAATTTCGAACAATTTATTAAATTTGATACCAATAGAAATGAAAGTACAAGCACAATGCAAGACCAAATACTTATTGTAATGACTAGGGCTGTACCAGATTGTAATTTTTAGATCCTGCAGGAGTCGGAACCGGAATCGGATTTAATATTTGAATCCTGCAGGAATCGGAACAGGAACCGGATTTTACCAAATTAGATAGTAACTTCCGAATGAAGTAGTAAGTTCTCGCCTAAAATAAAAAAGATATAAGAATGAAAAATATAATAAAAATTTAGTTTTTAAGTTCTAGATAGCAAAAAAAAAATAGTATTAGATCTTGAAGAATGTGACTAAAACCCCTTCCCCAATCTTGAGTTAAGAAAGATAACTCTGTCAAAATAACAGGTTCTTTGTTTTAAAAAAAAAATATTTTAATAAAGCTGTACCTAATTTAACTTGATTTCTATTACAATCAAACAAAGAAATGGGTAACATATCTTAGAAAGTATAATAAATATGTTTATTAATAAATGAATTCCAATATATATATATATATATATATATATATATATACTGTGGCACCACCCGATAGTTCATTTTTCTTTAGTTTTCCATAGTGACGTCACCAAACCTTGTTATTTCATTCATACATTCCTTTAAATTAAAGTTTAAATCATTATCTGACTATTTCCCATAAAATGCAAATTAAAATGCATTTCAAATCTAAATCAATATCCCTTTAATGTTCAATTAAAAATGTATCTTCAAGTTATTTATCTAAATATGCGAGGACTTTTATCCAAATCGTGACAAAATCCACTAAATAAAAAAAATTTGCAGAAAAATAAATTATAAATTATTGACCTATTTTTATACTGTAAACACCCAAAAATAGACTGTTGTCTGCTCTTTAAAGAAGTTAAACTTTTATAGCTAAATATAGTTTAAAGAAAACACGAAATCAAAAGTAGCAGAAGGTATTACTAGTATTACTACTAGACTAAATACGATTCAAATCTTCCTTTTTAATATATTTTTACTTACATACAGAACTAAAAGCGATCGACGTTATTGTAGTTTTAAAAAAGCAAAGGAAGTTATTGTTTTTAATTTAATTGTATAGCGCTAAATATTTCAAAATTATGTTGCGCTAAAAAAAATTTCTTACAAATTTCAAACAACAAAGAAATCCGGCTGAAATCCGGCACATTTTAACCGGAACCAGATTTGTTAAAACTGCCGGAGTCCGGCTTAACAGGAACCGGAATCGAATTCCGGTACAGCCCTAGCTAGTAATGACAGCTTTAGTTGAAGCATGTGAGAATACAGGCTTTCTCTTCATTAAGATATTAATACTCGCAAATACATATGTTGGTGGCTATTCAGATTCAGGCCCTATGACATTATAAAGCTTGTTTTACATAAAAATAAAAAATTAAAGTAAGGACAAAATAGCAAAAGTTTTTTGATCTTTCGACAGAATTTTTTTTTGATGAAAAAAATTAAACAGAAACAATTGTAAAACTTTAGAAAACATGCAGCTCTTTTTTATTTAAAACTTTAAAGACTGACCCAGATTTTTAAAAAATCAGAAGTCTAGTTAAAAAGATTAAATTTTGGATCAGATATTTATTCGAATAGACATTGGCATTTTCTGAGCTGCAAAATGAGGTTGGGAAAGAGCTAATTAATTGGTTAATGTCAATAATGTTCTCCTTATCTAATTATAGGAATAGCAATAAAATAATTTTCTTGTGCTTTTTTTTTTTTCAGTAAATAGCTTTATACTAAGTGTACAGTATGGGTCCATATGGGTGTTGAGGTTTTCATGGCGCAGTATGAAAAGCATATGGCACTTTTCACATATTGCCATTTAGGTGATGCCCCGCCCCTTATATCTGCTGCTTTCTGTCTCTTAGTTGACACTGGCCAATAGTGGCTAAATGCATCTCTTAGAAACATTTGCAGCCTGGTAATTGAATTAAGTCAGGCTCCCATTCAATGATTTTTTTCTTATGATTTATTACAATTTTTTTTTACATTATAGGATGTGGGTCTTTGTAGTCGTTTATACGATATGAAAAATCAGAATGCAGCTCTCAGTGACCTTATGCTGATATAGTCAAAGGTGTCTAATATGCAATCAGGGCCTAGGCAACCCTGGTCACAAAGTGCATTTAGAAAGGGCATCATAAATGTCCCAAGGACATCGCTTTAATATACAGTCTGTGCCTCTCAGATTGAAGGGGTTCTAACTCGTTTATAATTCACTTTGCTTCAGAGTTATACTGAATTTTATACAGATTTTTAATAACTAATTATTTTTGAACTGTCATGTTCATATAAATAGCAATTTAACATAATCTTATGTTTATGTTTCTTCATCTCATTTTTCAATAAAGCTTTCTCAAGCCAGTCCGTCCTGATGACATCATAGAAATCTCAGCAACTACACTCAGCTGTGGTAGCAGAATAGCCTTCAGTAGTGTGGATATCCGAAATAAAGCAACAGGGCAGCTTGTGGCTCAAGGCAGGCATACAAAGTTTGTTGGTTAGTCAGTCTAGTGGTTGGTTTATAATAAACAACTAAAATGGATTTGTATTGTTAAATGATCATCAGACCAGTCAGCCCTTATTATTTATTTATTGATTTTTTTTTTTTGCAATCTTGAAACACATTGTATTCTAAAAATAATGTTAAAATTGTAAGGTATATTTTGTTACATGCAAGTTTTATTTCAAGATTATTTGTTAGTTTAAAAAAAAAAATTAACCAAAGTAAAAAAAATAGTCACTTAATTTTGGTGTTCAGTTTTAGTATGATGCTTTTTCTGCTGCAGGTGTTATGTATTATGTATGCTTCATGGCTACTTCATAACCTTTGAGACCTTTGCCATATTTTGTACAAAAGGATGTTATAAAATCTTTCCTAATTTTTTTCCCCACTTTTCTTTAATTTTCTTTCTTACGTTCCTCTTTTTTTTTCAAAATATTTTTAAATGTAAATTTTGTTTAGATTCTCTCAAGATTAGTAAATAATTTTCTAATTATTTTCAACTATGGGTCAATTTTCTGTATCACTATCTGACTTTACTCTTCATGGAGTTCCTAAAAAGAATCGTCTGCAAAAACTAAAATAGTTTGCATATGAAATTTATTTAAATTGAGTGAATGCACATCCTATGTGATAATAATGTTTTTTTTTTAAGTGTGTTTAGTGACCTTCTGATAGCCTTTATTTATTGTGTGTTGACATATTATGTAACTTTAATTTAAAATGAATATTAACTTGTAGCATTGTAGTGAATAATATCATTTGTGGATTATGCAAAATGTAAATATGTTAAAAAATAAAAAAAAAAATTTTTTTAAAGCTTGTGATGAAAAGATAATGTTTTCAAAAACTATTTTTAAATTTTACAACATGAAATTGCTAAATCAGCTTAAATATTGGGTTGTAGCTTTAAAAAAACTTCACTTATGCTTAACAACATTTATTATAAGAGAAACTTCAAAGGCTCAAAATTATTGAAATTATTTCTGAAGATTATTTCCCTTCCATCACATTTCAAACACATCTGTATTTTGAGATAGACACTGTATAGTTAAGTAAGTAAAGTTCCCTTAGCCCTAAAGGGCTATCAGCAGGGAGGAAGGGGGGACAGATGAAGTGTAGATTTCATTTGTTTATGTAGCCTTAACATATAAAGGGATTGTGTGGCCAGCACAAATCCCATCCGTCTTTACTTCAACAAACTTTCACCTGGACAATTTCCCTGGGCTCTCACAGAGGATCAAACTGTGTTCATAATTTTTGACTTATCAAAAAGTATAAGAATTATAATTTTTTATTATTTAAAGTTTCTACTGACTAATTATTATTTGTATTTGCTATTATGTTTCAATTTAGAATAAAAAATCAAAATGATGATTTAAACTTTAAAGCATTCCTTTTGAATTTCTACATTTATTTACAATTATTTTACAATGGTTTCAAATTGACGGTAGCTATTAGGACATAAATTTAGATATTAGAATTAAACCAAGAATTTAAAAACAGCATGTTTACAAAACAGATTAGATTTAATCAGATTAATTTTTTTAATGCTGTCAAAAAAATTTGAATTCTTATGGGATAATTTTCTTGATTTGATTGAATCTGCCAAATTGTTAAGTAAGTATGAAATATACAATTGATATTTTTAATGTATATAATCTTTGTCATATTTACAAAGATTATTTGTAAGAATTTCAACCAGTCCTGAATTATGTTACTATTTCAATCTGACCCTTTTTTATGACAATACATATCTCAAAAAATATGCCATGCTTATCCTAGGCATAAAATAAAACATTCTCTACATTATATTAAAAAAAATTGCCTTTCACATGCATGTGTTAATCAATTCTGTACACATTTGAAATTTATATCACTTAACTGTAAAGAATAATTCAGTGGTTCAGGTTTTAACCATAATTATAGAAATATAATACATTTTTGCATCATTACAAAACAGAATATGCTGAACTAAGATTGTGATTAAACTACTATTTCCCTTCAAATGTGCAAAGATAATTTAGGTCATTTATTTAGGGATAACAATAGGTAGACTTAAAGAAGCATTTGGAAAAAAAAAAAAAGAATGTAGCCACAACAATATAGCAACAAATACACCAGATGACGTAGCATGCACAAAATCCTACTTCAATAGATTAAACAATTTATTAAAAAAATTAAGTCATATTCACGAGGTAAAACTTACTTTTTTTTCTGAACATGTTGGCATAACTTTAAAAAAAAACAACTATTAGCATAGTGCATAACAGTATAGGCTTAAGAAAATAACACTAATGTTTAACAAAGTAAAAAAAAAAAATAGTGAAAAAAATTAATTTAATATAAATAACAGTTTACATATTTTTTTTACTAGATTCAACATTTGAATTTATAAATAGAATATTAAAATGATATTCTATAAATTATAATTTGTTATAATACTATAAACTTAATATTAAAAGAAAATTTTAATGATGGGATTAGGTCTGTGTGTAGTCTTAAATGTAACTAATTAAGAATTTGAAGAAAAAAAAAATATTTTAATACATGTGGGTCCCAAGTCCAAAAACTACAGGTTTTTTTCTTTAGTAGTTTAATAGGCTTAGACAAATAAGTTGAACACTAACAGGCATACATATTAAAGAAACAACAGAAAATGTTATGTAAAAACAATATTTATCACACTTTATTTTAAATTCAATCTGTTTCTAAATGCCATAAATTATTATCAAATTAGTGCAAGTCTGTTTAAAAAAAAAAAGTAAAAAAATTGAAGGTGTTTTTTTTTTTTGTTTTCCAAAAAAAAAAAAAACCCTGCATTTGGATTTAAATTATCACAATATGTAGTTTTAATAAATCTAAAAATCCATCCATTTTACAACTACCTTTCTGAATATGATAACAAATCATCTGTACATTTATTAAAGTTTGATAAACTATTTGCAGTAAGAATTAGTCTAGTTTAAAGTAAAGGGGGAGCAATTGAAGAGAGAAATTTTCACTCAATGATAATGTTAAAAGCTGAGATAAGATTAAAAACTAAAAGAAGCTAAAGGGTATAAAAAGAAACCAATCAGTTTATTTCGATGTTAGTTGGCTTACATATTGCATTGAAAATACTGATAAGTATTGCCTTTATGAAGAGGAATAAATATTAAAAAGGAAACAGGAAACCTTTTGAAAATTGGAATTTTTATTAAACAATACTTTTATTTTACTACAAATAATTATTTAAAAAATGTGTACATTTCAAATTTATAGTTCAAACAACAGTTGATTAGTTGTTTCTAACAGGAAGTAGTAAATGTCTAGATTTTGTACAAGTCTATTACTAAAATATATCTTGCAAAGGCATGTTGCAGTAGTGACAGAATAAAAAGAAAATAAAGTGACCATAAATTTTGACTAGTTACTAATGAATATTTTTTTAAAAATATCATACATACATAAATATACACAATAAATAAATAGCAACTCATTTGAAATAGGTACATGGCATAGCGAATATATGTTTTAAAATATGATTACACTCACCACAGCGTTGCTTAGTTACAAAGAATTCATTATGTACATATCACAATTTTTATTAAACAGCTAAATGTGCATGATCTGCCAATTACTGTCAACTTATGATCTGATAGTGAAATTAAAATTTTTTGTTTCATCATTTATTTTAGTACATGTAATTTTTATTTCATTTTTTTGGTTTCTTTTTAGCCTTTTTTTCATAGCCGACTGTTTCTTGCAGACATCCATCTTTAGGAAGAGTGGTATTGGGGGAAATGTTACACTTCACAGAGCTAGGATGACTTTCGTCCTAATCTATCGGTTCTTCTATCCAACCTGTGTAAGAAAACAAGAAGATATATTAGTAGGTGCACCAAGATCAATACTGGGCCAAAGTGCGACAAAAAAATAAACTTATTAAAAATTTCATTTTCAATTTACTTAAAACGACAGACTTTAGTGTAATACATGCACCTTTAAAATGAAAAATAATAAAACTTTTTAGACTGCAACAACTCAAACAAATATTAAAGGCTGATGGTGCAGTTAATATAATGTAAATATCAAGAAGAATTGAAAATTAAGTACGTATAAAGTAATGAAACATGCAGGTCTGACCTCAATATTCCTTTAACTACAGTAGAAAACAACAAAGAAAGGGGCACTTATTTATTTTACACATGAAACCCTGAAAGATTTCATCTTAAATTAAGAGTAATTAGTATAATTTATTTATATATATATTTTAAAAGAATGAATTGCTTCAGAAACACATTCATGAGATATGATCTCAAAGATAAGGCAATACTATTTTTGCGATGTATGTTCTCCCATGTTTTGGCATGTCAATACAATCATACAAAATATGTGATATCATAAAATTAATTTTAGATTTTTTTTTTTTTTGCTCCCATTGGGCTTCACATAATAAAAGTACATTTGGTAGAAAAAAAAAAGTTACCGTCATCAATGAGGGTGGAGTAAGCCTGGAGATATTCAAGTGCTGGTATGCATTCTCTTATATATTAAAATAATAGGAATAGGCTACTAACGGCGACCGCCCCCCCCCCCCCCCAGCAAATGGCCGCTTACCAGTACATTATGCATATTTCTATAAAATATAAAGCTTTAAGGACGACGAACTTTTGCAGAAGGCCCTAATTTAAGCCCTCAAAGATATGCATGTCTCTGCCTAGCACGCCCCCCCCCCCCTCAAAAATAATATATTGACGCTGGCAGTATAATCGAATAACTCTAGTCCATTCTAAGTAGAATCAACCACCAGACACTCATCTCCGATGTTCATTTAAATATGTCTATCTAAATATTCTTCATTCTACTTGCTTGTAAACACATTCCTCACACCCCCCCCCCCTTCCCAAAACATGTGAAGTATTCGGCTCATAACGTTCGTCATATTCACACCCACCAGTGCAGCCTCAATAGAACAAAATTTGTTTTTCGTCCAATCAACGTGAAAGTTACAATAACCATATTTTTCGCTGGTGCGCATATGCAGGCACACATTTGAGACTTGTCAAGGTTTTTGTTGACTCAATACATCATAAACATTGTTGAAACTTTATTTCAGGCTTTAGATAAAACTAGTGCCATTGTACATACAATATGTTACAAGAGAAAATCAGTCAGAAATTAGAAAAGACCTAATGGAAAATTTGGATGAGCAAGTGTCCAGATAAAGTTTGTAGTTTTAAAAAGTTAAAAAAAAAAAAGAATTCATCATAAAAGAGACTTGTGAGACGGTTCGATGAGAACTATCTTTGTGTTAGAGCCACATTTGTTTCTTTTTTTTTTTTAATTTTGATGTTTCAATATGAATACATGATACCAATTTAATTAATATGTATGCTTTATTATTTAATTCGCCCTCCTGACATCTCTCCCCCCCCCCCCCCCACCGTCTTGGGCAATAGCAGTTTAACCGAAGTGTTCGGATTTCTCCCCCCCCCCAACTTTTTTTTCCATGTAGCGGCCCCATATGCCTCATAATTGTGACGCACAGCATATTTGACAGGGATATTTCAACAATAACTACTGATAACATACAATAAAACAAGATTCTTAAAAATAAACAAAATGACCCTGGTAGAGAGCCCGTTTGTTTTCTCCCTCCCCCTCTCTCCTTCCCCCTCCCTCTCCCTCCTTCCCCCTCCCATTTCTCCCATCCTCTCCCTCCCTACCCCCTCTCTCCTTTCTCCCATCTCTCTCTCCCCCTCTTCCTCTCTCTCCCTTTCTCCCTCCCTCCCTCTCTCCCATTCATCCCTCCCTCATTCCCTCTCTCTCCCTCCCTGCCCCCTCATTCTTTCTCTCTCTCCCTCTCTCCCACCCTCTCTTTCCCTCCCTTCTTTTCTCTCTCCCTCTCCCCCTGCTCCCTCTCTCCCCCCTGTCCACCCCCTCCCTCCCTCTCTCCCCTCCCTCTCTCCCCCTGCCCCCCCCCTCTCTTTTTCTATCTCTCCCTATATCCCTCCCTCCTTCTCTCACCCCGTCCCCCCTCTCTTCACCTTCCTCCCTTCCTCCTCCCCCTCTCTCCCTCCCTGCCCCCCTCTCTCTTTATCTCTCACTCCCTCCCATCCTCTCTCTCCCTCTCTCACTCCCTCCCCTCTATCTCCCTCCCTTCCTTTCTCTTTAACCTCCCTCCCTTTCTCTCTCCAACCCTCCCTCTCCCTCCCTCCCCATCACCTCTCTCCCTCCCTCCTTCTCTCCCCCTCCTTCCCTCTCCCTCCCTGCCCCCTCTCTCTTTATCTCTCTCCCCCTCCCTCTCTCTGTACAATTAAACGTCAAATTACGATTCTTAAATAAACAGAAAACCTTATTTTAATCCCGGGCAAAGTCGGGTACTTGCAGCATGAAAAAAAAACAACAATATTTTTTTTTTCCCGTCCCTAGCCCTTTCTTCACCGTCCGTTCAATTACACATTCACTTGGTGCGCGATTTTTATTTATAGTGAAGGCGATTCCATACCGTGGATACTTTAATATAGTAAAATACTAAAATAATTAATTACAATTAAACTACGCATTGAGATTGTATTAATAATGTTAATAATGTCACAGAAACATTTTAATTAACGTATTTCGGTTTATTAAAGTGCACCTTTAATTTTAATCTTCCGAATACATAAAACGATAGGTAAATAGATATGACTATTGATTTCATCATGTTTACAATTGGAGTTTCCGGGAGTTACCCCTCTTTTAAAAATGTGTCATAGGGAAATGACGTCACAGAGGAATTTTATCTATGGCGCCGTCGAGATTACTTTAATATAGTAAAATACTAAAATAAAAATAATTAATTACAATTAAACTACCCATCGAGATGAAACGAAACCTGTCCTATAACCTTCCCCATGTAATTATGTGTATGTGTAACAAATTTCACGTTTTTTGGTTTTCTGGATCTTGAGTTATAAGGGAACAGACAGACAGACAACTAATGCGTCTTAGTATAGAGATACAGCCCTGTAGTGTGAAAATTCTACAGCAGGGGCCATGCCAATAGCGGGGGGGGGGGGGGGGCAGGAAATAAATGTTACTAAGTAGAGCAAACAAGCAGAGGGGGGCCAGACAAAACGCAGGGGGGTCCGGCCCCTAGGCCCCCCCCCAAGTACGCTACGGGCCTGTATATATATATATAATACGTGAATGGTCCCACAAATTTATACATTCAATAAATAAACCAACAAAACACAGCTCATAAAATTTAAAATAAAAAGGTATCTATTTTTTTTTAGCTACTTCGTTTTCGGAGTTTTTTTTTTTTAGCAGTTGTCTATCATAAGAAATAATATTGATACCGTAACACCATGTAGAATATATGAGAGTGAACGTCGGGACATCTTACTTGTTGGCGGTGATACCGTCCCCCTGTGATCTGGGCACAGTTTCACTCAGCGATTTATCAGAGATCGTGTTTCTTTCCTGTGGTTTGTTCTGTTGTCCAGCAGGCTTCGGGATGATCCCGCTGCTGGGTTTGATACTTATAAATCCGGTCAGCTTGTAGTAGTCCAGGAAAGTTCGGGCCACATTGCGTCCAAGTTTCATGTCTAGTGATTTCAGTTAATTAATGGACTAAACAAAAAAAGATTGTTTCTACTTACAAAACAAGGCATGTGTTTTTTTTTCATGCGATTTCCTTAAAGAGAATTACAGATTGTAAAAAAATAATGACAGAATAACTAACCTAGACACACAAGGGAAACAGCAAAATCCTTTATAGTGTAATACTTATTGAGTTTGTTTGACACAGGCTATCACTATCAGGGATGGCTGCTGCATACGGTGCTTCAACGAGTTTTTGACCCATTTAAAAAAAAATATTGTTTAACTATATTTATTAATTAAATCTGGCTCTTTAAGGTTTTGTTTTTTACTACCTAAAATAAAATTTAATGCGGCTGTCTTTGACCTCTTATGGGGTCACCACCATAGGCTATATCAATGCTACGTACAAATATTTGTGCAACATCGACATATCAAAGCTAAACGCATGAATATTTTGAACTTTTATTTTTTTTTCAAAGCTTAATTCAAAGGAACTTGCAGAGACCATACCATGAAATAAATGAAAAGTCTAAACTGAAAAAAAAAAAAACGTGTTCAAAAAAATTCTCTAATTATAGTGAAATTAGAAAATATCGTCAACTCTATTCCAACCAGCCCCGTTCTTAGGTTTTTAGGACCCAAAGAAGATATTGGGAGGGGGGGGGGGGGTTCAAGGCAATTGTAGCCGTCGAGGCACTTACCTCCCCCCCCCCCCCAACCTTGCTGTTATAAGACATTTTTTTTACGAGAAAGAGGGCGGGGGGGGGGTCTCTTAGGTAGTGAAAGCGCTAGGCGGTTACTTAGTTTCCTGATCCATATGAACGATCCTATTCCAACACACACACACACACACACACATATATATATATATATATATATATATATATATATATATATATATATATATATATAAGCGATTTGGGCTCTGCGTTAATTCGAAAGTAAAGAATTAATACAACAGTTTAAAATACAATCATGAAAAAATCTGATCTGCCCGAAACCAAAAAATAACCTAGCCTACCGATCAAGCCTAAGGGGATATAACTATATGCAAAGGTTTTGCAGGCTACAGCTAGTATATATATATGTTACCGGCAAAGTGTGAAATTCCGGCATTCTATAGAATGCCTATGCAACGTATAGAATGCCTGGTCGTTTTAGGCAGTGTGAAATTCCGGCATTCTATATAATACCTAGGCAACGTATAGAATGCCTGGTCGTTTTATGCAAAGTATAAAATTTTTAAATTGTGCATACTTTTCCTAGGCATTCTATACAATGCCTAGGCATTGTATAGAATGACTAATGTCGTTTTGGCAAAGTATAAAATTTTTAAATTGTGCATTAATGTGCATAATTTTCCATCATGGTTTGCATCCTCATGCATGTCTTCTGCAGTAAGGGCTGTCTCTTGCATTCCTTCATCTCTGTCTATCTGCTCTTGTGTTGTTTGTATGCTCTGTATTCTTTTTTCGAGGTCTTCCTCTGTTTCCACATCTTGTAAAACATCATCAGGTAGGGACGACGTTGTGAGGCCTACTTTAGCTTTGCATCCAAAGAGTGCTTCATATGGTGATCTTTTAATCCCAGAATGAAAAGCTCTGTTCTTCATGAGTTGGACGAACCGTAACCCCTCACTCCAGCGGCCAGTTTTTCCATCTTGCATCCAAGCACACAACATATTTTCGATGTCCTGGTTAGCTCGTTCGACGCTCCCCCGGCTTTGTGAGTGGCGCGGCTTACCATGAATGATCTTCAAGGTGGGCCATACTCCTTTAAGCTGCTTACCACACTGCAAATTCTTTGCCGTTATCGGACTGTAGAATTGTTGGAGCACCAAGCAACGTAAATATGTCCACGAGCTGGTAGGCTACGTCTTCTGCCCTCTTTGTCTTCACGGCCCTGAGAACCACGAACTTGGTGAGATGATCTTGATACACCATTCTAAACTTGTATTCCCCATCAAGATGGGATTGAAAGTCGATGAGATCGACCTGACAACGGGAGTTGAAATTCAGAAAAAAACATTGGCTTGACTACAATGCCTTTTTTGACGCCTTTTTGTTTTTTTCTGGCAAGGTTCACAAAGGTTAACATATAGTTCAATATCATGACGTGTAATGTTCTTGTATTTGGGTGATAGTTCTTTCAACATTCTGTCCCGTCCTCCATGACCAATAGCCAAATGGGCATTATGAAGTACGTCAAATAACTCGGAGTCCGCGACGAAAAACTGAATGGCACTCACACCTTATTTTTCCACCATCATGACATCATAGTGTTTCACCAGCCAATAGTTACATACTTTTCCGAACGGGAACTCGGCATTCTATAGAATGCCTAGGCAATGTATGAAATAGCAATTTATTTCATACTTTGCCTGAAAAATTCAGGCATTCTATACATTGTCTAGGCATTCTATAGAATGCCGGATTTCACACTTTGCCGGTAGCACACACACACACATATATATATATATATATATTTATATATAATAGTAAAAGAACATAATGAATTTAGAATGTTCTGTGCCTTATGGGTTATTTATGTCGCCTGTACATAGTAAACCATTGTCAATGCCGTTGTATTATATTCCACATGTTTGATTTGAAAACAGGTAACACTGTGATCTGTACAGACAGTTTTTAATCATACGGAAATAAAACAAACAAAAAAAAAAGCAGCAACAACCCCAAATAATAACAACAACAACAATCATATTGAAATTTCAGGAAGGGGGAGACTTTGAGGAATCGTCGGTGGAAATGATGTAGGCCAATACAATAAGCTGGGACTAGTCCTTATGATGACAAATAGTCGGCCAGTATGATTAGTAATTGATCAGTCACGGAGTTCATTCAATGAGTCAGCCCGGGGGGCGGGGAGCTCTGCGTTAGAGTCGATCGATAATTTAAGATTAATAAAGGAAGCCGGGGGGGGGGAGGGGGATATATTTCGTTTGTAAGACATTTTCAGTTAAATTTTTAAAGGTTTTCAATTGGATTGAAGTAGTTCCAGAATAAGGAACTTCAAGCACGACTGTAGCAGCCATCTTTGCTAGGTCGGCTAAAGTTAAGTAAAAAATGTTTTTTTAGTTATATATTTGCGTAGGCTCCTATACAGTCGTGTGTCTTTTATTCAGATCGTATCGTGGACTTCTGATTTCTTCAAACATTGGCCTTTTAAGATACACTCACTTTACCAGCAAAAGCATTAAGTAGCGATTTTTGAATTGAGGAATTAAAAAACAAGCAATTAAGCCTTTTCCATTCTGGACACAGGACGTGTTAGCGCATTTTCATGTTATGTATCAGTACGTTTGTTAGCTTTCAGTAAATATTTGTAAATTTTGGAAATGTTTATAAATTCAATTGTATAATGCATATATCTGTAAAAAAAATATTAAAAAGACGTTTCTTTATATTTGAAAAGAATTTATTTTCTCTTAAATCTAACTACAAGTGGTTTGTGGTCACTGAAATAGGACTCATAATTGATAACATTCGAAATTGTAGTCATTTGATCGTCCGAATACTCCGTCAATTGTGCATAGCTCTGATACTTTCAATTAAACTCAGAACACACGCTTACTATTTCATTTGATGAGTTTCTTAATAAATCTTGGTGAAACTACGTGCTGCAGTATTTCGCACCAAATGAATGGGTTATTGAACGTACAAGGTTTAGAATGGGGCCATATATATAATATATAAGCCCCTTAGGAGCCCTGAAGCCCGGCCCTCAGAGGTCCTATCGCGAAATGAACTTTTGATGTACACATGGCAGGCCAAGACCTACAAAATGATATATACATCATGGGTCTAGGACTTATGGTTGCTGAGATATAGGGCGCTCCTTTGTTAATATAGCTTATATAGTAAAAAACGGTACTTTATAAGCCACCTTTTACGGCCCTCAGAGGTCAGATCGCGAAACGGACAAAAGTGTTTTTTTGGCAGGCCAAGACCTACAAAATGATATATACATCATGGGTCTAGGACTTATGGTTGTTGAGATCTAGGGTGATGACGGACAGACGGACAGACAGACAAAACGGGGACAATAGAGCATTTTTTTTCGAAAATGCTCTAAAAATATGTAACTTTTAAATATTAATTTCACGTGGCAGTAATCTCGTTTGCAACAGGCATATGAACAAATAGAAATATGCATATGAACTAAGAGAAATATGCATATGAACGAATATAAATATGCATATGAACTAATAGAAATATGCATATGAACTAACAGAAATATGCATATGAACTAGTATAAATATGCATATGAACTAAAAGAAATATGCATATGAACTAATAGAAATATGCAAACTGACAGTATTTAGTGTTCTTTTAAAAAAATCCATCGATTTAAGTATAGCTCATTAATAGAGGTTTGTAAAATAGATTCTAAATAGTTCTACAAACAAAATGAAAGTTTAAGATGTAGCCTATTGCCGCTATGTAGTTTTTACAAACAAAATGATAGTTTAAGATGTAGCCTATTGCCGCTATGTAGTTTTTACAAACAAAATGATAGTTTAAGATGTAGCCTATTGCCGCTATGTAGTTTTTACAAACAAAATGATAGTTTAAGATGTAGCCTATTGCCGCTATGTAGTTTGTGGAATGGCGCTATGAACATGCCAAGGATACAGGCTTCTTCTGTGTAAGGCATCGACTGACCAGTGGTGTTGGTCTGGTAGCTGAAGAAAGATACTTCCAGTGTGTAGCAGTGAGACTCGTCCAGACAACTGCCCAGTGTCCTGCACATGGGAGAAAATAAAAACAACAATAAATCTATGTTGTTTATGGATGAATACAAAATATGATTTTTTTGTTCAAAGGAATAGTTTACAAAAATATATCATTTGGGGCAAGGAAGAGTAGGGCCTGAGAGAGACCCCTCTTGTACGGAGAGACCCATCAAATTTGATGCCGTGTACTTTTGCTGGGGGGGGGCCCACAAGCGTCCCAAAAATCTCCCCACAGGCCCTCCCCCTAACAAAAACCAACAACTAAGAAGTGCTTGGCTGGGCACCTCACATGCCCTAATCCTTATTTACAGTTTTATTGTGTAATATAAAATTATATCACTCAACAATTTTATCCATCATGTAAAACTTTCTTTAAAAAAAATTTTTTTTTTTTTTAGAAGTCTCATATAAACAACAAATGGGATGATTATGTTCGCAATGCCCTTCTTTCATCTCCACCAAAGCCGATGATGCAATAGAGGTACTAAGGGAGACATAGGTAGGTGGCCTAACACGCCGGGAGAACCGAACCCTTAGCCCACATCATGGAGATCGAGCTGATTAATAAATATATCGCTTCCAAAACTATAATACCCCCCCACCCCTCTCAGTTCAGTACCATTCAACAAACGCCCAGTGCTCAGAGCCAAGCCTTTACACACCAAGGAGATGTTCTGAGATTCACACACACCACTTCCCATACCACAGAGCTGGACTTAATTTACCTGCTATTTTTAGTTATACGATATTGTACCAAAAACAACTACCCGGCAATACAACGATAAGATGGACGGCACTTACACAAGTGAAGAAACCTTTAAGAAATACCGACAACAATGATACAGGACACCAATGGAGTCTCCACAAACATTTTTAAATTGGTGATCATAAAATATAATAATTCATTGAGGTGTTGAGATTTCATCATGGATATGGCTTTGAGAGTGGTTATAGAGAGAATGTTTAAAGATGTGAAGCTTTATGCAAACAATGAAGATATGCCCAAAGATAAAGGGACTATTAGAATAAACGTTCTCCCCCTCCACCCGTATCAATGTTATTGTTTTATCATCATCAGACTCAATGTGTACCAGAGACGTAGAGAGGGGGGCAAGGCAACTTGCGCCCGGGGCATTTTACCTTTTTAATACCTTTTTAGCGCCCCCCCATTCGAAAACCATATAATATTATTTGTAAAATATACCATTTGGCACCCCTGAACCTCGGCGCCCCTGTACCCCCCGCCCTCCCCCACTAGCTACGCCTCTGCTGTGTACGTAACGTCTAGTTTTAACTTTCATCTCTCCACACAAACTCGAGAACTGTGTGTGCGTGAGTGTCGCAGCACGGTCTCCGGGGAACGAGCACCTTCTACTCCTGCATCATTCCCCCCATATCAACTGCGGCCGTTCCAAGAAGAATAAAAAGGAGCGGGCAATATTTATTTATTTATAGCCCACGCCAGGGTAGATGATATTGATTCTATGATTGTATAAATTTACATAGCAGCTCTCTTACATACAGAAAGAATCACAAAAAAAAAAAAACTGCATACAAAATGGGCGGTGGGTGGGGAAGATATTGTTAACAAACATAACCACTAGAGTTGGAGCAAAGACACAGAAATGGGTGTAAAAAAAAACTGACTTCATTAAAAAAAAACAAAAAAAACAACAATAAACAAAATAAAATCACACAGACAGCGAAAATGAACAGGTCTGTTAGACATTCTGGACATGACGGCCGTCCTCCATCTTGTTACGTGCATCTGTTCACAATGAGGTGCCCACCGCTCGCTTACCCAGCACCCTGTTTATGTTTAATGCATTTTCATTCTTCTGTCTGGATGGTCAACCTAAGTACCACCTCGACATTCATAGACCGACCTTTAGGTCTGTCTAAAGTCCACATGACAGTCTGTCTATTTTATGACATAGATAGGACGATGCTATGTATTTTTTTTTTTAAAGTTATAGATCGATATTGAGAATGTTTTACTCCAAACGAAAATGTTTCATATATAGATCGAAATTTCATGAATCAAAGGGGGAGAACTTGAAAAGCACACATGATTGACCAGTTACATTCTTTGATATGGATATTAACACATCCATGGGCTGGCTATCTTAAGTCACACACTAATCAATCTATTATTAATTATTTACTCTAAAGATAGCATGAAATGTTCACTGACCAAGAATTATTTATATATATATATATATATATATATATATATATATATATATATATATATATATATATATTTAAAAGTTCACTGGACATCTTACTAGTCAGGAGCTGGCCACACAACATCATAGCTGCTCATACAGTTGTGATGGTTGCTTTAACTAGACATTTCAGAGTCAGGTCTTGTTCAGACCAATACCATCTGTGTTTACGAAAGAATAACTAGATATTTGCAGATGATCTAAAACGTGGGTGGGTGGTGGGGATGGAGGCTGACAGTAAAGTGAGGTAAATTACGGACATTTAAACTGAACCATCAGACTCTTCTGAAAGGTTTCTACTGACCATGATGACACGCAATGTAAATTTATATTAAACAAAAAAAAAAAGGAATGTCGTTAGCACTGCCAGAACAGCAACAAAACACAGAGCCCCATTCAATGCAGCAGAGTTTATGTCCGGGGTGGTCATGCCTCCGGTCAACTAGAGACGCACAGAGGTGTTCCACAAAGTAAAAATAAAAACAAGCAATTAAGCCTGTTCCATTCTGGACACAGGACGTGTTAGCGCATTTTCATGTTATGTATCAGTACGTATGTTGGCTTTCAGTAAATATTTGTAAATTTTGGACATGTTAATAAATTCAATTGTATAATGCATATATCTGTAAAAAAAATTATAAAGACGTTTCTTTATATTTGAAAAAAAAATTATTTTCTCTTAAATCTAACTACAAGTGGTTTGTGGTTACTGAAATAGGACTCATAATTGAAAACATTCGAAATTGTAGTCATTTAATCGTCCGAAAACTCCGTCAATTGTTGCATATCTCTGATACTTTCAATTAAACTCAGAACACAAGCTTACTATTTCATTTGATGAGTTTCTTAATAAATCTTGGTGAAACTACGTGCTGCAGTATTTCGCACCAAATGAATGGGTTATTGAACGTACAAGATGTAGAATGGGGCCATATATATAATACTAGTTGCAAGTACCCGGCTTTGCCCGGGTTTAAAATAAGGTTTTCTGTTTATCTTTTGTTTTCTCCCTACCCCCTCTCTTCCTCCCTCCCTCCCTCTCCCTCTTTACCCCTCTCTCCCTTTCTCTTTCCCTCCCTCCCTCTCCTTCCCTCTCTAACTCTCCCATCTCCCTCTCTTCTTCTCTCACCCCGTCCCCCCTCTCTCCACCTTCCTCCTCTCTCCCTCCCTGCCCCCTCTCTCTCTTTATCTCTCACTCCCTCCCATTTCTCCCACCCTCTCTCCCTCCCTCTCCCGTCTCCCTCCCTCCCCCCACTCTCCCTTTCTCCCTCCCTCTCTCCCATCTCTCTCTCCCAATTCATCCCTCCCTCATTCCCTCTCTCTCCCTCCCTGCCCCCTCACTCTTTCTCTCTCTCCCTCTCTCCCACCCTCTCTTTCCCTCCCTCCCCTCTATCTCCCTCCCTACCCCCTCTCTCCTTCACTTCTTTTCTCTCTACCTCTCCCCCTGCTCCCTCTCCCATCTCCCTCTCCCCCTGCTCCCTCTCCTTCTCTCCCCCTGTCCACCCCCTCCCTCCCTCCCTCTCTCCCCTCCCTCCCTCCCTCCTACCCTTTCCTCTCTCTCCCCCCTGCCCCCCCTCTCTCTCTCTCTCTTTATCTCTCTCTCCCTCCCTCCCTCCCTCACAAACTCTCTCTCTCTCTCTCTCTCTCTCTCTCTCTCTCTCTCTCTCTCTCTCTCTCTATATATATATATATATATATATATATATATATATATATACACTTATTATTATGGCTTCACACTTCTTCTAAAATCCTTCTTCATTCCTTTCTTTACCTTCCTCAAACTGTACATACATATCAGGGAGCATGAAAAAACCAACAATTCTTCGCAGCACAAAGGAACTATACAGCACCAGCGCGCAAGTTCTATTCAATCATAGGGAAATGACGTCACAGAGGAATTTTATTTCTGGCGCCGTCGAGATTACTTTAATATAGTAAAATATTAAAATAAAAAAAATTAATTACAATTAAACTACCCATCGAGATGAAACGAAACCTGTCCTATAACCTTCCCCATGTAATTATGTGTATGTGTAACAAATTTCACGTTATTTGTTTGTCTGGATCTTGAGTTATAAGGGAACAGACAGACAGACAGACAGACAACAAATGCGTCTTATAAGTATAGAGATATAAGCCCCTTAGGAGCCCTGAAGCCCGGCCCTCAGAGGTCCTATCGCGAAATGAACTTTTGATGTACACATGGCAGGCCAAGACCTACAAAATGATATATACATCATGGGTCTAGGACTTATGGTTGCTGAGATATAGGGCGCTCCTTTATTAATATAGCTTATATAGTAAAAAACGGTACTTTCTAAGGCCCCTTTTACGGTCCTCAGAGGTCAGATCGCGAAATGGAAAAAAGTCATTTCTTGGCAGGCCAAGACCTACAAAATGATATATACATCATGGGCCTAGGACTTATGGTTGTTGAGATCTAGGGTGATGACGGACAGACAGACAGACAAAACGGGGATAATAGAGCATTTTCTGCTCTAATTACATTATAAAAAAATATTTTATAAAAAAAAAAAACAACGTTTTTCTTGCGTACTAAAAAGCAGAAAATAATTTCTGAATAGATTGGTAACATGGTAATAGTAATAGACTTTATAAGAACTTATGATTTTTAACAACGCAAAACGTTGGGCGCATGAATCTTATAACTTATATTATATGAATGTTTGTATTACAGTATTAGAATCATCAAATGTTAACAATTAAATCCGAAAAGAATTATTACAGAAGGTTTTCGAAATATCACGATATTGCAGATCATTTATTAGAACTTAGTCTAGATAACAAAATGCATATGAGTATGTAAAATTAATTCTAGTGTTGTATAACATGCGCCCAACGTTTTGATAATTTCTTCAAAACCGCGCAGCTATTTTAATTTCATATTCAGATCTGCAAAACAAAGATAATCTTCACAATGAAGCAATGACAATATCATTTGTGAAATCAAAGAGTGTGACGCCGTTTACAGAAGTAAAATCAAACAGTGCGACACCGTGACAGAAGAGTAATCAAACACGTGACGCCGTTACAGACGTGAAATCAAACAGAATTACCGTCAGTCAGCCGTGACCTAATTTCCCAAAGTGTTGATTAAGTCATGAGCGTGATACACAAAAATATGTTAATAATAATTGTCTATGAGAACAATCAGCCTGAAAATAAAGTTGATTTCATCTACGAGTCCTCCACCCCCCCGCCCCCCCCCCACAATTCTTCATTTCCAGGACTATTCAGGACAATCACGTCAACCCCTTCCCCCTCCCACCACCACCACCAGTTCTATCACAGTCCAGTACCTAAACATGTTCCTAAATTTGTATCCCCAGATTCAATTCACAGAACGCACACATACAATGACCGGGAAAATGGGTTGAATACAAAAAAAAAAACAACTAGCTGGAACGTCACCCTGAAAACATGGATACGCAATCAACGAAACACGATTTCAAAAGATTCGGCGGGAGGGGGGGGGGGTAAGGAACGAGAGCACCGAGACCGAAAGTACAAGCAGCCTATCTGAGCAAACAATTTACATCGAGAGTAAGCCATTTGTGCTTTTTCGGTTGGTTAAATGCGTGCTGTCAGTGTGTTTACTACAAAAGCTGCCATTTTATTTGTTATGATGCTTTTTATTTTATTTTCCCCGGCGGCCATTTTTCTCCCAACATGCGATAGAGCCACCGTCAGTAGTTTACATGAAATTGCTTTTATGCTTTTTAGTTTCGGGGGGTGGGGGGAGAGGGGGGGGGGAAGAAGGGGGTGGGAGTATTCAGGTAACAGATATTACATAATGAAATACTCATAAAAAATTAAACTAAAGCAAAAAAAAAAAAAACCATAGCTATCATGAGATTGATATGTAAAAGGCGAGAAATAATATTGAGCGAGCAGAGTTCCAAAAAAAAGGAATGTATGGGAAAAGTCTATAATTATGTGACAGGTTGGAGTGTGTGTGTGTGTGTGCACAAACCATGGACGGGAAGATTTTTGATAACTATAAGAGTTGAATGATGGCTTACACTGAAGGTCATGGCTCAGGAAAACAATATATTTATATATATATATATATATATATATATATATATATATATATATATATATATATATATATATATATTCTCGTTTCCCTAAAGTCAAATGATTTTATTTTCTCAGCGAAGTCTGCTATGAGATTACCAGATAATATGTCAAACACCATCCCGTAAAAATGTACCAGAAAGCGCATGAATTAAAAAATAAAAACTGTTCATATACAAAAGATATACAATTAAAAATGTAAAACAAAACAAAACAAGCAATTAAGCCTGTTCCATTCTGGACACAGGACGTGTTAGCGCATTTTCATGTTATGTATCAGTACGTTTGTTAGCTTTCAGTAAATATTTGTAAATTTTGGACATGTTAATAAATTCAATTGTATAATGCATATATCTGTAAAAAATATTATAAAGACGTTTCTTTATATTTGAAAAAAAAATTATTTTCTCTTAAATCTAACTACAAGTGATTTGTGGTTACTGAAATAGGACTCATAATTGAAAACATTCGAAATTGTAGTCGTTTAATCGTCCGAAAACTCCGTCAATTATTGCATATCTCTGATACTTTCAATTAAACTCACAACACAAGCTTACTATTTCATTTGATGAGTTTCTTAATAAATCTTGGTGAAACTACGTGCTGCAGTATTTCGCACCAAATGAATGGGTTATTGAACGTACAAGGTGTAGAATGGGGCCATATATATAATATATAAGCCCCTTAGGCGCCCTGAAGCCCGGCCCTCAGAGGTCCTATCGCGAAATGAACTTTTGATGTACACATGGCAGGCCAAGACCTACAAAATGATATATACATCATGGGTCTAGGACTTATGGTTGCTGAGATATAGGGCGCTCCTTTATTAATATAGCTTATATAGTAAAAAACGGTACTTTCTAAGGCCCCTTTTACGGTCCTCAGAGGTCAGATAGCGAAATGGAAAAAAGTCACTTCTTGGCAGGCCAAGACCTACAAAATGATATATACATCATGGGCCTAGGACTTATGGTTGTTGAGATCTAGGGTGATGACGGACAGACAGACAGATAGACAGACAGACAAAACGGGGACAATATAGCATTTTTTTTTCGAAAATGCTCTAAAAAACTGAGAGGCGAAAACAATACGAAACGTAAAAAAGTATTTTCGTGTCAAGCCGATTCTGAAATGTCTAGCTAACAGAAAAATGAAAAAAAATGTTTATGAAATTCTGTTAACTGAGGTTTGCTAAGAAGAAATAGCGACCTGTCTGTCTATCTAACAATTACATCAACAATACATTGATTGAAATGAAATCATTTCAACAAATCATGTCCCATCATGGGGTCATTAATTTGGACCAGTGGGCCGGTGTTGACATGAACTAATATTATCAATTAAAGGTAGAACTCATTACATAATGACTAGAGTGCCGTGTTCTGCTAAGAAACCGAGATGCTTTTGTACTGAGTGATTGAAATATGATACCGGGAAATTCATTGCGTTCAGTAAGCATGTGCAATGGATGAAACTAGCCACAACAAGCTCACTACACAACACATTAACAAAAAAAAAAAAACAGCGATCGTGATACTTGAACATGAAATTAATGGTAATACACTTAATTATACAAAACCACTAGCCTTTACCTGATCAAAACACATAATAATAAACACATGAGTGAATGCATGATTTGAATCATTTACAGAGAATGTCTAAATAGCTGTATGATATTAAAAAAGTCCAGTTCCCTTGAATCCCATCGGGGCATAATGAATAGTAGAATTCAAGTGTTTCTGTAACCACGGCATTTAAAGAGCTTGTGTGGCTAGCGGTACACGGACATACCCTCCACTGGACCTAACCCCCCCACTTTTATTATACAATCTAATATTAAGCCCCCCCCCCCCCATTTTATTTTATATAAAATGTAATTTATAATACCTGGATGTAAATATATGTAAATATACGTATTTTTAAGTGAATTATTTTTTAATGAACCCCGATAACCGTTAGCCCTTCGAGACACATTGGTCAAAAGTCAATCCTTTGTTAGCTTTACATCAACAGGCAGATTATGTTACCAGGTAAAACAAACCAAATTAATAGTTTTAGCCCAGGGGCTAGACTGTCCGCAGTGGCGTCACTAGGGGGGTGCGGGCCGCACCGGGTGACACCAAAATGCAAAATATCTAGTTTTAGGCCTATATTCTTATTTTGCAATTTAAAATAATTCAAAGCCGTATTTAATTTTTAAAAATAAATAAAAATATCTCCGATTATTAACAGCAAATGACTTTATAAGGCTTCGAAAAAAATTAATGCTAAAAAAATCTCCGATTATTAACAAACTGCGTACTTTTTCTTATTAATTATTTTAATGAAATTATTGGTATACTTGCACTGACCTATAGATATCAATTATTTATTCTTCTATTGTCGTTGTAAATTTATTTATAAATTTTGCTAAGAATGCCGTATGACTATGGCGTGTCATGAGAGGGGTGACACCAACCCTAGTGACGCCACTGACTGTCCATAACTTTATTCTACCTTTAAATTCTCGTATCAGACACACATTTTATAGCACAAGATAGAATTAACAGCATAATAACACGCCCTTTTGATTCTACACGTGTTGACAGAAATGATCTCTCAAATCGCTTAGCTCAAGGTCAAGATGATCGTATATATAGGACTATCAATAATATTGGCTTAAATTAGATCTTAATCTTCTTCCAAAAATCTTTTTTTTTTGGGGGGGGGGTATCCGCCGTTACTCCCCCCCCCCCCCACTAAAGTACCCATTGAAAGCTGAGTGGACTTGAGGGACTTTTAGCCAGCTTCACCTGTACCTGGACTTTTACACCGCTCGGCCATCCGTCCGTTGAAAGAGTGGAACTATTTTCACACATTTCGTTGACAACAAAAACCTGGTTTAAACATCATTAAACAGAATGATCCACAGGCCAACACATAATCTAAGTAGGTTGTGAAGCCATGTTTATCAAGATGTGTTTCCAAAAAAAAAAAACACCGGTAAAAGCTGTGGGAGACGGTGTGTATCGCACATATTTAAACAACCTAGAAACATGTCGTTAATACGAGGAAACAAGGCATTGAAAAAAAAAAGTTAATCCGCCATTGGGCTGATGGGATTTGAAAGCGAAGGGGTAAAAATAACAACAACCGAGATATTTATTTATTTTCAGCAAGACTGTAAAATAATAATAAAAAGAAAAGTTATAAAAACGAGATTAATACAAGATTCGGACAAGCTTTGTTTGGGATAATTTCGTCGGACGCTGGGTTGATGCAGGGGGGTGTAACTGGGAGGGAATCAGACGGCGCTGGAAATCATAATAATAACGCGAATAAAAATAAATCACGCGTCTTGCGAGAGAACACTTCCGGTTCCGGATATTTTCAAACACCAGTAGTCACCGGGATTAGAGAAAGAAGAGAATTGGACGGTAGAATCATGGATGGACAATAAAAGAGAAGAGAGGAGAATAAAAGCGATGAGTGATGGGTGTGTCATGATCTATGTGTCTGATAAAAAAGAAGAAAGGGAAAACACAAAACAAACAAAAAAATGAAACCAGGGGTTTGAAAAAAAAAAGAATCGAAGGAAAATGTTCGTTTTATTGTAGGGCTACAACTAAGAACAAGAGGCCACACAGAGAGGGATAGATGCCCGACAACAAACACACACAATCGCCAAATCGGTCCGGACAATCTAACGTTAGACTAGATTGGGGAGCTAGATGCTCACAGAAAGTGACAAGTTAAGGGTCGGAGGTCAACGCTATACAAGCCAAGAGTTATGTGGAGGGAGTGGGGGGGGGGGGAGGGAGGAGAGAAGAGAACTACGGCCTGTAAAGCGCAGGACGTCTATATGGTAAGGGGGAGGGGGGTGGTAGTAGTGATAGAGGGGAACTGGGTAGCGGGAAGAGGCTGGAGGGTTGTGGTTGGGGGAGGGGGGGAGGGTTAAGGGACAAACGATGAGATTTGTAAGGCATATCGATTTAACCTTTTTTTTTTGGGTCTGAGTGAGGCGAAGGGGCGGTTATGGGTGCAGAGGATAGCTGAGTGTCCGAATCGGAAGAGCTGGATGCATGGGATTGTGGGAGTTGATCTTGAATCGCAATTTGTAAACCGGAGGGGGAGAGAGAGAGAGAGAGAGAGAGAGAGAGAGAGAGAGAGAGAGAAAGAGAGAGAGAGAGAGAGAGAGAGAGAGAGAGAGAGAGAGATAACCACGACGTTATTTGTTTGCCTACTCTCCGAGGACGCTGTTCGATGTAAGATGTCAGGGGAGATAACAGCGCCCGGAACAAGGCGAAGAGGTTTATACTCATACATTTCAACGTTAATGAGATATTTCTTAGCAGGATAGGGGGAGAGAGGGGGGTGGGTGGGTGGGAAGAAGATCCCAAAAGACCCAGTCCGCATGTGGTGCGTGTAAACGCCCCCCCCCCCCCACCCTCGGTCCACTGAGTGGGGCAGAGCACAGTCCTGAAGAGGCTTGATTAGTCATAACGGTCAGCGAGGGTGAAGATGGTCATAATGATGTCAAATTATCTGCCCAATTCAAGGAGCCCTCCTAACAAGGCTGTCAACCCCGTGTAGAGATTTGTTTCTGTTGGCTGAATAAACAAATATGTCAATTAATCTCTTTTATCTTGATGGAATTCACAATTGAAGAAAGATTTTTTCATTAAATCATCTACAGTGCGCATTTGTACACAGCAAAGACAGTACCAAGTCCCATGTGATGAATGTATATCCTTGACAAGTGCCGTGTAACAGGATGAGTTAGCTTCGACCAGTAAACGCGACATTCATACACATGGCGAAAACCAAATTCATTTTATTTATAATTTCTAAACTTAGTTTGAATAAAATATGTGCAACTGTAACATTACAAAGTTACGTTCTGATATGGACAACTAAAGTGCTCTAGTGACTTTAGCCATGTGCCATGTTGGTATGCTGAGTACTTGTAAGATGGCATGAGTGACTTATACGAATGGCCAATGAAATAAGGGACGCGCGGGGGGGGGGGGGAGGGGTCGTGCGGTGTATCGAATCTCAGTGAGAATCTTGTGATTTCTGCAGGTCCTAGTGAAAAGTCCCCCAAGTACACCCAGATTTAAATGGGTACCTGACTTTAAGTTGGGGGAGTAAAGCCGGCTGGGGCATTGTGCTAACCGCACAATCCCTTTACATGCCGAGGTTACTGTAACAGATGAATTCTACACTTCATCTGCCCCGATGAGCCCTTTGGTGCTTAAGGAAACCTAACTTTTTTTTTCTACAATTAAGTAATTAGTTTTAGAATGTGGTATTTCATGAGTTTTTATCCCCTGCCCCCTCCTCTTTTTAAAAAAAACAACAAACAAACTAGTAATATACTCGCTTCAATCTTTCAATGAATTGTTGTTATTCCAAATGATCGGGGCATTTACTCCCCATAAGACACGATTAAACAATTATTTACAAAAGGAAAGGGAAAGATGAATTTGAAACCGACCCAGCCTTTGTTTGTAATTGAGATTACAGTTGAGAATGGTGGTTTTTTTTTTTCAAGACAGTGAAGTAGCAGCTATACTTGCCCTTTGTTTGAAATCTATTGATTCAGATTCAGTATGGACATGCAAACTTATCTAACCAGTTATTATTGTATCTTTGCTAGTTGTTGAGCTTTAATGTTTTGAAGTTTGATGGACGCATGAAAAAGAAGACATGGAGAAAATTTGGTTTATAAATGTTAGTTTTCTACAGAATTTTCTGTAATTTTGAGTGCAAAAAAAAAAAAATCCAAAAAAAAAACTTCTTGATTTTTCTTTTTCCAACATTCTTAACGTCGACCCGGACACATTAGGAAAAAGCAAATTTTGTTTACATTTTGTCCATAATATATATTTTTATATTTGGTGCTATGTGTCTAATACCTCCCCCCCCCTCCATTACTCGCTCACACACTGCACCCCTTCTCCCAACCCCATAAACCATAATGTCGCCTAGTCAAAATTCCTTTAACTATACTCTGAGTTGGATGCATCAAAATCTCAGGATAAAAAAACAAACTTTGAATTTTATAAAAACGACCAGAGTATCTAAGAAATGAAATATGAGAGAAAAAAAAATAACTGACAGGTTCATTGTCCAAGTATCAAAGACTCCGTCTTTATAATACAAGAACCAATTATACATATTTTATTAGTCTATCAGGTTTAGGTGATTTTTTTTTTAAAGCACCGATTCAGAGCAATAATAACGTCGGATATTTCAAATTCAACAAGTCCAGACCCAGAAGCCTACTTCAGGAAACAACAACAACAACCAAAAAACAAATAAAAAAAACGCCCCAGGCATGTCAAAGGACCGTGAATTTATTTGTTCTCTCCCCCCCCCCGCCGGGCCCCCTGAGCACACAGTAATTTAACACTAGGCGAATGAGGTGACAGCGCAATGAGAAAAAATATTGCGCTGTAAAAAAAAAGGTATTTTAAAAAAAACTCTGCTTTTGACGAATGTTTGTATTTTTCTACTTAGATCTATAATTCTCTGATCATACGGAAGGTCGCAAAGGTCAGCGAGAAACAAAACAACGGGGGGAAAAAATAAAAATGTAAAAAATGCACTAAATAAATAAAAACACGAACAAGAGAACACAGAAAAACACAGGACAAGAGACATCAGAGTTGTTGGCCCTTGTTTTTTAATACAGGCAGAATAAAACACCACACACACACACACAAGCACACACAAACACCGCGCATACAAACACACACACACACACACACACAATGCCAATCAGAAGTCAACCTCGCCACGAAGGTCAGAACAATCGATGAGATTGGATTATGCTTGTAACTGCTCCAACGGTTCAAAAACTAGACTCACATAAAACGCCAGCCCCCCGGTATGACGGCCTGTCTACAGATAACGGTTAATTCTGACTCACGGTTTGACACATACTTCTGACTCACCGATTGGAGGGGGGGGGGGCAAGTATAAAAAAAAGGGCAACCCGTAGATGAATTTGTCTTTTCCATGTTTTATCCGAAAAATTCTAGCCGTCAATATCGTCTTGAATTCCTTTCAATTTCCAACAGGACGTGAAGAGGTGGAATCGATCCTTCAAACGATCTCTCGATCACTGCGTATCAATCATGCATGTTCCTGTATTTAAAACACTGTAGATGAGCATTAACTCTGTACAAACAATTATCTGTTGATCAATTCAGAGGGGGGTGGGTGGGTGGGGGGGGGGAGGGATGGGAGAGGGGGGTACCATCTGAAATTTCAATTCCCTAATACGCATCGACCTATTTCTTTCGATGTGTCTATCTACCTAGTTACCTTCCTACCTGCCTGTCTATCTAACTATGAATTCAACTATGCATTAATCTATGTATTAAACGTGTGTATCTATCTTTGAACCTTGCATCTATGACCCTACTGTTTGTATGTGTGTCGCTACAAAATGTGTCGCCACTTAAGTAACGAAACAAAGGCAACAATACCCCCAGAAATCAACTGAAATGGCGGCTACTCTTGAGTGCCAAGACGATGGCTATTAAACTAATCAAGAATGAATTGTTATTTCCTTAGGGGGGAAAGACGTGGTGGAGGAGGGAGGGGGTACGGCGGTGGGGGGGAACTTGTTCAGCCTGAATGTTTACAAGCACCACACAAACACACACAGACATCTCACAAAGATGCTAATAAAATTACAAGAGAAAAAAACAACAACAAACAAGGTCGAAACAAATTAACTTTGATCGGCACTGGGGATGGGCTGGGTTGGTTATCGGGTGGGTGTCGGGCGTACCGTTTTGCACAATCTTGTTAGCTTGAACTGAGTTAGGAGACAGTATAAGGGTGGGGAGAAGGGGGGTGGTGGTGTATTTCGGTTCAAAAGTTAGCCTGAATTTTTTCAGAAAAGTCTTTCTCGACTTGTCAAACAGAAGAGAACCATTCGGATTTTGGAGAGGTGGTGGGTGGGGGAGGGGGGGTGGGGAGTTGGTAAAGCCCGAGGACAGGATATCAAATCAGTCGTTGTCGGGACATCAGTTATTTATGGACCATTCTTTTGGTCATTTTTACGACCAAGGGGTCAATCTTGAGTCCAATTTATTTGCAGCGTCCAGGAATAGCAAGCGTAAATAAAAAGTGACAAATGCCGAAGAAAACGTATCAGCTGACAGAGTAAACCAGGCGTCGTATGACTCAGTTGAAACTGTATGGAGTCATAAATAGGTTTTTGTTTTCAGATCCAGTACAATAAATGTACCTAAACGGTCTAACAATGGATTGGTATGTTAACAGTATTTAAAAACAACAACAACAACAACAACACATCTTTTCGAATATTCTGGCACCAATTTGTGTGGTATGATGTATGAGATACGACACCACAAAATAAAGAAGAGATCTCATCTACAGTTGTAAATAAACGAAATTGTTAGGAACACTCTGAATCCTAGAACAACTATTTACATCTCTGTATATATATCTCTCTCTATATATATTCTATAGAAGACAAATATAGAAACCTTATTAAGTTCCATGTTGGGACTGATGGCCGAGTGGTGTAGATACTCGACTGTCGACCTGAGAGTCCTGGGTTCGATCCTCGGCGAGAACCATTGGAATTTTTCCCCAGGTGAAATTTGGTGAAAAGTCGTCCCACAAGTCCACCCATGTTTAAATGGGTACCTGACTTAAGTTAGGGAAGTAATGGCGGCTGGGCGTTGTGCTAACGAACACAATCCCTTCATATGCCGAGGTTATAGAAACAGATGAATTTTACACTTCATCTGCCCTGATGGTCCGTTAGGGCTAAGAAGGGAACTTTTCTTTAAGTTCCATACACACATGTTAAACTGGCGGTGAATGCAGACAAGTATTGAGTATATTGAAGTGGCAATCACTATTACACTACTACCCGACTTCAGTTACTTCTCTCAAATGTGGAAACGAATTAACTACATCGAAAACATAAAATGTATTATAAGCGAAAGAATTTCAACAAAACGAACTGACCATAATAACAAATTTTTAGTGTTAAGAATTTTGGCCACATACGTTAACACCAACACTGAAACGAACAAACATTGCAGAAAATGAACTTTGATTGGGCTCAATAACATATCTCTTGACCTGACTTCATCCGTACAATGACGGGGCCTGGGAGGGGGGGGTTCAAAGATTGCGGCGGGGGAATGTTACGATTTCTGATGTCGTAAACAAAAAAAAAAAATATGTGGCCATATAATGTACCAGGTGATTGATGCCAGCCTTTAAAAATTGCTAAACTAATAGAGGAAGCAGAAACATACATGGCCATTTTAATTAATTAAATAACACATTCAAACATGTATATGCTTGTGCTGATAATGCATTAACGTTCAAATGTCTAGTATTAAACATACATACACATCTGATAAACATACATACATCTATTAAACATACATACACATCTGATAAACATACATACATCTGATAAACATACATACATCTATTAAACATACATACACATCTGATAAACATACATACATCTATTAAACATACATACACATCTGATAAACATACATACATACATCTATTAAACATACATACATCTGTTAAACATACATACATCTATTAAACATACATACACATCTGATAAACATACATACATCTATTAAACATACATACACATCTGATAAACATACATACATCTGATAAACATACATACATCTATTAAACATACATACACATCTGATAAACATACATACATCTATTAAACATACATACATCTGTTAAACATACATACACATCTGATAAACATACATACATACATCTATTAAACATACATACATCTGTTAAACATACATACATCTATTAAACATACACGCATGCTTTTTTAATATTAATGTGCAAGAGTTTTGGGAGGGGGGGGTTGTTAATATAAAAAAGATAATCATCTAATTCAGAAAAAAACAACAACAATAACTGAACGAGCTATTCAGAGAGAACATGGGCAGCCCCCCCCCTCCCACACACACACACACAGTTGGCTTTTTCTGTGTCATTTACCTCTTTCCCAGACTCATGAGCAGCCCTTCAACAAAATGACAGCACTACCTCAGTGACATGAACACCGCATCCAGGGGGGGGGGAGGAGCAGCTAAGTGATTATCGATCATCCCACGCTCAGCTTGCCCAGATAAACCCTCCACAATCTCCCCACACCACACCCCCTTACAGCCCCCTTATAATTTTGCTTAGCTCACTTAACATTAATTACAACATTTATCCCAAATAAAAATAAATAAATAAAAAAGCAACTCTTCCTGGGTGCCGAGAAAACAATAGGAATTATTTCCCCTGTCCCGAGATCCCCCCCCCCCCCCAACCCACCAAAAAACAAAAAAAAAACTCAAGAGGCAATTATTCACCTAAACTACTAGTCATTTTTTTTCTTCTAAGAACTCCCACAAAGTTAAAGATAGGTTTTAAATTCTCCAATAGCTTAATCTAAACCATGGGTATACTCAATAGATTGAAATATTTAGCAAAACATATGCTAAAGTATCTTTAAATGAAATAACAGAACATTCAATTACCGAATAGTACAAGTTGCAGAGATAAGGTTTGTTTCCTTGACAGAGAATTTTTTTTTTTAAAACTTTACCAAAACGTAGCTGTTAATTGAGAAGTTGCTACATGTCAGTTGGACACATTTCTTATTTAGCTTATTATTTGCAGTAAATACTCTTGGATGTAATTAGACAAGTACGTAGATTTGTAATATTGCCGTTTAAGTAGAATGACTGCTAATGTTTTCTTTCTATCAAAATGATTTCTCAAGGCCAATGCGCAGTTTTATTCACATTTATTTGAAGTGACAACAGAGAATACAAAAAGTATCCCTTCAAGATGAGCCCATTACAAAGAAATGTGTATATGACGAACTGTGCAAGAACCTCCTCTTTTCTCACTTCCTCTTACTCTCTCTTCCAACTAATCTTCTCATTAGAACTTTTTCTACCAATTATTATTATTATTATACAGTCCTGGCGAGGCACTGGCTTTAAAATATATTTTTTCAACATGTCCCCTTTAAAGATTAAGGAATATAATGGTCTGGTAAGGTCGAATATTTGGTGAAAAAAAAAAGACTGAAAAATTCGAGAATTACGGATTAGAAGTTAGTATAGAAATAACTGAATTCAATATTCTATTCAATAAAATAATAAAAAGTGAACTTCTTATTAAAGAGGTATGGATTCAGATATTTAAAAGAATAGGCGCACCACATTTTAGGAGAAAATCTCAGTTGTTTCAAAAACAATGTCAAATGCCCAACACGGGGGTGTCATGTTTAAGGTTAAACACGTTTATTTTTCTCTTTTTTTATAACAATAATTATATTATTTTTCAACATAACCCGTTCTCACTATTTTATATCGGCTGCGTTGCTCACTGGCTTAAATGGCGTCATCAACAAGGCGTCATCAACAAGGCGTCATCAACAAGGGTGTACAAAAATGGGGTGGGGGAAGAGCTCCTCGAACTGAATAAAGTTTAACAGAAGTTGAATTTTTGTTTCATAAAAAGTGGTGCATATATTTTACAAAAAAGTTCTAAACCCACCGGCCACTTAAGTAAGAAGGGCACAGAAAAACAACAATTAAAAAAAATGTGCTTATTTACAAAAGGAAATCAAAGAGATTCGAACCTAAACTTCCAAGGGACCACAAGATATACAATGAAATGTAAGCACTTATCTATGCCGTACTCTATATCAGTCCATCAGTGTGTAAGACAAAAGTCAGACTGATTTAAGTCCCCAGTCTCAGATAATCATTCCATTCTTTTTGGATAAACCAAGCGCCATATGAATCAATACAAGAACTATTAAAAGGGAGAGAATAAAAATTCACGGACACACAGAGTGTTTACAAATAAACGGAGGCCGAATGGCCATTAAAAAAACAACAACAATTCTTGACATGAAACAATTAATTAAACAAATGTCCCACAAATGTGACTCCGTGAATTGTTTCGTTGGGAGGCGTGACATGACTGAACAACAGAGAAATTAAATCATGATTGGTCATCATAATCCAGGGGATCTAACCCTGAAGAGTTGCGGCAACACGATTGATAAATACAGAGGTAGGGCAATGTCTCCCATCCACAAAAAGAGTCCAACTACAGTGGTATTCACCCATCTACGACTCTGAACATTGATTTTAATAGTAAAATGCCTCTGATCATACAAATACTTATATCAATTATCATTACTATAAAATATAAGGCGTGGGTGTCAATCTAGATCTGTCGATTGTTTATTTATTGATATTTACCAACTAATGTAAAGTCATATTTAGCCCAGTATTTGTATTCACGCACACTTTTTTTTTTAGTAATAATTTATATAAATATTTGTATGAATGATCTAAGGAATTATTGCTTACTTTTTAGTGCAATAAAGCACATACACACATGCACACACACGCACGCACGCAAACACACACACAGCCATTAAGACGATTAGCAACTGAAGGAGTTTCTTTGATTCATCTACAGAAAAGAGTTGTATTTTCTCATTAAAAACATTCGTTTTGAAACAACAACAGCACCAACAAAAAGCAACAACTACTCAAAACCAGGTAAAGGGCATACACATGTTTCATTAAATGAACTATGCATCTTTCTTGCACAAATGTTGTGGCCCCATCACATGTATGTTCTATGACTACTTTGCCTGCCCTCATGAGATTTGATTTTCAGTTATTTACTGAGTTATGAGAATAAAATCTCATACATAAAATAACATGAGCTAAATAACACATTTGACTCTTGTTTCTAAATGCATCCATCAACTAGTATCTGGAAAAAACCAGTGCTTGCGATGGCTTTATTTCTTTTCAATGTAACGGAAACAAAACATCTGTAATCAATTCAAGACTACCGACAAGGAAAAGGCGGAGCAAGAATCTATGTACATTTCTTGTACATTAACCTAATTACCAGGGGCGGTGTCCGTTCCTCCAAGGTTTCAATTTCTTTGAAAGGTATACTCCGAGTTACTCAAGCGTTATTGTTTGCTTCCTGTAAGCTATTAACACGATAGACACACACTACTAGCAGGCGAGCGTCACTTGAAGCGTGGAATCCATGAAATATGTGACTACTACAGTCTGCCAGACTTACATCTCAGATACACATTTATTTTGTAGTGTTTTTAAGACAATGCGTTACTTGTGAAGGACAACGGATATAGGTGAAAAAAAAAAACAATCTCGCAACATCTTCGGAATAGGGACGGTTAAAAAGCGACGTACTACATGATTTAAAATAACATATCGGGTAGTAAACAAAATATTCCATTTTGTTGCCTAGCTTTCAAGCGAGGACTTCGAAAAGAAAGATTTGTCAAAAAAAAAAGTCACACATGAAAAGGACTGAAATGCCAAAATCACAAACCAAAATCTTGTGATTAGGATTTTATAGACTTCAAATTAAATACACCTTTCACCTATTGTTGGTAAATACGCAATGAAAGCGAACAACTACAAGGTAAAAAATAAAATGAGATAAGGATATGTATAATGTCTTAGCTCTAGCCTTTTAAAATATTATCATTGGTGTGAGTTGCGTGACTCTTAAAGTTGTTTGGTTATTTTCTGGTTTGCAGTTTGAACCTGTAACGTACTGAACGTCCTGTTGATTGCAAGATGAAGTTGTTTTAGTGTTGTTTTTTAACGCTTAAAAAATTGAAAGGCACTTTTAGGGCCAATGAGAGTGACGTTTCGGTGATAAACTAATGGGCAACCAGCAGAGAACGAGTTCGAATCTAACTGTAGTCTAATTTCACGTCGTCAATCTCTCTGCTGGTAAGGGTCACTTTAAAAAAAGACCGAAAAAAATAGCTACAATTTTGTTAAAGGTTTCAGAGGTGCAGAATTAAAATGGACACACGAAAAGAACCACTCGATGTTTGAATCGAGTAAAGTGAATCACAAGCAGTGTCTGTTATAGCCTGAATCAGGCTTGCGGAGCCGCCATATTTTTTTTCGGCTCCGGCTCCCATAAATTTGACGGCTCCGGCTCCCTATTAAGATAGTATCACACGAGACAAAAAATTTTGTAATTGCGCCACGCAAACATGCCGCTGATAAAAAGTTATGCAAATTTTGTCGCGTTAACCCCCATAGTCAGGAACTTGAAAAATATACGCATGTCGGTTTAACTAAAAACAAACCATTTCAGTGCATCCAGAAACATATCATTATTTTCGATCTAGGTTTCATTAGTCGCCATTTTCATAAGTACTAAAAAGTTATTTCAATGATCGAATTAGCCAATAATAAAATGATACATATTTTAAAGACTTCAGTATTTATTTTTATTATTTATAGCCAGGATTATTGCATGGGGGGGGGGGCGAAGAAATTTTTTCCGGCCGGCTGGGGGGGTGCCTAAGAACTGATTCTGGGGTACAGCGGCGGATCTAGACAACTTTGACGGGGGGGGGGGGAGGAGCAAAACTTTGACCCCCGGGGGTGGGGGGGGGGCGAAACTGTTTTCATTGTTGAAAATTGGTCTTTGAACAAAAAATATTTCGATAATCTAATGATGTATTACCTAAACTTGCGATAACCGGGGGGCATGCCCCCCGGCCCCTCCCCATAATTCCGCCCCTGGTGGGGTAGAAGAAATGTTCGGGGGGGGGGGCGAAGATGGATGTGCGAAGCGCCGAAAGCTTGCGAACGGAGAGGAGGGGTTTTGGGAGGGGACCTCAGTGAGTTCCCTCCCCAAGAATTTTTTTGCAGTTCCATATCTGGAATGGTGCATTTTAGTACCGATTGTTTAGCTATTAATTAGAAATATATAATTTTAACTACGTTTCAATAATGCATGGCATGTTGCAGTTTTGTTAAAAATAATTAAAATAGTAATGAGTTTTAATGATAAAAATTTATTGAGGCTGAGCAATTTCTGATTCCTGTTATAAATATATTGACCATTTGTTCTGCTACACAATTGTTACATAATAGATACCTGATTTATATCATTATACTGTTGGTTAAACGTACAACGGGAAGAACGACAAAGATAATGAATATAGCTTTGCTATTTGTGTGATATTTCTTATAAAATATTGAAAACAAAGAACAGATCTATCAACAACAAATTGACCAGTCGCAATTATTCAATTTAAAATAAAATTAATTCTGCTAAAAAGTAAATTTGCAAATTTAATAACATCACTCAGAAATCACGGAGTTTGTACTTTATTATTTTATTATACATTTTAAGTGAAGTTAGAAGTCAATATTATTTTATTAGCTTATTTAAGTTGCTAGATGTCCTCAGAAGATATCAATATATAAAACTATTACAAGGTTGCGACAGAAATTTCGGGTCCCTGGGCAGGGGTGACACGGGCCCCCGTGCTGATATTAATATTTTAAAAAGTTGATTGGCCAGCTCAGTCCGGGCCCCTAAAACAAAATTGAACAAAATGATTGATGTTTTATAGCCGTTATTATTTAAATTTTGTCAAAAAGCTCAAATCATGCACGGGGGGGGGGCTAAGTCATGAACGGGGGGGGGGTCAGCCCTCCTAGCCCCCCTCTGGCTACGGGCCTGGACCCGGGTACCAATAAACTCCGATTTTTATTCGGACCCCGTCCCAATAAAGTCTGATTGTTATTCGGACCCGTGGCAAATATGCACTCAGCTTAGCTATACATAGACTTTATTATTTTTTTTTGTTTATTTTTTTATAATTGTTTGAATTGTATGATTTAATCGTTACTCAGTGTCTAGGGTTTCACTAAGCGGACTCTGTATTATTATTTTTTCGTTTTCCGTCTAATAAAGTTTAAATATAGCTAAGGTTAGTGCATATTTGCCACGGGTCCGAATAACAATCGGATTTTATTGGGACCTGGCTCCGAATAGCCACAGCCTTATAAATTTATCTGCTCTATTTCAGATATTCTGTTTATAATAAAATTGTTAAATACAGAAAGCTAACATTTTGTTTTTAGTCTATTACAAATTCGCGGTCAAATAATACACGAAATGACGCGTTCTATTTGTCGTCGTAGAAAAAATTTATTTTAAATGATTGATACAATTATTCTATGAAATAAAACTTTTTTAACTTTATATATAACAAAATAACATGCCATCAAAAAAATTTCGGAGGGTAAACAAGATTTAAAACGAACACAAAACGATTCCCCATTAAAGATTTCTTGTGGTGATGTGCGTGTTACTGTTGTGGCGTTCGTAAAACATGACAACATTTCAAATTGTAGGAGGCAAACAAACAAACATTTCGGAGCCGTGGAGCCGCCAGATTTTTTCGGCTCCGGCTCCAGCAAAAAGTAGCGGCTCCCGGCTCCTCGGCTCCGGCTCCGCAAGCCTGGCCTGAATACTTTATTCATGGGTTCAAGGTCTCAGATCTAATCGACAACATACTTTTATGTTTGTAATATGTTTTTGTTTTTACAAACTTGTTGAACAAAATACATCAACACGGGTGGATGAAGCGGCGGATGTTTTAAATTTGCAATACATTTACAGCACGATGATACGTTACGAGGCTCATTCTAATAGGTTGGTAGAAAAAAAAAAGATTATTCAATACCAGACCGTACATGTGTTGCCAGACAGAGAATAGTTATTAATATTTACAAAACTCATGCTTAACATCAATCGTTCAACATAGAAAACGTTTATTCCCAAAAAAAAATAAAAATAAAATATTTGCTTTGTCATTTTTTCATTATTATTTTGTTACTTTTTGTGTTAAAACAAAATACGGACGAAGATACAGAGACAGATATGAACAGACATGCAAAAAAAAAAGATAAGTAAAATAGATGTCATGCTAAAAGTAAAGAGAAATGAAGGCCGTGCATAATACAGACATTGAAAGCCCATCTTTACTGCCCCCCCCCACCCAATCTACTGACCCTACCCATCCATTTTTTTTCCACATACATAAAAAAAATGTAATCATATATTCCTGAAAACATGTCCCTGCTCTACCCTCGCTCACCCCCCCCCCCCCACCTCTTCAAACCCTTCGTGTCTGTAGGGCGATCCATTGAATGTAATGAGCCAGGGATCCGCCTGCACAATGCCCGTCGTCCCGGCTGAACCCTCAAGAGTGCCATAAGCGTCGCACGCGACCGTACCGTACCCAACAATGGAGCGTCCAAGTC
This sequence comes from Bulinus truncatus, assembly GCA_021962125.1. Taxonomy (NCBI): domain Eukaryota; kingdom Metazoa; phylum Mollusca; class Gastropoda; family Planorbidae; genus Bulinus; species Bulinus truncatus. Next base: position 680,811 of record JAGDYQ010000197.1, on the reverse strand, counting down.
TCCACGGGATCGCCTATCAAAAAGCTAACATTTTATTGCGGTGAGGTGTGTGTGAGTAGAGCCGAGGGAGCGGGAGGGGAGAGATGTGTGGACTGAGTGGCCAGAGGTCTCTAAAAAAAAAATTCGGGAGCTCCAGTCGATAATATCTGAGAGCGTATTACTACCTCCTCCCTACAACACCCCCTCCCCGCAAGCCTTTTCCTCCGGTTAAATCCCACTGTGGTACATACACGCTAAAGCTCTCCACTTTCCTCCGGTACTGCTCTTTAAAGCAATCATATCAAAAACCATTAACCTTCCGCGACAGTTGATAGGCCGGGCGGAATAATACCAACAAACAATTTAGCACCGCGATGGCCGCCAAGTGGAGGGTTAGTCCCGGTATCTGTTACAAGTTATTAGGTGTCTGGTTGTCGCCTCGTATTTGTACAATTGTAACGTAGGGCTGAAAAAATGACCTCTGGCATATGGACAGTCGATGGCCATCTAATTGATAAAAGAGGAGGGGGAAAAATTACATTTTCCCAGAAATATTGTATTAGAGAAAAAAAACATGGTTGACAAGAGATCAAAAAGAAAAAAAAATACTTTGAAAAATGTTTTTTTTTCTTTCCCCATGAATGAATAATAATAGTAAATATCTTATAAAAACGTCGCTACAATAATAAAACCAAGCCTGCGCCAACACTGAACGTGCCAAGTGTGTTATGTTATGGCCACCATTCAGGGCCCCAGTGCTAGTGAACATAGCTCTGTTTGTTTAGCTATGGGCAGATAATCACGAAAAGGACAAGCTGAAAGGGAGGTAAAGAAAAAAAAATATAATAAAAATCGCCGTATTCCTTCCATGGAGGCATACACCTCCCGGACTCTATAGAACTCGTGAAACAATAACAAAAAATGCTCGCTTACGAGCTCATCGAATGCCTACTGACAAAACAAAATCTCACTGGCTTGCGTCAGACGATGATTTCATGCGGCCAAATATGGCCAACATATAAAAAACAACAACAATTATTTTTAAAAAATGAGGTTACTCTTGTAAAATAAAGTAAAAAGTAGCACCAGTGCAAACTAGAGGACAAATCAATTAGAACTATAGTTTTTCCCAATTGCTGGAAAATTGCTTGTTTTATTTATGAACGAAATTTTAGCCCGTTAAAAGACACATCCGTTGTATGAGTGAAGAAAACTCACACAGGCAACTAGGATCGTCAACTTGTTATAATAGATGGACGAAGAGATGAGTGAACATAACAACATTCGACTCGGACATCAGTTGGTGGAATAGATCTTACAAAGATAATAAGTCCCTGGGTCAAGCGAACCACGTGATCATTTGTTGGGCACGCGCTGAAAGGAGCATGCCGCTTGCATTATTCTTCTATTAACTTTGAAATTTCAACCAGAGAGATCAATACTGGGGGGTATGAGCTGTCAGATGGACAGAAACAGGACAGGAGATCTGATGAAAACTGAGATCGGACTGCAGGATAATGCCTCGAACGTCACATGACTTCCACTAGTACAAGACCCGTGGACTTCAGACTGTCCCGGTCTACGTTCGAGTCATCTTTGAGACTACTAAATTTACATCTAAAACACTGACATTACACAAGTAATGTTCATCAGAGGGAAAACTAAACGTATCAAGGAATAAAATTAGAAGAAAGATTTTAGTTTAGAAACACGGCTTGTCACTTGACTGTCGAGAAAAGTATTCTTCATGAGATGCTATCACCCTTAGAATAGAAAGTCATAGATGATTTTCTAGATATCATGCAAAAAAAAAGTTCATATATGGACTTATATATTTAAATCTATTAAAAAAACAAAGTTTCATGGTTCCAAAAATTATTTGCTGTTTTCGTTTCTGACAACTGCCCTCTAGCAGCCTATGGGGAGATCTATTGGAATTCCCAGGGACCAAGAACCTATCAACGCAGATATTTTAAACAAGGTAAATATCATGGCAGTGGGTGATTAACGGAATAAATCGCATCAGCTCATTAATTATACACACTTTATGCACTATATCTCCGACTTTTGGCACCGTGTTGTAGCATGACAACATGTATGAGTGGGTATATGAAAGAGAGATGTCGGTGAATGACAACATGTATGAGTGGGTGTATGAAAGAGAGATGCCAGTGAATGACAACATGTATGAGTGGGTGTATGAAAGAGAGATGTCGGTGAATGTCAACATGTATGAGAGTGGGTGTATGAAAGAGAGATGTCAGGTGAATGACAACATGTATGAGTGGGTGTATGAAAGAGAGATGTCGTTGAATGACAACATGTATGAGAGTGGGTGTATGAAAGAGAGATATCAGCGAATGACAACATGTATGAGTGGGTGTATGAGAGATGTCAGTGAATGACAACATGTATGAGTGGGTGTATGAAAGAGAGATGTCGTTGAATGACAACATGTATGAGTGGGTGTATGAAAGAGAGATGTCAGTGAATGACAACATGTATGAGTGGGTGTATGAAAGAGAGATGTCAGTGAATGACAACATGTATGAGAGTGGGTGTATGAAAGAGAGATATCAGTGAAGCGTCCACCTTGTCATTTTGTTTCTCCTGTCCATTAGCCGCGTGTGCGACTCATTGGGTTGGGCAGTCAGCGATGGTCATTTCGTTTTATAACCAACGAAGCGGAGCACATGTTGATTGATGAGAACAGGAATATCTAAGGAAAGTGAATTGTGTGTATGTGATTTGAGGGGACAGGAGGAAGAAACATGAGAGTAGTTGTAGACAATATCTTTTATTAAAGATTTCATTGTTTTGAAAAAAAATCTGAACGCACACAATAACTACAGAGTAATTTATTTCAAATAAGACAAACAATAGTTTAGAGATGGCTGCAACAATAAGATTTTTTAAATGCACAAAAACAATGCAACGACCTGAAACTTAGCATCACTCTATACAATATACAGGTTCAATTTGTAATCAACTTTTCTATATGTTACTACAAAGAACAAAACAAAATAACAATAATTATTTGGCACCAGGGAATAAAGTTATGTTTGTCATAAATACACGGAAACTTTCTATTTGACATAACAATGGATGGAAGTAATTTTCAATCAAATGAAAGTCGTAATTATTCTGTAGCAAACCTGACATTTCGGCTATACTACACATAGAAATTTAATTACCGAAACTTTGCAGATCTTACAATAAACATTCAAGCTGAAATGTTGTAGTTTACATAACATAGATATTTTAAATGTGTTATCGTACTGAGTAATAGCGTAGGTGAGTGAGGTAGGTGGCCAATGCTGACCTATATATCTCAGCTAGGTGCTAAGTATTTTTAAAATAGTCTGTCGAATGTAAACACAGTTCAAATAAATCGCATCAGTTGAGCAACGCTAGTTATGGTCATACATGAGACACAGAATACAGCGGAAATAAATTCTGCACATCACCTCATAACACACCCAGAGAAAAGTTGTCTCTATTATGTGACCTGCAGCGAACATATCACATTAAATCTTTATGGAAGTAGTTGAAGGATTAAAACTTTAAAACTAAGTCCAATGTGTGATACATGTGTTTGAATTAAAACAAACAAACAAACAAACAAGCAAACAACCTGCATTAGTGATGTACACAGACAACGATGTGAAAAATATTTTCACGGCAGCGCAAGTGAAAATGAACCTCTTTTTCAGTACAGCACAGTAGTGTCAAGGTGTGACAGGTAGTGTTGTTTTCGTCGACGAAAACTAAAACCTTCGTTAACGAAAATGTTGACTTTTCGTCAACGAGAACTAAAACTAAAATTAGCAGCAAGACTAAAACTAGACGAAAACTGAAGTTATTACAGAAAAAACGAAATAAAAACTGAAACTAAAATATAGTGTTGCTTTCGTTCACGAAAACTAAAACTAAAACCTTCGTTAACGAAAATGTTGAATTTTCGTCAACGAGAACTAAAACTAAAATTAGCAGCAAGACTAAAACTAGACGAAAACTAAAATTATTACAGAAAAAACGAAATAAAAACTGAAACTAAAATATGACCTGGGACTAAAACATCACTAATGACAGGTGATGATCAATGAAGATGGGTGGGTGCACATTAGCAGATCGCTGACGGTACTAACTGGTGCGCATTAACGGCCTGCAAACAAATCAGATGAAGATATCCGATGGAGTCAGCGGTGAAATGAAGTTATCACATGAGAAGTATCACATGATCATACAAAAGTAAATACAAACAGACCACAGGTGAACATCGCACAATTTAAAATATTAAAAGTAGGGGAGGGTGTATAATTAGGATCAACAAGGAGTGGACAGCCATACCAGGTTGAGACACTATAGACAATTTTACTACAGGGGAAGGGGAGGGGGATTCCCAGGTGAGATCAGGTTGTAAAGACCGACAAGCGTAAAAACAGAAGTCACGGGAGAGGGGGCTGGAGGCGCCAACAGTGAAAGCTTCATCTACAATGAAGAATGAAATCTGCTAGTGGCGACCAACTTTCGTTTTGAATTAGTTTGATCTTGATGTATCAGTCGTTCTCTTATCATGTGTTCGTGTCTCCATGCACCAGTCCGTTTGTTTGTTTGTCTGTTTGTCCGTCCATCCATCCATTCGTCAACCCGCCCAACTGTCCGTCCGTCCGTCCGTCCGTCCGTCCATCCATCCATCCATCCATCCATCCATCCATCCATCCATCCATCCATCCATCCATCCATCCATCCATCTATCTATCTATCTATCTATCTATCTATCTATCTATCTATCTATCTATCTATCTATCTATCTATCTATCTATCTATCTATCTATCTATCTATCTATCTATCTATCTATCTATCTATCTATCTATCTATCTATCTATCTATCTATCTATCTATCTGTCTAATCTAATACCCATCTATCTAAACACACACACTAACCACACACACACAAACTCACACACATGAGATTGAACTACGCCCGGTTGCATTTAATACATTTGTGTGCATACAGCGTGAGTTAATAAAACTACATTTGAACTGAGGCCAATGTTGCCGCCGCCATGCTGCTGCTGCTGGAATTAGGTTACATGTAATTCATCGTTTAGTGAATTACAGCGTGTGCAATCGAGACGAGAACATGCAGCCAGAGATTCCGGCCCTGTTTAGAAACGACGGTGGGGGGGGGGGGAAGGGATTGGGGGGGGGGGGGGCGGAAGGAGGTTAGAGGTCAATATGTGGGTAAGGAGGATGGCGTAGTTTTCTCCCTAATACAGTTAAACCACGCTACGTCGCTGCTCACTCCGAGCATAAATTCAAACTGCTCACTTTGAGCCAGTGATATGAGGGTCTGTGCTGGGACTCGGTTATTAAACTTTGAAAAAAAAAAAAAAGGAAACGCGGACAAGAGAAGAGGGAGATGAATCGATCTCAGTTAGTGGTGGTCAAGGGATGACCCACAGGCCGCGTCATGATGTCTAGTGTGGGAGTAGTTAGGCGAGGGGTGGGGGGTCAACAAGAGAGCCGAACGATTATGATCGGTCGATAGCCCAGTCAGAACCCACTCCGGCCCCCTCTCACCCCATCTTTAAACAAAACTAAAGCAGAAATGATATAGAAAGAGATGAAGAGGATAACCATTTATTGTACTGTACAGTTGTACTTCGGATCCTGTTGATGGGCCATACGTCAGATATAACTGTACCAAGAACCAGGAAGGTACTCATAGAAATAAAAAAAAAAAAAAGAAATAAAGTTAAAGACACTAATGCTGGAGTGAAACCCAAAGCAATCAACGTAATGGTAATAGTAAACATTCAATAGTTTGGCCAGACACTGTTTTGAATAGTTGTTATTTATTTTATCTTTAAATAGGAAAAAATATCTCAAGAATTTCTTGAAAAATTGCAAAGCCTTTTAAGAATGTAGAGTTAAATGTCTTTTTCATAACCATCGAAATCATGATACATTGATGAGGGTTGGCTGACATTAGGTACTGATTCAAAGGGTTAAGGGAATATTCAGAAAGCCCGAAGTCAGGCCTTACCGCCATTATTTGTTCATGACGGCAAGATTAAAAAAAAAAGAGAAATAATGGAACAAAAAGACTGACACTACATACTTTATTTCTTAAGCACTGTTTCTCAAAATTGTGTTTCCTTTCAAGGCGAGCAACCGAAAAGAAATTTCAAAGGTAACAATCGCTAACAGAACAAATTGTTCAACGTGACCCGTTCACGCCCCTGAGAGGTTTAGAGGACCGTAGTTTGAGGATCACTGTTCGTGAGTGAATTTAACACAGCTGTGCATGTTCATTACTTTTACTCCGATAATAGAAACATTTATCAATCATTGACTTTACAGTCTGGTTTAGTATTATTTGTTCTGATATGAAAAACAAAAACAACCTGATCTGCACAACGCAATACAAAACCCAAGATACAGCCTAAAACCAGTCATGCATGAAACACATCACTAAAACATGAACAAACGGTTCAATAATAATAATGAATCATTGATTTGTGTAGTTTTGATAAAAAAGACAAAAATAAAAACAACAAAAACAACAACACAACAAACAAGCCCAGTATTTAAAAAAGTCACCAAGTTTCACGCAAACATTCGCCTGCATCATTAACTCTCTTTGGCCAAACAAGCCACACAATCTGCCAACGGTTACCACTCATTATACCCGGCTATTTGTCTTTGTTTAGAGACGCGGCGGCGGCGGACGCCGCCGGGCCCGTTGCGGCACCAATCGCAACGCGTAAGCAGGCAGGGCCGTATCCAATATTTACCAACGCATTATTTAGGCCTCCTTCTTTGCGAGATGAGGGGGAAAGTTGGCGGTTGTTGACAAGTCGCTGCTGGCTATTGGAAACCTTTATCAGCGACGATTGCTCACGCATTTAATTTAGAATCAGAGAAGTCGATTATTCCCATTAATATTTAAAATGGTGTAAAGAGAAGTCGAGGGGATGGGGGGGGGACAAGCGAGGGACATTTAAGGCATGTTCACGTTTCCACTGAATGTTGATGAACAAAATAAGTGTTATTTCTATAAACTGTGATAGTTACGAACGGCCATTTCGAAATGTGTAGATAATGATTAATAATTAAATCGACTTTAAAAAAGTCACAAAACCACAAAAAAAAACTTAAAAAAAAAAAAACAACGTTTTTGTCAGCACAAATAATTGTTCACAATTCAGCAAAGTGAGCACAGACAACACGTTGAATCATTTATACCTTTTTAATCATGATAATGCACACAAAAAAAAGCACGTTATGATAGCAACAACAAAAAAAAAATAGTTCAACAGTAAAAAGGAAAGTAATACTAATTTTTGAAACAGTGGAGCTCAGCAGGACTTGAGAAGTTACTCAATGTAAGAACAACTACATTTGAGGTGAGTTCAACATATAATCACCACATACGCCGAGGTCAAAGGGGCCGCCTTGTTGAGGGGTCTTATTGCCGCCCTCTTTCCATGCGGCAATTCGCCTGCAGTTGTTTGACGATTTGTGGTAAACCTTAGAATCCCCTATTGTACAGGCTTACTGTAAGACATTTAATATATGTTTTTGGTTACTTCAACATGGTTTCATTTCTGCATTTTTTTTTAAAATCCACAGGCGCATCGTTAGAACGAACTTCATAATGGGTCTAAGGTTGTAAAGACACGGAACACCTGTGTTTTGGGCCTAAGCTTGTGAAGACTTGGAAC